>VZRR01013569.1:5034-68575 GCA_013398015.1 Oreocharis arfaki | reverse complement strand
TGGTGCTCATGGGGCTGCTGCACCTGGGCGCCGTCTACGCGCTCAGCCTGGTGCCGCGGGCGCACATCCTCACCCTGCTCTGGGGTGAGTGCGGGGGATGCGCCACAGGTGGGGCGGGGGGCGAGGGGCGGCCGGCGGCGGCACCCCGGGGCAGCGGGCGGGTCTCGGTTTCGCCGTGTCCGTCCCCTGTTTACTGGCGCGGCCGCTTTTGTTCCCGAGCCCCCCCTCCGGCCGCTCCCGGGATGCCATTGCCAGCGCCGCGCCGGGCCCTCGGTTGCTGTAGAAACAGGAGGCGCTCTGCCTCCGGTTACATTTATCAGGGTTTTTTTAGTTAAAAAAGCCCAGTCAAGCGCTGATGTCTCGGTGTAAAGGTCTGAGGGAGGACGCGCTGGCCATCCCTTTGCTGTTTCATCTTGTTACTTTGTGAGCACCCACGGTTTTCTGCTCCGGTTTGGAGTAGAAAATCAGCTCGTCGTTTGTTCCTTGGGGAAGGCGATACATCTCATTAGGGAAGATGTAAAAATCGGGGAAGAGCTGTGAGGTGCTGGCACAGAAAAGATAAGCCTGTCTCTGCTTTCTGAGGGGAGATGGCTTGCAGTGTCTGTCCTGCTAGCCGTGAAAAGCCAAGGACTCGATTTGGGAAAGAGAATATGAAATACATCGTCTTTTCTCCCATCCTGTAGTGAGGTCCTTTTTTCTGTACAAAAGAATGATGCGGGGAGAAGAGCTACATAGAAGCACTGCGGTATTGTGCAAGGCTTGTCAGGGTTTGTGAGACCAAATAGATGGTGAATGTCAGCATCAGTATTTAGCAGGCGGAATCATCTATTGAGTCATATAAATCTCGGTGGCCAGGAGGGTAAAAACTTGAGTGCTGCTTACAGCTGATGCAATTTCTTGGATAAATAACCTGCTTTTGGGTGAGTGGAGAATATAACAGCCCGGGACTCTTTTATACAGAGGAAAGATGGGTCTCTGCTGCAGGAACTCACAGACGTGGAATTTGGGTTGTTAGGCTGCCATCATTAGTGTCGAGGTGACTCTTCAGAAGTCCCAGCTAAATGCTTTAGAAGTCAGGCTTATTCCTTCTGTCTGAAGAAGTCCTAAATCTCTTTTTCAGTGGTTCAGCTTTTGATATTCAGTCTGTCTTAAATCCCCAGAAATTGCCACCATTGCTGCTTGCAGTTGGGAAATAAATCTTTCCATCAGTTACCATCCTCAGTTTCTGGGTCCCTGGAGGGCACCTGCCTTTGATTGGCAGCCTGGTCTGCAGAATCCCTCACCTGGCTTGCTCATGACTAGAAGAGGTTTGTGGGGTGGCTGTGTTTTTCCATAGTTTCCTTCTATAAGCACTACTCCTCTCGCCTCCCTATTTCTGGTTGTGTTCAAGCTGATTTCATAGTTTATCTTGGCCACAGCTTGATGATCAGGGAGACCAGGAGAGCCTGTGGGAGCTGTATGGCTGGAATGCACAGCCTGTGGTCTGCTTTCAACCCTTTTAGTTCCTGTAGTGTGCAGGCAGGTGGGCTTTCTTTTTCTGTTTTGCCTTTCCAAGAAGACAATTTGAAGTCATCTCTGATTTCACTGTCCTTAATTACAAAAGTCCCTGAAGCTGGAGGCAAAGGACAGAATTACCAATTCAGCCCCTCCATCCTCCGAGGTATTTTTTCCTAGCGGAGATTAAACAGATGCTAAATAATAAACAGGTCTCAACGACTTTGCAGCTTAATGCCTTTCCTTCTGAAAGTGAGACCCTCTTATTTCTTGACATCGTTATTTTTAACAGCCACCCTAAAGCAGACCACAGAGTTTTTACAGGAGTTTGGTGAGTGGTTTTTACAGAGGCTCCACAGCAGGGAGTGAGTGCAGTGGCTCCAGCTGTCCTGGACAGTGCGTGCCACTCTCGCATCTGGCTGCTGCCAGGTCTGCTCCCCTCAGAGGTGGTGAGCAACATGAAAATACACACTCTCCCTCAGAATATGGCAGACAAATTAGCTTGACGTGTTTCTGAGGTGCCTCTGAGCGACTCAGGGTAGATAAAAAAGAGTGGCTGTTGCTTCAGTTTACAAACCCACCCCGCTTCAGTGTGCAAGGAGCCAACCAGTGAAGTTGTGTTGGAGGGAATAAGCGTCAATCAGACGTGTGCCTCGCCCTCCCCAGTTCTCCACATCTCCTTCCCTGTGCAGATCAGCTGTGAGACTGCCTTTCTGTGGGCGCTGGCTGCCAGCCAGCCTTTGGAGCGGGGCTGGCACGCTGGCAAACTTGGATGGTGGGTATGAGTGTAGTGTCAGGTAGTGCAGGGATGCGTGTATGCTGAAGGGTGCAGATGGAGGAGCTGCAGCCTTCCATGCATCCCTCCATGGTTTTCTTTCTCTTCCCAAGCTTTCCTGGGACTGGGGAAGCTTCCCAGTGATCTTGTGCAAGCCCTTGCATTGCTCCGCTCCATGTTCCCCACCACTGCTCCCCCATGGATAAGCTGCAGGAACAAGTGTGCTGGGAGTGGGATGCCAGGGCTGGCTGTGACCTCCGTGGTGTCTGGCAGGAAGCCGACAGCTTCCCATGACTCACCACTGCCTGCTTGGCTTTTTAACTTCTCCTCCCCCAAGACATCCACCTCTCGTTGTGTTCTCCCCTGGGGGAGGCCGGGTACAAACCCTCCCTCTGTGCAGGGCTTGCTTTCCTCCTTCCCTTCCCAGCCCCGGAGGCAGCTGATGCAGCACCGATAGCAAAGTGGAGCTGAAATGCCACTGTGCCACCTAGAAAACAGCTGTTCAAGCCAAGCTGCCTGCTCGGCAGGGCTTATTTCCATTGGTAATTTATTGACATTTGTCCAGCTGTACATAATAGACAATGGGAAAACGCTGCCAAGGAAGGCTCAGCTGGTTGTTTGCTCAGGATTATCTGTGCTGCTCTGTTCCCATTGCCTCCCGCACCGGCACCTTGAGGCCCACGCTGCAGCTTCCCGCACCCCACGTGGAGCCAGGGCTGCACAAGGGATCCCAAACAGCACTCTGGGTGGTGTAGAATTGGGGGTTTGATTTGGTGCAGAACAGAGAATTGGGGTTATCTTTCAAGGCATGTGCAGATAAGCTGGTTAAAACATGGGCTTTCAGTGCCGTCCCAGTGTCTCTGTGGAATTTGATTTCCGTCCAAGCTGAACAAAAACAATTAAATTACTCATGTCAAAATTTTCCATGGGCTGAGAGCTGCCTTGACCCAAGAGGCAGCAGACGGTGTGTGTGAGGCATCGAGCAGCCCCGGGCTGTACCCGTGGGACAGCCATGGAACCGACCAAGGGGGTTTGGAATGTCCCCTGCTGTGGCAGCCTGGGCTCACTGGGAGCTCTCTTGCCTTGCTCTTTGCCAGCCTGCCTTGTGTTTTGGTGCAGGGATGTGTGGAAAAGACCCTGCTGCCTTCTCCCTGATGCTCAGCGCTACAGAGGTCTGAAGGGGAGGCTTCACCATTCTCTCCAGGCTCCCACGAGGAAGTGAAGCAGGGTGGGAGCAGCTCGCTGCTAGTGGGGCTGGCTGGGCCAAGCATGCAGATTTCCCAGGAATGAAAAGGGATTTTGCACCCCTTGTGCAAAGGGGTGCTTGTGGCCAGCTGGGGCTGTGGCTCACTGGTGTCCCCTTTTGGGCTGGACATGCTGCACCACCTTCCAGAGGCTGCCTGGGAGGAATCTCTGTGCAAGGCTCATCCCCTGCATTTGTAACGTGCCATTAAATGCTGCTTCTTAACCAGGAACCTCCTTGCTCCAGCCAGGTCCACCCTGTGGCAGTCCCTGTGAGGTTTATCTGTTTGATTTAGGAAAACAAACTAAAAAACTCTGAAATCCTTGTACAGGCAGAAGTACCAGCATGTTTCACTGCAGTGCTCGATGCTAACAGCTGCTTGCAGTTTCTTTCAGTGGGTTCGTGATAACTTCTTAAAGACTCCATCTGGGGGATCACATGGTTTTCTCAGATTTTGTTTGGAAAAAGGTGCTTTTTAGTCTTCACAGAGGGCTTGTGAGGAAGTGCTTGAAGTCGCCAAATTAGTTTTAGGAAATAGAGCTGCCCCAAAAGAATATTCAGCTGTTTACCTGCTTTGAAACCTTTTATTTCAGGCTGCTGAAATGACTTTAAAAACTTGCACAAGCATGGCCACCCAGAAATCCCAAATTGCCTGGATGTGTTTGGTGGAGCTGCCTGAGGGCCAAGTGAATGTCAGTTCACATGCTGTGCCTTGCCAGAGCCTGGCATTGGGAAGGAGGATGGCCTTGCCCTAATGGTGCTCATATGGGAAGGGAGGCTTGTTGCTGTTGTTTTAGCTGCATTTAGGAGATGTTTTAGTGCTCCTGAGAGGACGAGATTGTTCATGTTCAGCCATGGTGGGCCCTGTGCCATGTTTATCCACAGCTTTCCCCCGTGATGGCTGTCTGGGAGCGCAGACGGAGCAGTGGTGCTGCCCAGCTGCACTCCTGCTGAGATGCAAGCTGCTCCCAGGCAAGAGTCTGGATCCTGCCTGGGATGCTGGATCCTGCCTGGGATGCTGGATCCTGCCTGGGATGCCTGGCTCTTCCCTGGGATGCCTGGATCCCTTCAGTAAGAGAGATTGAAGCAGTTGTGGTCTTAGCACTTTGAGTGATCGCCTCTTTCTCAGGCTGCCTGGTAGGTAGCACGCCTTTGCAATAAGGCACAGGTTGCTGTTGTGCACTGCAGATGCAAGTTTTATTGGTCCTGCGTGATTCCAGAGTCTTGGATATTCTTGAGTGCCACCTGCTGGCTTTCTGGTTATTGACTGGTTTTGGTCCCAAACTGCTTCTACGCACGGCGTTGGAAACTCGGCTCAGACAGATGTAAATAAAAAAAATCCTAGCTCCAGGGAAGTTCCCCTTGGTACCTCTGTGGGTGAAGGAGAATGGAAGTACTGTCTCTGTTTCACACCCAGTGAAATGGAGACATTTGATGGAAACTTCTCTGTCACTCCTGCTGCTGCTCTGGAGAGTGGTTATGCTCCCCTGTGGCCTGGACAGTGGTTGTGCTCAGGTGATTGCCGTAGGCGAGGTTTTGGGTCAGGAAACAGGGAACAAATGCATTTATCCTGGATACTTGGTGAGAGGGACTTAATGAACAGAAGGACCTTCCCTCGCCTTACTTTCAGGGATGATCTCCTGGGTGCTGGCTCCCAGAAGAGTCCCAGCCGTGAGCAGGGAGCAGCTCTGGGAGGTTTCTGTGGAATACAGGAGGCTGGCCTTGTTGTCCATCAGCCCCCCACTCCACCATGCTTTCAGCAGGTCAAGACAGCAGCTAGTACACTAGATGATGAGTGGAGAAGAGGTGGAGCATCAGAATGGTAATTCCATCTCTGAGATGCACATCTGCACAGGGGAGTAGCTCTGCTTGTCTCCAGAGAAGTTTTGGACTGGGTTTTCTTCCCCTGGTCCATTTGAAAGCATCGTTATACAGCTGTCACTCTTAATAGCCAAGTTCTTGGCTTGTTCCTTCCCTCCTGGCATCAAGAGCTGAACTCCCATCATCTCTGACAGGAACAAAGTCTTCCCAAGCAGGGTTTCTCTCCTTAAAAATGGGACGAGCCTTGGAGCTGGAGATGGATGTGACACGTCTGGGAATGGTCTGAGCTATGTGTCCATGGTAAAACTGGGAACACACCCTCACATAATGCACAGATAGAACAGTATCACAGATTCACTTGGGTTGGAAGAGACCTCTAAGATCATCAAAACCAACCATTAGCCTACACTGCCAAGTCTGCCACTAAACCACGTCCCTAAGCAGCACAAGTGCACATCTTTTAAATCCACCCAGGGATGGAGACTCCACCACTTCCCTGGGCAGCCTGTTGATGGAAGAAATATGGATGGATACAGTCACTTGAGAGTGTTCCTGGGTCTGTTCCAGGATCCTGAGATGATCTCCTGTTGAGGACACTCCTGCCTGTCAGATGTTTTCCCTTCCCCAATGTTCACTCCCCTCTTGTTGTAATTGTTGCTGGACGTGGTTCCTTAAGGTCTTGTCTGTCACAGTGTTCAGCTGTAAGTATGTGTTTTTGTTCCTTCTCCTGATTTAATCCTCCGTGCATTGGTGGTGCTCCTGTGTTGTTTCCCTCTGTCCTGTGTGCTGCACACCATGTGGTCACTGCGAGCACGACAAAGGAATGGGGAAAAATTTCCGTGTGTGTGCTGAGCCCTGGATGCATGTGATGGTCCTTTGGTCCTGTTGCTCTCAGGAGTGGGTTCAAGGCGCTCCTGAAGAGCTCCTGCAGTGGGAGTGGATGAGCAAGCAGGGAAGCTGTGCGTGCTTGGACATCGGGGTGTTCACACAGCACAAGGCGCTGCTGCGCTGCTCTGACCCGTGCTCCAGGCGAGCCACAAGAACCTCAAGCACTCTCTCCCTTTGATCTGTGTGATGTGGACAGAGATGACCGCTGCATCCAGCAAAGGTAGAAATCTCTGTCTGGATTTGGCAGGATTGTTGGCATTTGGGCTGCCCCCTGACATTGTGGGCTTGGGAGAGGCATCCCTGTGCAGCAGCCCTGTGAAGGGAAGGGAGGTTTATTGGCACCCCCAGAGCTGGCTGTGGCAAAGACACAAAAGCCCAGCCAAAGGCTACAAAAGCATAAAGTGCCTTCTTTAGCCATGGTTCACCAGCCCCATAGCTGGTGCAGGCAGCTCTGGGGAGTCATCAGGGATTTCTGGCTCTAGCTTTTTGTCTTTGGTTACATGTGCAGGTGGGGATGGTGGTATACAAGCTCTGAGGAGTTTCAGTGGATGAGTCAGGATGGACTTCTCTGCAGGAGAAGTCTCAGGGGGCTTATTGAATTTAGTGTGGCTCCTCATCTCTGCCACTCCACCTACCCTCCCTGCAGTCACAGTTGCACTTGTAACTAACACTGATGGTATAATTGAAGCCAGGCAATTTCTTGCAATCACATTTTATTTTTACCACGTAGGCTAACAATAAAATGTGCTGCCCCACTGGAGAGCTGAAACATTAACAATAACTGTGCTAAGTAAAGCAAAGCTGATGTGAAACAGAGGGGAAGGCTGTTTGTGATGCTGGCATCGGGAATCCTGTGTGCCTGCCATCCCTCTTGTGCAGGGGCCTCAACAGCAGGGAATGGGGATTTCTGGAGGATCTTTCTTGACACATTTTTGGCTTCTCAGATGAGGTTCTGAGTGCTAGAGCTCACTGGGGAAGCAGAGCTGGGCTTGGGACAGGGCTATTTGTGCTGGAGGGACATAGTGAGGAGTCATTGGGGGAGCGTGGGGAGCAAACATCTGGTGAGTGCCCTGGGCAGCATCAGCCTGGCCACCACACTGGAGACAAAGGTCTCCTGCTCTGCCCTGGCACCATCCTCTACCCTGACAGCTCTGGCTAACTGACTTGCTGGGTGCAAGGGGCTTGTTCCTTATAATTTTAGCGAAGTTTAGCACTTGCAACCCGATTCTGAGGCTCAAACTGCCAAGAGTGAAATTTAGAAGAGGCCATGTTTTGCAAGAGGCTTTTCTCTGAGCTCTGTTTGGTTTTGGAAGAGGGAGGGAAAGGTGTAGCAGCTGATAGCATACAAGTGAAGCAGACAAAAGCATCTAGGCAAGATGCAGTGATACAGAAGGAAGCATCATCTGGACTGTGAAGCCCTGAAAAGTCAAACCCATCAGATCTCTGCTCTGGTGGTCACTGGGTCAGGGAAGGGTGTTCCTCTGTCACGTACCTGGTTCTGCACAGGGCAAGCTTTGACCTTCTCCCTTTTTGGACAGGGATGCTAAACAATAACTAAACCATAACTAAACCTTCTTCCTTGGGGCAGAGCTGCCTGCTGAACGCAAGGCTCTGGGGTGCTGTGCTGATGGCTTAACCATGCTATTTCTCTACTCTGTCCTTGAAAAAAAGAGGTGAAATTGGCATTAATTCTGTCTTGGCATTTATAGAGCACTTAAAACCCACCAGAGCCCGAGTCAGTGTGCGGATTGAGGACAGCAGTGAGGTCACTGGGAGGGAAGTGAAATCTGCCCATGGTTTTTTGATGACGCAGGACCCAGCTGAGCTGAGACAGGCTACACATAAGCATCAGAAATTTCAGAGAAACCAAAGCATCTTCCAGCCTTCTCTTTTGATCTAAAAATACATGTAAGCTGTTCGACATCTTAGGGCAATCTTCAGTTGCTGGTGAGTTCAGGGAATCTGTATTTCCTTCCTGGGGGAGTTCTAGCATTGGCTGGAATAATTGCTGTCAGCCATGATTACCATTGCTCTGTTGGCTTTATTTATGTCACATTGGCTGCAGTTGTCAATATGAACATTTCTGCTATTCCAACTGGAATAAAGTCTTTTGTATACTCAGCCAAAAGTGCTGGCTCTGGGGAATGTTCCTGAAAATGCATATGCAGGCATGTGCATCCAGGCAGAGGCAGCCTGGATTTCATGAGCTGGTGATGGCAGGGCCAAGGGGATGTGATAGATGGCTTCTCCTGGAGCTCCACCACGGTACAGAGGGGCAGGAGCAGGGCATCATCAGAAATCATCTTCTCTGCAGCTCTGAAACTCCGCTTCCCCTTTGCCTTTGATGTGCTTCCTCTTATCTCTTTCTCTCTTGGCTCAATTTAGAGTAGCTCAGAGGATGTGTAGATCTAATTTTAGATGAAACTCTGGCCTGAGATTTCACATGTTTGGTCTCCACAGGAAAGCGCAGCTCCTCGTGAGAGCCGGCATGACCCGTATGGTGGGCGGCCCAGGGAATTGGTGCTGCTGCACGCCAGTGCTTTTTAATTCTCATTTGCTTGTTTGAACCCAGCCCAAGGAGCTTTTGATGCCAGCCTTTGGTAGCTAGCAGTGCTCAGTGAGCAGAGGGTTGGCTAGCAGAGCAGTGCTTCCTTCCCAGAGACCCCAGGGCCAGAGCGCTAATTCAACATCGCTTCTTGGCAGCAATTTAGGGACTAAGGTGAAAATTTCTTCTTCCTTAATAAATGTAGTTCCAGGTCAAGAAACAAGGCTTTTTTAGCAGGATGCTGTGGGTTAAATGATGTGTTACTGCTCCCTGGTGTCTCTTTGCTGTGGAGGAAGAGATCTCCAAGTTTTCCCTGGAGTTTAGCGATACTGGGGACTTGATATCTAACCAGCATCTAAGAATGCTGCATGCTGACCCTGGCCCTTCCACCGGCGCAGTGCGTGACATCAACCAGCATTTTTAACCAAGATGTTTGGAAGGACTGCTGGTCTGATTTGGGTTAGGAAAACTTGCCATTCTGAGGGCAGACATGACATTTTAGGAAAATGCATCCCCAAACTTGGCACTATCTAATGAAAGCATCCAAAAGCATACCAGGCACCACAAAATTATCGGCTGCGTTTCTGGTCTGAGCCCTGATGTTGAATCAGAAGAGAATCTTCTACCTCTGTCTGTGTGTGTAGTGAAGTGGGGGATCTCTTAGGAGTTCAGAAGAGACCAGGCATGGTGCAGCTACTGAAATGGGTGGCAGTGCTGCCCTGAATTTCAGTGGGAATGGAGCTAGGCACCACTCAGCACTACTGGAAGTGCTTTCCCTGGTTTGGTCATGTTAGTCCTGAATCTGCCACTGAATAACAGCAAAACCCCACAAGTGAGGAGGAGAAGGCAGATACAGGATATGCAGATGTAATTTAATTTTTAGAAAGGAAAAAATCACCACTGGAAGTTACAGGAGTGTTCCATATTTATGGCAGTCAGTCAGCTATGCATGTTTGTGCTTGAGCAACTTGCTGTTTGTATGTCTCATGCAGTTCCTGCAGCCTAATGGAAAACTTTGGATTTGACTCATTGGGTTAGTAAAATTCCCTAACAAGGAATTTTTATCTGATTCAATAAGCACACGATGCTGGTGTGGAAGTAGACAAAAGTTTCATGTCCGTCCCTGTTATTTTTAATCCTCAAATAGTTTTTTTTTAATACAAACGAGTCAAGTTGTGGTATCCTTTTATATGCAGGGGAGAATAAAATGTCCTGTGCTAAGATGAAAATTTCTCGGCAGCTGGCTGCTGTGGGGAGAGAATTTCCACCAAATGGTGTCATGTCATGAGATGTCTTCATCATGAACAGCATTTTAAGGTCAGCTGTCTCTAGCTGCCCTCGTGTTGAGGAGGTAACAGGTGTCTACAGGTAAAGAAGCACAGCCCTTGCATTTGTTAATTTTAATTCCCCAAGCAAAAGATGTGCTTTCTTTGCCATGAGTGCGATTAAAATGCACATCTGAGGAAATTACTGTATCCATGGGATCTTGCCTCCTGATCCTTGAACTGCTGGAGGCACAGTAAAAATGTGTAAGCCTTGCTGAATGTAACTTCAGGCTGGGCCTGGGAACGTGTCAGACTTTGTAGGCTAAACAATGTTGGGAATGTCATGACCTAGCAGTGGGACCTCTGTCAGAACAGAGTGCTGTGTGCTTCTGAAGCCGTCCCCAAAAAGATGGCAGTAGAAGAGCTAAGGTTTTTTCGAAATAGCAGCTGGAAGCTGAAGACACCACTGAAGGAGCAGCTCCCTGAGCATGTACAGAATAACTCTGTGGGTTGGTTGTGAGCAGGGTTTTGCATCAGGGGGTTGGCAGGAGGGGACAGCAGCCAACACAGGAGTAAATGGGGCTGATGTCCTCAGAACAAGACATAGAACCAAGGCCCTGACCCATGGTGGCTATCCTGACCCAAGGTCTGTCACCTTGCTGGTCAGAGCAAGTGTGGTAACAACTCTGGGACAGCATCCAGTAATTTCTTGCCTTGGTAATTACTTTTCACATTCTCTCTGTGAAAAATGCCACATCTTGAAGTCCACACCACATGAAGTGTGCAGGCAGTGCTAGTGCAGCAGTAACGGGCTGCGTTGTCTTTTTTTTTCCTTTTTAATTCTTTTTTTCTTCTTTTGTCTCCTCTGCATAGCAACTCCCCTCACCCCTATTAGAAGAAAGTGTGGGGCTAGGGGAGCCTGTAGGGTCTGATCTCACAAGGCCTGTCATCTGTCTTGTTTGGAGGGGCGAGCACTTTTCCCCCACGTGTTTTTCCCCGGTGTTGGTACTGGAGAGACGTTGGTGGTCTGGGAGTTTCTGCCCTGCTTGCTGGCACTTGATGTAATACATTCCAGTGCTGGCTGATGTAAGATGTGTCATCACTTGACTTAACACCAAGTCTGCTTCAGGACCAGAAATAAAGTTTCTTACATGCTGTAACATGCAAAAAAGCTCAAAGGTTCACAGAAGTTGCCCAGTCCCAGAGTGTGTTTGGAAAACAGGGCTGTGGTGGGGTCTGTGTTTGGAACAACTCACAGAGACCAAACTGTGAGGATGATGGCTCTCCAGGCCTGTGCCAGGTTCAGAGTAGTCACCTTGCTGTGGCTGAATGCAGTGTTCAAATCTCTGTGAAGGGACTGGGAGCCACATGGGAGAGAGATGCCAGCAGTGGGACTGGCAAAGGCTGATACTCTTCCCTGCTCCTGGCCCTGCTGTCCGTCCTCTGCATGCCACCCATGCACAGGGATCGCAGCCACTGGGTGTGAGTTGGTGCCAGGCTCCATGTGCTGCCACCCCGTGGGAACAGCTGTGTGACATCATTCTGTATTTTAAAGATGGTCTGTGTGTTGATAGTAGTGCTATTGTGAACGTGCAGTTGACTTTGTTTCACCCATCCTGTTTTCCTGTCTGATGTGTTGTCCCTCTGAGATAATTGTGATTTGCTCCATCTAACTAGGTTATGTTTGACATTGGTAACGTGTGGAGAGTTGCTATCCCACAGTGTCTCCTTGTCATCTGTGCTGAACAAGGATGTCCAGTCATCTCCTCGCTGTCCAGAGCCAGTATTGTCTGTTTAGATATGCAGAGTGAACCCAGTGCTTGTTGAGCATCTTGTTTTGGTTGATTTGTTTTTTTTAATAATGAGATAAAAGTCAAGATCAATCTGTAATGTGCTGGATTCAGAAGCAATAAATACTTATGTTTCTAATGTGGTCCCAGGTTTCAGAAACTGAATCAGTTCTAATTTTGATATTCAGCATAAAACAGAATTGGAATTTTCAGAGGGTGAGATCTGCTCCAATTTAAGCAACCACTTAGAGCAGGGTATGATTTCCTGATGCCTGTGAAGTAGATACAGACTGTGGCAACATCTTCCCATCTCTTCATTAGAGGCCAGTTCCCTGGACACTGAGATTTTCATATGAGCTTGGCTCTGGGCTTAGTAAAGCTTTTCTGGAAATCCAGCTACAGGCACAATGAGTTGTTCCAAAAATGGTGGCTGAAATGTTTAATGCTGTTGATTTCCCATCCATTTTTAAATGATGTGCCTGGTATAGTTTTCACTGCTTCCGTCTGACAGTGAGATGATACCTCTGTGCCTGCTGTTCAAACCACACTGGTGTCTTGCTGCCTTATCGTGTGGCCCACTGGGAATATTTTATGAACTGTTGGTGATCCTCCTTTCATGCTCCTGTTTCCCCAAGCTTCTCATCGTCATCACAGATCCCTGTCTCTAATTACTGCTCCTCAAACTACATTACTTGGCTTTGCCTTTTGAGCCTTACTTTCCCTGTTTCTGCATGGACCCTTCCGTGTTTTCTTAGCTCTCTCACTGCTGCTCTAAATACAGCATCATCCACTGTTGTAATTAGTATGCTGCTTGCCTTTGTTTCAGGTCATTAATAAGAATGTTGAATAAAAATCTTCTGCCTATTGATTCTGGCGTGTTCCCATAAATAGCATCTGTGCACAGGCACAGTGTATTGGAAGCCTAGCAACCCGCCAGCTCCCTGCTTCCACATTAATTTAACCTCCTGTGTCTTTCTCTTGCATCCTCTCCCTGTCCCTGTGCACTGGGTATCTCTTTTGCACAGGTTTGCCTGCTGTTTTCTCTTCCCCCTCTTCCTCTTTTTTCCCCTCTTTTAAATGTTTCTACCACTGCTCCAGTTCTGAATCAGTTTGCTTGTGCTGTGCTCTATCGAGTGAGCTCCTGGTTGGAAATGCTCCTGTCAGACCTCAGAACATGCAGAGGACACATCTGGCAGTTTTCCTCTTGGTACATTAGCTATCCCACTAAATTAAAAAGAAATATAACATTAATTGTTTGAATTCCAGGTTGTTTATTGGTACTTTTCTTGTGGTTTTATTTTTTCCCCCGTTTTTCTACAATAAATATTATTTACTCTCTTCCTTAGGGGACCTGTTTAGCTATGGGTCTAAGAGAGTGTTTTCAGTATAAGGAGGAATTGCTTTTAACTGGCTGCTTTGCTCCACGTTGTAATCTTTCTGTGTTTCATTGGCATGTTCACCCCCTAGACATGCTCCCGTCCCCAAAAATGAGACAGGTGGGCAAGCAGTGGCTTTATTCTCATATAGTTACTGTAGCTGTGCATGATTAATGTAAAATCAAATGGGTGGCAGTCTGATTTTTGGTTTGAGATCCTAATTTATTCTGCAAAGGAGGGCTTGAGATCTATTCCTTGCATGGCAAATATTTGTCATCTTAGCTATTTATACACTGAGAATTAGTGGTTAAGTATTATTTTCGGGCACCCTAATTGCTGTAAGAATCACAAAACTTGCTGTCACCGAGCAATGCATTTGTCTGACAGGATTTGTTTCTGCTCTGACACTGAACCTCCTGAGTAATTTTGTTTGTTTGTTTCTGGGGATGTTGCAGCCCTCGGGATTTATATTAGGAAGATTCCTGCTCTTATGATTCCTCCTCTGCAAAGCCAAAAAATAGGCATGTTGCGTGGGTATAAACCCCAGCTGTTTCCTTGATCACTTGAGCACTGCAGGAGTGGGTTGGGACTGGCAAGTCCCTGGTGGGGCTGGAAAGGGCCGGAAAGGGTTGTCCCAAATTGTGTTCAGTGCAGATATTCCATGTGGTCTGTTACCTGCCATGCAGCCTCCTTCTTACACTGGACAGAGAAGGGAAGTGAAATCAACCCTAATGTTGCATATCTCTCATTCTGCCCATTTATCTTTCATTCTCGTTTTAAGCAATCATTCAGGATTAAGATGGATGGATGCCCTTGAGAAGCACTTGGTCAATTAAATGATCTGTTGCTTTGAAGTTGGAGAAAAGGCCCCTTGTGCTTTAAGGAAGCAAAGAAACTGCTGAAGATGGGATATTTCAGCCCGTGGCTAGCAGAAGGTTAACCAGTCATAAAGCCCACAGAAAATATGTTCTTGTAATGATTCAGGAGTCTAACCTTAATATTTTTATGTTAGCTGGGTAATGTCAGTATTCTGTGTGTCACAGATCTGTTCCCACAATTACAGTCATTTGAGTAATTTGGAAGGCTTTATTTAGTGATGTTTCTGCATAGCTCAACATCACACACAGCAAATGGCAAGATGGGTTTTCCCTGATTTCATAGAAGTCTAAACCCTTGCTCTAACAAGGCATATGCAAGAACTTCAGAACTGCAGTGGAGTTGTGGTGTCAGCATTTTTACTGATCTGAGAGTAATCTGTAAATTCAGCAAAATCTGTAGATAATGTGCAGAGAGAATGCCTGATTTTAGTTCATTTCTGTACCTCCCTTCAGGCGAGTAGAAATTTTAATTTCATGATAGTGAAACTGGGCATAACTGCACAAATGAGCCTTTTCTTGGAGTACCATGAGCACTCAGCCTGCTGAAAATCAGAATTGTCTCTTCAGTGATGGCATCCAAAGCAGGTTTTAGAGAGGCATCATCTTTACTGGGACCATTCTGACTCCAGCTGTCTGCTGCATCTTTTGAGAAAGCCTTTGGTTTGCTGTACAGGAGATGACAGGGCTTTTGGCCTTGGACATAATGGGAAGCAGTTTGGGTAAATCTGTTTTTGATGGATCCACCAGCGGAGTGGAAAAAGTCCATTTGCTTCTCCAGTCCGCAGGGGTGACGATCAACATGAAATATGGTTGCTTTTATTTTCCCAAATATCTTTCCATTATATTTTCTCTGAGATGCTGCAATTTCAAGCACTGTGAGCTGGGAGTTGATAGAGGGGCACAGTAGACACACATACATATACATTTGTTTTCTTCTTGCAAAGACAAATGTTTTACATCACATACTGGGAAAAGCAGACTGTGAATTCCTGTCTAGCCACTGCCTGTCTAACAGGGTTCCCTGCTGGACAGCCTCTTGTGCAGACACAAGTAGAAAACACCTTTTTGGGATCATATTTTCCCTATTTGTTCTGGTAACTCTGTTTAGGTATTTGAAATAGGCTGTTGTAACCAAAACATGTCTCTGTATGTAGGGTGTCAGGGAGCTCTGGCTAAGCAAGGCATTGCTGCAGATGATGTAAATTGATTTGAAATTGTCCTGTAATATTCTTTAATGTTTGAACCTGCTCTCGTTTTAATTTTACACTTGCAAAATGAGGCTGTCCTCTTTAGGCAAAGAGTCTGCGAGGCAGAGGTGGGCTGAGAACCTCACCTCCTGTAGTGTCCTGAGTGACCCTGCAGGCGTCAGCAGGCAGGGCAAGGAGCATCTTCGCACCAAAGAGAGCACAAATAATGTCAGTTGGCCCCGTGGCACACCCTGTGTTTTGTGTTTGTGTCTTCCAGCATATTTCTGCTTCCTGCTGACGGCTCTGGGCGTGACAGCTGGTGCGCATCGCCTGTGGAGCCACCGTTCCTACAAAGCCAAGCTGCCTTTGAGGATCTTTCTGGCTGCAGCTAACTCCATGGCTTTCCAGGTGGGCTGGTGTTGCTTGTTCAGATTCTTGGCCTCCAGGCAGCTCTCTCTGCTGTGCAGGGATCCCCTCAGCTTAGAGACAGCAAAAGAAAGAAAAAAATTATACTGGCAGAAAGACAGAAAGACATTTATTTGCTGTAACACATTCTGCTGGCTCAGGGCATGCAGAGCCCCTCTCACCACCCACGTAACAATATGCACTAGATAGACCAGGAGCAATAATTACTTAAGGACCAAGCTGAACCTGACCAGATCAGAGTCTCAGCACCCCAGCAGCTGGTCTGTGGCACAGGTCAGGCCCCACACTTCTCAGGACAAGGTGGAGACTTTTATAAGGGCCAGCCTGATGCAAATGTGTCTGTGTAACCAAGAGCCTGTTCATCCAGGCAGTTGGAGACTTTGTGCCCAGAAAGGAGAGCAGGCATCCTTTCACAATCTTAATTTATCTCTCACAATTTTTTATGCAGCGTTTTTCACCAGCCAAATTCGAATACATTTGTGAAGAAGTGTGTTACTAGCTCTGTACTTACTGGTAGGCAGTCTTAGACCACAGAAACACTTGTGTAACACCCAGCTGGTTGTAGGAGTTAGCCCTGAACCAGCATCTTCTCAGTGTGAATTTGGTTCCTCCTCTGGCTAGTAAGGATAGGGATAGGAACCTGCACTAAAATTAAATTTACCTGCACTAAAATTAAACTTACTGAGCTTGGCTGCCCCTTGTGGCACCGAGTACCATGTATGTGTTGTGCCCTGAGTTTTCATCTTTTTCCTTTCAATCTGGTTGGTTGACTTTCTGTTCATGTACCTTGACAGAGAATGAAAAGAGTCCCTTTATCCACTTCTGTACTGCTCATTTATCATCTTTGATTTTTTCTCTTTTGAGATGGAAAGAATTAATTAGTTAGCCCCTCTGCACATTACGAAGAGCACAATGCTTTTGCTTGAAAATGGAAATGTGTCCATTTTGACTATAACCTTTCTTTATTCTGAACCATTGCCCATCTGCTGCTTGGTTCCTTGCAGAGCTTTACAAGCCCTTTGCTCAGGGTGTTAAACAACTGTTTTGAGTTTTGAAAAGGCCCTGGTACTGACTCCCTGTTACACAGCTGATCTGATCTTTCACAGGTAATTTAAATGAATGTGTAGAGCTGTTTGCAGTGAGCTGCACACAGGGATTTCATTGCATTCTGCTCTCCTGTTGCTATGGATTTTGCTCTCAGCTGCATTGGCCTCATCACTGCTTTTGTCTGAGGACACGGTGTGGTTCTGAGGCAGGGAAGTACTTCAAAGTAGCTTCAAGCCACCTTTGTGCCCTTCATATCGGAAATAAGATGAAAGGCCAAATTGCCCACTCTAAGTTTGAAGTAGCCTGAAGCCTGCTCCTAATTACCATGACATTCGTTGCCTGTAAAGGCTGCTTCCACCACCACAGACAGACAGTGAGTGAGTTTTCAGGTCCATCTCCTTCACATTGGCTGTGGGAGGAAGAGGTAGCATTGGAGATGTGTACAGCATCCCTGGATGCTAAATAGGGAGGAAATAATCAAAATTCTTGAAGGGCGGAGGAAGGAAACTGTGCTGTAGAGTTTTAAGTTGATGCTGCCTGGGCTGTGACATGCTGTCCTCCTCTGGAATACCATCAGATGCAGCCATTTTTGCCATGTTGCCTTGTGGATTTTTTTATGATTGGAGCATGCTGAGCTGTGCTTCTTCTCTCCATCTGGAATGAAGCTCTCACAATTTTGAAAGACTGTGCTTCTTGCTGTCACTTGTCTGTTTCAGACATGGGTAATACCTGGCTTGTTGATCTCCTAGTATTTTGAGTTCCAGCACCTCAGCTGGGCCGTGCTGGTTTCATCTGTGTGGCACAATCTGTGTTTGTGCTGGGTGCATTTGTACACAGCAGGAGTGGTGGTGTGTAAATCTGTGTCAGCACACGGAAGCTGTCACACAGCCCAGGCTATTGGCACGTTTCAGTCTGCAGGTTTATTGAGGCAATGAAACCTCGTGGCTGCATCACTGTCACAGCATGATGCTGTTGCTCTCTGCTTTGGAAGGGGTTTCACCCCTGTGTTTACCCGAAACTTGATCAAAAGTTCCTGAAAAATGGTTGCTGTTAATACGCTCGGAGGGTGATTTACACATGCTGTGCTCCAGTTCTTGGTGAATTTATTGTCAACAGTTCTGGCCTCCGGCCTTTATTTCCTCTTAGCCTTTGTGGTTTTTAATTAGATGCAATTCAGTTATTTCACAGCTTCCTAGCCCTTTCATCTGGGGAATCATGTCTTTTTTGCCAGCTCTGCAGGCATTTGCTGTGGCATGAAAAGCCAAGTTAATTTCTTACAGTATCATTGCTTTTCGTGGTTATCTGCTGTCCCACAAACGACTTTATCAAGTGCTCTTGTGACAAACTGATCAATAGTCTCACTTGAAAAATTATTTCTGGTTCGGAAAGAGGACCTTTTCTAAGTGTGCTTCTTGCATAACCCTGTTTTATTTTTAAATTACTTAATGTTGACATTTTCCAGTCATATGGATATTCCCACTGAAGCCACTTGAAGCAGTGTAGAGGTTTTCATTCCTTTTGATTTCTCTGGAGGAAGGTAGAAGTCTGCCCTTGTTCTCACTGAGGACTTGGGTGACTTCCTTTGCTTTTATAGAATTTGTTTTCTCTAGCAGTGGGATCGTTAAGGTGCAACACACTGGAGCACTGGCAAGGGGCTGATCTTTGCTGCCTCCTCTCAATGGCTTAGATGAGTCAATGCTGCAGGAAAATGTCCCCCTCACCCCCAGCCCACTCCCAGCATCACTGTGTTCACTACAAGACAACAGTAAAGGGCTGAGCACAACTGAATGCAGTGGAGCTGAGATCTTTCTGGGACTCTAACTCCTCACTTGTCCTTGGTGTGCTCTTGCAGGCAGAGAGCATTTTTGCAAAGCTGAAAGTGGACATGAAGCCATTTGAGCCGGATTCTCTAGCTTCTCTTTGCAGTTGTTCCCACAGTCCCCTCAGTGCTTTCTCTCAGACACTGGCAGCTGAAAGAAAGAGCAATGATTTCTGCAATGCTTTCAGCACAGGGCTTTTGCCTCACAAAATATGGGTGCACACAGTTTCATTATCCTGTGCTTGCTGTGTCCTGTGGTGTGTTCAGTGCCCAGATGGGTGGTGTCCTCCTCTTACTTCAGAGACACTGCAAATGGTTTGCTCAGTTCTGCTGGGAGCAAAGCTGCTGTGGTTGGTGGTTGTGGGTGCTGTTCCTAAAAGTAACCCAAGCCTTTCCTTCCTTGGGTATTTCTGCTCGGGTACCTCCCTGACTGTGCAGAGATGGAAATAGCACCGTCTGCTAAGAACTCTCTGATTAAAGCTCCTGTGGATCTGGGCATTAACTGACATTTCCATGTTTTGGTGCTGGTGTTGAGCAGTTCAGTTCACAGATGAATATGTGGCCTGAGGTCTGCAAGTGCTGAATGTGCTTACAATGCCCTGCACTAATAGCTCAGCACCACTGCAAAAGCCACCAGTTTAGTCCAGTGCATCCAGCCAGGGCATCCTGCAGAGCAAACTGGGAGGCTGAAATCTCTTTGGCTGAGTGAACTCAGAAAATCTCTCTTCATGGATCCAAGTGTGAAATTGTGGTACATCCCTTTCTCCCTGCAATCCACATGGTTCCATTTACAGCCATGAGGCATTTCAGTGTCATGTTGTTCACTACAGGAGTTGTAGTGATCCACAAGCTCTGTCCCATTTTCAGCACTGTGTTTGTGCCTGGAGGGCACCAGCTGCAACCAGCTGAGAAAGAGGATGCCGGAACTGAGAGCCTCTGCACGGTAGTCCCCTGAAAATAAATATACAAGATTCCCCATAGCACAGTCTTAAAATAACAATGTAAACATGTATGTACCCAGTCCCTGCAGCCCATCCTCAGACACTCAGGGAAGACTGATCGGGGTAACTCAAACAGCAAATACCCAGGGAGGACACAGGACCAGGGCAGACTGATGATGGTAACTCCCAAGAGGCTCTAACAGCCATTTCCAGCCCTGAGACTTGTCCAGTCTGTGTCTCCAGTTCCCAGAGCAGGTCCCATTCTGTGTGGGGACTGACAGGAGCGGTGTGATGGGCTGGCTGGCTGCAAAGCTGGGGGTTTTAGTCAACAACCTTTTTTAGAGGAGCGTCAGAGAGGGGCTTATTGCTATTACTGTGGGGGGGAGGACTGGAGGTTGCAGTGCCTGGCCCCTCTCCTCTCACCCCACCTGTATTTTCTGTGCAGAACGACATCTACGAGTGGAGCCGAGACCACCGTGTGCACCACAAGTACTCGGAGACGGACGCGGACCCGCACAACGCCAGCCGGGGCTTCTTCTTCTCCCACATCGGCTGGCTCTTCGTGCGCAAGCACCGGGACGTCATCGAGAAGGGCAGGAAGCTGGATTTCACTGACCTGCTGGATGACCCTGTCGTCAGGTTCCAAAGAAAGTACGTGCGAGCGCTAGGTCCTGGTGTGAGGTGGGGGTGGAGAGGTCCTCCTGCCTGGTGTTCTGGTTCTGGCTCATTCCTTATTTTCCTCTTTCCCTTTTCTTCCCTGAGATATCCCTGCCAGCTTGACTGCAGGTGCTGGGATGCCTTCCCTCTGGCCCCCACTGTTCCCACGTGGCTGACATTTGCTGACTGTCCTCGCAGGCTCTGTGGCACAAGCAGCGAGCCCTGTCCTTGTCCCTCTGCTTTCCCAAAGAGCCAGGGCTGGTTATGAAAACAGCTGTGGCAGAAGTTGCTCGGATCTTGGCCTTCTTTGATCACAGGAGCAGACGCTGCCATCACTAATTGCCTTAACACAGAAGTGCACATTTCACTCTGCAAAGTCATCTTTGGCACCCCTGGGCCAGTGCAGGCCAAGTGCCTCCTCTCCCAGGACTGCCATTCTACACAGGATTAATTATCTCCCTTGGGAATTAGCACAGTCCTAGTTCGGTTTGCTACACGCTCTGTGAGAGCTGGGAATTGAGCAACATCCTTTCTGCTCTATGTGAGTACCTGTGCTTTAGGCACAAGAAGACTTTGCTGCTTGCAAGCATTTCATCCAGGCACTTAGCAAAATTGCTTAAGGCCAGTTCTGTGTATTTTCTGAGTGAGGGGAGCAGTCAGTTGAGTCTAAAAATCAGGGGGTTTTTTTGGTAGTGCATAGATTTCTCTAATGCAAAAAATTACCCTTGTAATGGAAATCCTCCAGGAGTGAGGAATACTTCCTTCCACGTATGGTTGCTGTTGCTGGTTCCTCAGTTGGCAGTGCCTGTTTGCAACAGCTCCCTTGCAGTTTGCTGCAGCTCCTCTTGGTTGTTATGTTTTCCAAGACAACAGCATCCCATGAGAAGCAGGCTCTACTGCTTTGGTCATGCTGCAAAGGTTGTGTAGTGGACAAGTATGTTTTCTGCAGTAAAGTTGTCTTAGCAAATGTCTTTGCTCTGGATTTGGATTAAGGGCTTTGTCCCTTACCTGGAAATCAGAATTTGGGTTTCTCCTTTCTACAAGGTTGCAGTGTTGGGGGTCTTTTTTGACAACGTGGAAAAATGAGCAGGTCAGATCAGTAAGAATCCTTCCTGTCATATTTTGTTTTGAGGCCAAATTGTTAGCTTTGCTGAATTTAGTGGTGCTGCTGAGTTGTGTCCAAGGCACCACTCAGTCAGTTTAAAACCACATCACTTCAGCTGAAATCACAGTACTGCTCCAGGCACAACTGACAGCAAAACACACCCTCTGTGAATAATGGAGCAATAATCCTGCAAGTGATGTGACAGAAGAGCTCACAGGTGAAGTGTCTCCATGACAAAGTTTTCATGTGGTGAAAGCAGCGCTGTTCCCCAAGCATGTGTCAAGGCATTGATTCCCCTGCACTCCAGGTAAGGAGGTTTCTCACTCCAGGGTGGATGTTTCAGTCAAAGGGAGACAATTTACTCAGATGCTTGTTCAGATGGGAGATTTCACGTCTTCATCAAAGACTTCAGACTGGGCTTCTTGCATCTCACAGAATAGTTTCAATTGGTGCCTGATAAGCTGTTTTCATATTTTATTCTATTTCCCCAGAGTGGTAGAGCCTTTGAACTTTGAAGGAGTTATCTGGATTGGAAAGTATTTTTCTCCTCCACCTCTGCTTAAATCCTGGCCTTGAATCGATGAGGTTTGCAAACCTTATCAGAAGTCAGTCATATGAGTGGGAAATTATTTGTTTTCTTTGGTGGAGCAAAGAAAGGGAACTTGTTTCCTTGGAGGGCCTTAGCTCAGGTAAGTGAGGATAGAGGTCTATGAAAGAGCTGAGGAATGCTCTCTTTTCACCACGGCTGGCATTGCTGTAGAGCTGCAGATCTTCTGGAGCCCAGCATGTGAGGCACAACCTCCAAACAACAACAAAATATATTAAGCAAAGAACTTGCAAGGCAAGAGGTTGATTTATTTCATACAGAAGATGATCAGAACTAGCTCATGATGAGAACTGTGTTCATGAAAACTTATTTCCTTTCAAAAATACTGCTAATATTAACATTTTCCAGTCCTCTGTGGGTTTTAATTGAAAACTGTTTGTTTGTTTTTGTCAAAACAAAAATTACAGTTCTTCCTATCCAAAAAACTCTGAGCCAATGCAGTTTTAATAACTGTTTAATGAATCCAAACTCTGTTTTTCCTCCTCCCTTCCAGAAAACTCAACAAAAGCAGGGGTCTATTTTAAACCTGTCGTGGGGGCCCCAACAAGATGGGTCATGCTTTGCATTCCTTTTCCCCCTTCTCTCCCTGCAACGCCCGCAGGTATTACAAGAGCTCAGTTGTGCTGATGTGCTTTGTGATCCCCACCGTCGTGCCGTGGTACCTGTGGGGCGAGAGCCTGTGGAACGCCTACTTCCTGGCCTCCATCCTGCGGTACACCATCTCCCTGAACGTCACCTGGCTGGTCAACAGCGCCGCCCACATGTACGGCAACCGCCCCTACGACAAGAACATCAACCCCAGGCAGAACACCCTGGTCACCCTGGGAGCCATTGGTGAGTGCTGCAGCCCTGGGTTTGCTCTCTGCAAGCTCAGAGTGATGTCCCAGCCTGTTTCACGCTGGCTGGGCCTCTGGGTGCCTGCAGCTGGACGCCGCTTGGAGCCAGGGGTTGGAGGAGGCTGGAGCTTGTGCATCCCAGAGGAAGGCACTCTTGTTCTACTGATGGTGCCCACGCTGAAATAAGGCCATGTAGTCTCTGGGAAGGGAGGAGTTAGCACCCCGCAGCAAGCTCTGCTCAGCAGATAGCACAGCAGAAGTGAGTGACCCCACTTCTTATCCCGTTTGCGTGTCTCTCCTCTTGAAGCACTTCTGGTTTTCTTCCCTGAGCAGAAGGCGTGGGACATGCCCCTTCCTGCTGGGGAGCAAAGCCCAGAGCACTGACATGGAGTCTGGTTTGGGTCTGCCCCAGCGGTCTGGCGTGGAGCACAACCTCCACTGGATGCAAGACCTGGGAAATGGGTGTCGGCATGTCCCACCTGAGTGTGTTCCTGTGTTGACCAAAGTGCCAGCCGTGTGGTCTTTAAAGTCCCTCTCTGTTTTTCAGGTGAGGGTTTCCACAACTACCACCACACCTTCCCGTTTGACTACTCAGCCAGTGAGCTGGGCCTGAAGTTCAACCCCACCACCTGGTTCATTGACTTCATGTTTTGGCTGGGGCTGGTCACCGACCGCAAGCAGGCCCCGAAGGAGATGATCCAGGCTCGCAAGGAAAGGACTGGAGATGGCAGTGCCTGAGGAGTGACGCTTCGCTGTGCCAGCGCTGCTGTCCGCGTGGCCGGCTGGGTGTGTGCGCGCAACCCCGTGCCTGTGGTGGATTTACCTCTGGGTAAAATTATTCTTTTGTTTCCGATCAGCTGGGCTGAATTAGTCCCCCAGGAATTGATTCAGCCACAGCTTCTTTTTTTTCTTTCCTTACTAGCTGTCTTATGTCCAAACTTAAGACTATTACGTGTAAAAATGTTATATATTATTTAATATTGCAGTTAAACGGGAGAGAGATTTGATTTTAGTCACTGTAGTTCATGTCTGAGATTTGTTGTAATTTGCTTGTTCATGGTAAACGTTGGCAGGTTGAAGGGACTAACTGTCCTTTCCAAGTGCAGTTAGGGGAGATTTTTGTTCCTACTGCTAATCCAACAAGCTTTTGAGGCGCATCTTTCTGGGGGATGGGGCAGGGCCCAGTGTGCTGTGTCAGCTGCATACTCATGGAAAGGACAGTAACGCCACTGATGAAATGCAGTATGTCCAAGGGGAAAAATCACCCTCAATTTAGTTAGATGCTAGTTTGGAAACCTGCTTTCTTCTTTTTGTTAGCCCTGTTAGCCAGCCCAGTGCACCGCTGTCTTTGCTGAATATGAAAACCATTTATTGCTGAGCAGGCTTTTGTGTTGAAGATTAGTCTCTATGCAGGCCAAAATACCAACTGATGCTATATTGAGATGGTTCCTTTGTTGTCACATATACACTGTAATTGTAAATGTGTAGAGCTCAACCATGTCTTAAGCCAAATAAAGCTTCGGTTTCAATGTTTGGAGACCTAAGTCGTGCTCTAATCAGTCATGGCCATTGATGCATGCATATTTTAGCTCCTTTTTGCACAAGAGGCCTCTTGATTTCTTTTTCTGCCTTTGACTAGTGGGTCTTAGAAAGCTGACCTTTATCTAAGTCGGAGCCTGTACTAATATTTCTGCTGCATGCAACATCCATTGGTTTCTGAGCAAAATATAAAGACAGTTATGTAGCTTCTGAATTTTAACAGTTGCCTTGCTTAACCAAAAAAAAAAAAAGAAAAAAAATTTAAAAAAAGGAAAAAATATTTTAAAAAAAAAGCATGTGGATTTAATGGGACATATAGCCCTTTGTGTTAGATGTTAGCCAGTGCAGGAGAGAGGCTTTGTACTGTCAGCACTGGAGCACTTTTGAAGATAGAGGGCATGATTTTCATTTATAAAGAAGGTCACTGCCTTGCCCTTCGGAGAGGGAGTGCCTGTTTCCCAGCCACAGAGCCCCACACCCTGGGCAAGGCAGGGATCTCAAGATAACTGAGACTCAGGCCCAGATATTTTCAAGAAAGATGCAAAAGTGGAGGAAAAAAATAAAATGGTTTCTTTTTTGTTCTGTTTCTTGTTTTTCAAATGATGCCATATAATATAAAAGAGTTGTCTTTATTCTGTCTTTCATCCAGCAGGTGTTTTAAAAGTGTTATTTTGCCATTAATGATGTGTAAACTCCTGAGTGATTTACAATAAACAGTTATGAGTTAGCCTGGCCACTGTGTTTAATTTTGAAACATCTCCCAAAGCAAAGGTCTTTGTGCATCACACATCAGAATTACGGCAGTGTTTCGCTTGGCATTTCCAGCTACGCATTTGGTGCGGCTCAAAATACCTCCCCCCTCAGCATTTCTGAATGTCACGGGAAGAGGAGGCTGTCAAATGGAAAGGCACCGAGAGATTTGATTACTTGGGGCTTCCTGGCCAAGCTGATAGAGGGGGGAAAAGAGACTGGAAGCCGACATAAACTGGAAAGGAGACCCCGGCAAGTTCTTGCATGTGAAAATCGCGCTTTAGTAGAAAAATACCAGCCCAGTGTGACTGCAGGACAATGCTTTGGCCAAAACTATTAAATATTTTATTTAGATTTTGCTGTAAGTTCTCTGTTTCTGCTGAGATGGGCCTGAAAACCTGAGTGTGCCTGAAGATGTGTTTTGATGTGCATTTATCCGGAGTCAGAGCCATTTGACAGACACAGGAATCACACACACACACGTAAGAGATGTCTCCCCACCCCCTGCTGCCGTGCCTGCAGGAGGGTGTGGAAATGGGCTCCTAGAGCTGCGAGGCTCCTGACCTGCTGGTTAGAAAGATAGAGCTGTTCCTTCCATGGCAAAAATCAGGGAACCTGCCTTCAAAGTGGTGTGTGTAATGGGTTTGGACTTGTGGTGCGAGTGTGGGAGTGAAGCTTGGAAGACTTGCAAATGCCTGATCTCACTGGTGCTCCCATCCTTTCCTTTGTGCAATTTCCTGACCTCAGAACTACAGGGAATGCACCAAGATACACAGCTTCCTGTTGATCTTTATCATTTTTCTTTTGTACTGCTATTCCTTGGACTTCCTTAGGCTCATTCCTGTCAAGTGCTTGGTGTGAGAAGAATCAGTGGCCTTGCAAAGAGGCACATGGTGTTCTGAACCTCTCTGAATACCTGGAATTACAACAAGGTAATACTTCCCCTGCCCCCCCCCAGGTATATGACTTCAAAAGCAGCAGCAGTTCCAGCGCATTTCAGGGATCTGAAAACTGAAATTGAAGCCTTTGTCAAGTTACATGGTTTTGAAAAACTGAAAATAAGCAAAGAAACATTGTTCAGAAAAGAAAAAGCTCCTCCATCAAATGTCTTATCTGGAAGCTTATGCTGCTTGAATCCCTCTTTTTGTAGATTAAATTCTCCGTGTGGTAGAGTTGACAAAACAAGTGTCAGCCTTTGCAGGAAAATTAGATTTTTAAAGAGGGTGCCTCAAACTTTGGTAAAACACGGAATACTTCCATGCATTTCCTTTCTTGCTTATTTGTATTTTTGTGTTTGTTTCGAACTTTTTGCTTATTTGTTTTGATTTTTTAAAAAATCATTTTGGTCATATTCTTTAGTGTGGTTTTCTCTTCCTCAAGAAGATGTAGGGTCTGTGGGAGGCAGGAAGGGCCACTGCCATTTCCCAGGGTAGCTACTGGGTCCATCCACTGATGAATGAAGTGATGTGGGGAAGTTGTGGAGCCTTGGTAGGGTGGGTGCTAGGGCATGAGCTGCACTTATTTCTGTGCACTTTGGCACTTCTCCTGCTGATTTGGTAGTTGAAGACCTGGCTAGAGCTTTCTAAGCAGTGCAGAAGTGTTGAGGGACTGCTGGTGATCAGTGGCTGGCTCTAGGCTGGACTTAACCAGAGACACAGTGACTGTCTTCTGAGACCTGATGGTCCGGCAGTGCCTGATCCTGTGTTGTCTCTGACTCTGTTCTTGGCACGTTGACCCATCTGGAATAACACCACGCAGGAGTGGGAACAGGTATTTGTACTTTGCTCTGTGCACTGTTGGCACTGAATGTTTCCAGGCTCTCAGCCGTGGCACACAGCAGGCACTGGATCAGTTTTACCTCTTTTCCCAGAACTGGTGGGGCCCTAACGAAATGCGGTGTTGGCTCTGGAGCTGTGTGCTCCTTCCAAGTGGAAACTCCCGAGCAGGGCAGCTGCTTTCTGGCATGGGGCGGCTCGAAGGAATGCTAGCCTGCCCTGGGACCCCTGGGACTCGGCACAATCTCTAGAGGAGGATCTCATCTGTAAATTACAGCAGACAGGAGGATTTAAACTCCAAGTTACAGCACATAATTGGTTATGCAAACATTGATAAAACCCGCTCCCTGTCAGGGCTGCGCACAAACATGGCAATCAAGGTGTCAGGTGAGAGCAAGGCTGTTCTGGCTGACTGCAGAGAGACTTCCAGGCTCCTTCTGACGCCATCCCTGCTGCAGCTGGGCTGGGCTGCACTGGGGTAATTCCCTGGAGCAGGAGGCATGAGCAAAACCTACTGGCACTGAAGTTACACCTTGAGAAAGACACTGCAGGGAGAGGGTGAGTGCTGGTGCTGAAGAAATACATCAAGGTTTGCACTCTTGGGGTATGAGGGGTGGATTTCTGCTCTGCCCACTTCCTCCAGATGCTCTGCTGTTCCCTGGTAAGCCCCGGGAATGTCTGCATCCCTCTGCAGCTTGGAAGTGCAAGGCAACTGCTGTCCCCTGGCTGACAGCCAGAACACAGCTTTCTAGAAATAAACCCAGCAGATGGGAAATGTGGCCTGACTGCAGGTATCACATTCAGCTGCTGGGGTGGGAGGATCCTAGGAAAAAAAATATCTTCTAAAAGGTCTCCTGTGTCCTCGTGAACCTGAGAATCCATGCAAGGCTGGCAGTGTGGCGGCTGATCTATGGGCTCTGGTTAGACAATGTTCGGGGTATTTGCAGCTGGGAGGCCTCTCAGTTTGGAGGGAGATTGATGATGTATCAGCTGCCAGACTGTGGTCCCAAAGGCATGGCCAGGCTGGACTTGTATTACCTGGATATTATTGCCCCTAGGCTGTTTTGTAGCTCCACCCTTTATGTGGAAAGGGTGTTACAGGGTGTTCACCACGTTCTGGGTGCTTACGGGAATCAAGGTGCAATTTCCCGTAAGATCTTGTTTTAAAAGAAGAATGAGAAGCAAAACTGAAAGCAGAGCCCAGTGGGAAAGGAGGCATGTGCTAACATGTGCCCATGTGCCCCAGCTCCCACAGTGGCCCTGGCACAGTTCTGCCTGGCCTGGGAGCAGAAACCTCTGTTGAAAACCTCTACCCAGCAGCACAAGCCCCACTAAACAGGTGAGAATAGGGGAAAAAAATTAGAACTCCTGAGGTGCCCCTGCATGGGCAAAATCGCCCACTGGATGGTTTGAATGCTGTTGCTGTTTAAATCACCCCTTGTACACGGGGTGCATTGCTTTTACTGAGTCTATCTCCTGCTGCCCTGCTCCCTGGAGAGTTAAACCCTGATTTAGGCTTTTTCTGAGAAAATGATGAAAGCATTCCCACCCTGAATTTCAGACAAGCGACTCCAGGAGCTGTGCCACTGCCTCTCCCCTTCCTGCACCAGCCATGGCCAAGCTGGGGTTAAAGCCAAAAGGGCAAGGAGCAAAGGTATGGCCCCAGTGCAGGTAAAGGCCCTGCCCCACACAAGCATTTTTAAAGATAAATCTACTGCCCAAGAGAAGCAGATGAGCAGCAAAGCCCGCCTGCAGAACAATAAAAAAAAAATCCCCTTTTGCAAGACTTGGAAAATGATTGGAGGAAAGGCTCCAATGAGCAGCACAGATAAGAAAAGTAGGTGAAATGGTGCTTACCACATCTGCACAGCATGCCTAACCTTTGTATTAACTGTGGCTACTAACATTTCCTGACTGACACAATTCCAGTAGCATTTATAGCATGATAATAGGAAATACTTATTTTACACAATCTCATTATTCTTTTTTAAAAAATTGTCTTTTTTTTCCCTCCCCAGCATTTTCTGTGCTTCATGTAGGACTGTCCTCCTGCCAGGCCAGAATACACACCCAGTGAGGCCAGGGCACACCAGCTCTCATCTGCACACACTGGCATTCTGGCACTGCAAGGCTTCTTCCCCAGAGTTCATACCCTGACTACAAGCCCTCTTTATCCCACGTATTCGCTATCACGGCAGTAATTTTTTTGTACTTCTCTCTTCAGGAAAAAATGTGTAATTTTGTTTCCATTGTCTCCATTTCCTTTCCTAACATTTAAATGGGGTCACTTTGCTGCAGTTAGATGGAATGGGTCTCTTCAATTTGCTGCTCCATTCCCTCATCTAGGTGCATTTTTCTCGGTTGGGATCATGTGGGAGAACTAGGAAGAGCTTCATCTTGTAGGGGTGGGATCTGGGAATGTTTCTTAGGGTGAGAGAGTGCACTTTGCAGGTCACTGCCTCTCCAGCCACCCTGAGCACACCTTGTCAAAGCCAAGCCACAGGTGCGCTTGCTCAGATGGCATCTGTTTATCAGCAGGGCATTTGGAGATATGAAGTCTATCATAATATTTGAAAAGCTCGAGAGGAACAGATGGCTTTGATAAGAAATGATCTGGCTAATGAAATGAGGGTTAACACTTCAACTGAGAAACAGTTGAAGAGAAACAGTTTTAACTGGATTTTAACAGTTTTAATTGTATTTAATACATGCATCAGAGTGTGCAGCAGGTCCAATGGCTACTGCTGAGTGATCCCTAGGCCCTGCTGCTCCTCCTCCTGTGTGGGCAACCTTTCTTGCCAGGCCTCACTCCAGCTTTGGAGCTGAAAGGAGCAGGACAGGAGAAAAAGGTGGTAAATGCATTTTCAGAAGACATTTATCTCCCAGAAATGAAAGCAAACTCAAAGCAATTCCCTTTCCCATTTTCTTCATCTCTGTGTACCTTCTCTTCCCCAAAAAAACAGTCCAGGACAACCACAGCCAGTCTTCACTGGTAATATCACCCTGGGAAGGACTGCAGCTGGAGGGGTATGAGGTTGCTTTGCTTCCTCCTGAGCTGTGAGTGAGGTCTGCAAGGGCAGGGGTTAGCTCTGTGGTAGTCCTGTCTTTCACATGAAAAATAAAATACTGCCAAGACCTGATCCTGCTAATAGATGTCAGGACACAGGGACTCAGAATTCCCACCTCTCTGTCTCTGAAAGAAAGCAGATGTGAGTGGCATGCAGTTCAGTCCTCGTGAAGAGCACTGATGAGGTGAAATTTGGACAAGGAATGTACACGTGCCGTAATTCATCAGGGGGAGGAAATACTAATGAACAGACAGTAGAGCAAAGCCATAACTGGGAACATTTGCTTGCACTGGAGCAGGTTGCTTTTGCAGTCCAGGAAAATTGTCAGGGAGATCCCTGGTGGCCCTCAGTGGCCCAGCAGGAGAACCCAGTGTAGACTGGGACAGAAGAAGTCAAGTGCTGCTCGCAGCACCCCAGGAGCATCCTGTCCACAAGCATCATTGCAATTGTGTCTTCTGGTCAGCCTCTGGCACATTCCGCCCCAGGGAAAGCCAGGTGTAACCCCAGACAAGGTGAGGGAATGCACTTGTGGCTACTCGACTTTGCCCAGGCAGTGTTGGTGGAGATGTGGGAGGAAAGACTCTTCCCACGGGTCAGTGTGAGCTGGCAGTGGGCTTTGGGATGCACAGCATTACCGTGAGGGAGGCAGGTGATGTGTCATTGTGGGATACAGTTCCAACGCAACATGCCCACGTGTCTTACCTCCCTTTGCACCCTTACACCCCTTACAGGGGGATGCTGCAGGATGAGGGCCATGGGAGAGGGGCTGCTCCTCCCACGGTGTCCCATGAAGAAATCATTGTAGGAAATATCTCCATGGACCCACGTAGCATCACCCCTTAATGGCTGATGCCTCCCTGCATCTCTCTTGCTTCCTGCACTGGGTGGGCTCCAGCACATGCTTGTTGTCCCCAGGCTGTGCCCTTTTTTCAAGCTGTGATTTTTAAATTTGTAATAGGTTTTTGGTGGGCCTGTCAGCATCATGCGTTTTCCAGCACTCAGAGGGACACCATCTGCTCATAAAAGAGCTGTGAACAAAATGTCTCAGACACTCGGAGTTTACCAAAAATGAAATTGCCTTAAAATCCCATATGGTGCATTGTTTCCCTTCCAGCATTGGCTGACAGCAGAGGTGAAGTGACTAAGGCAGTTTCTGATTAGTTGCTGCATTTTCCTTTCTGGCCAAAATCACTGGAGCTGAGCACTGACACTTCTCACCTGCTTGACAGAAGGTTTTCTTCAGCCTCAGCTGCTGAAAGCCAGAGGGTGCTGGGATTCAAAGACCTCCCCTCTCTCTATTACTTTTAAAGTGAGCTTTCTCGACTTTTGCTGTCACGAGAAGCCTTGCAGGGAGGGATGTGGTTAATGCTGATACCTCAAGAACATTTTTTTCCAGGCACCTGATTTTGGGGCCTCTCTTGGTGACATGGAGGCAGTAGCAGCTCCTTGCCCGAGGAAAGCCATGCCTGGAAATCACTTGTGGCTCCTGAGCATGGCAGTGCCATGGGGCAGAGGGGGGAAACTTGGCCAAGATCTCTGGATTTTGTGGGGTTGCAAAAAAAGCAAATGCTGCAAGGAACCATTTATTAGGATAACATAAGATTTGAAATACCAAAGCAGGAAGAATGTTATTTCAGCTCTAAAAATAGTCCCCTCAGCCTTTAAAACACAGAGAAGCATGCACAGTACATGCCTTTCTGTAGGAGCGCCAGTCCTCTCCCTTGATGATGCAGCCACTTTGGTAAGGGCTCAGGGGACCTGCTGGTGCAGTGCTTGCTCTGAGAATCAGCACTCTGAGGGGTTTTCAATCCCTGGGGATCAGAGACACGAAATCTCTTCAGAGTGTTCCATGAGGGCCAAAGCTGCAGTATGGAGGAGTGTTCCTTGCTAGAAGGGCAGCTTATACATGTTGATATATAACTCAGCTCCATTCTGGGGGCTGACATGGATTCAGGCATCTGTCTGTTTTGTGTTGCCTCATAAGTGATGGCAGCAGGACAAAATTTTGAGTAAGTGCTACCTTATTTGGATTTTAGGAAAACAAACAAGACTGTCGCTAAATAACATCAGTCATCCTGACAAAGAGATGTCTTTGGAAGGGAGGAAGAGGAAAAGAAGTGGTAGCATTCCCGTTGGCTTAATCCCATAAAGATCAGACAGTGAAGGGATCCCTCCACCCCAGGAAACAGTCCCAAATGGTTATCACCGAGCTGTTTAGCTGGGAATGTTTCTTCTCAAAATTCCAGCCACAAGTGATTTCCAGGCTGGAAATCTTTGTGATACTTTACAGAGATCACAAAGCCCACTACCCAGTAGGAAAGGGAAAAGGGGTGGATGAGGCTGTTCCTCGAGTTTCTTGCTACTGGGTGGCTGCTTCCTTGAGGCCTTTCAAACTACCCATCCAGACGGGCAGCACTCCCGGGAGGGCTGCAAAGATGCGGGGTTTGTGTGGCGAGCCCTCCCCGGTGCCTCCGGGGTCTTGGAGCAGAAGGCGCACGCAGAGCCGCAGGCTGGATAGGTGCTCCTGTTGCTGGGAAGGGCGAGCAGGGAAGACGGCAGAGCAGGGACCCTTTCGCATGGCCGCGCCGGGGACAGCCCGCAGGCAGCGGGACCGCGCGGAGCTGCGGCTGCACACGGGGCGCGGTGCTGGCCGTGCCCGAGGGATGCCCTGAAGCACCGCGGGGCTGTGGCCGCGTCCCAGCATCCCAAACCCGGCGGTCAGAGCCACACACGAGCTCCATCTCCAGCGGCCCCGCGCTGCTCCAGGGCCCCCAGTGGCGGCGGCGGCGGCTCCGGACCCGCCCGTCCGGGGCGGGGCTCGGACNTCGTCGCCCCCGCCCCGACCGTGGTGCGGGTGCCCGCGGCGGCCGGGGAGCCCCCGAGCTGCGGGCGGGGCAGCGCTGCGGGCGCGGGGCGCCGCGGGGGCTGCAGCCTGCCGCAGGAGCCGGGACCCCGCGCTGCCTGTCCTGGAGCGTCCTGTGTCACGGCAGGTAGATGCGGGCTAGGTAAGAGGATTAGAGCCGCTTCACCCAGGGCCTGAAGGACCTAGCTGTGGAAGAGCTCTCCCAGGTCACGATTTCGGCATCCCTCTCACCCATGAATCCCTCTGGGGCATCCGTCCCTTGGGCGCTGAGGGATGCGGTGGTGACAGAACTCGGCAGGGTCCTCGGCCAGGCTGCTGCATAGGGGTTGTGAAGAAGCTCACCTGGGTTGAGGTTGTGGGATGGGACAGGTCTAGCCTTCCCCAGATCCTGTCAGGACATGCAGGCTGTGTCCGGTTAAATTTCCTGGGGGGAATTTAAGGTGTCGAGAAAGGCCGTTCAGCTGTGCTGTGGTCCCTCAGGGAAGGAAGGGCAAGATCCTCTCTCTGAGCGGTAGGAAGATGCTGGGTGCTGATGTCCCAGGGTGATGATGGGGTCGCTTGGGATCTCAGTCTTAGCTTTTAATTAGAGCGTCATGCTTGTGCCAGACCTTTGATTCAGAGCCCTTAAGCTACAAAGGCTGCAGAAATTATGAGTTAACCTTTCTGCCTTTTTTTTTAAAATCTTTCTTTTTTTTCCTTTTTAAACAAAGCTGCTTGTGGAAGTGACCCTAGGGGTTGTCTGATCAACATTCACACAATCTCCATGCCATAGCAATGTACACATGTACGGTTAATTAGGAATAGCAATTCAGTATGGAGGAGGGCAGTGTGTGAAAGGTGTATCCTGACACTGACTGCCTGTTGTGTCTTGCTCAAATAGATGACAGTGCCTAAAAGAAGGGGACGTGATTCTTGCCCACCTTCTGCCTTTGGGTAATGGGATGAAGACAGGGGACTCCTATTTGTTTGACAAACGTCTTGCTCCTGATTTCACTGCTGAAGTTAGAAGTCAAATTGTTTTCTTGTAGTTATCCATGCCCAGCTGTCAGCATTTTCTGAACCTGGATGCTGAAAGTGCAGTTGTTTCATTTCCCCTTTTAAGATTCTTTATGCTGCAGTGTTTGCTTTCCAGATGCAGAGCAGGGATGTGTGCTTGTAAGAACATCAACGTTTTCAGTTGTTTTTTTTTTTCTTGGAAGAAGTGTCATGTCCCTGGTTTTCTCTCTTCCCCCAGCCATTTCCGAGCAGCCTGAGATTGCAAGATTGCGGTTTGGCCCAACAGAGACGCTTTAAGGTCCCAATCCTGCAGTCCAAGCTGAAACAATGAGCTGCGATTGCAGGTTGAATGGGAGCAAAGAAGCAGAGAAAGGTCTCTGAGAAAAGAGAAAGATGATCCTAAGCAATATGTTGGGAAGGATGCACTGGGATAGGGGGTGGTGGCAGGTGAGGAGGCTGCTGCTGCAGTAGAAGGCTTGGACCAGGACTCTCTAAGTGCGTGCTCCTCTGTGTCGCTGACTTCCAGTGTGACCTCTCAGCAAGAAAATCACTGGCCCTGTTGTCTAAAATAGGAATAGTTGTGGGGTTTTGCTGTCTCAAGAGGACTTGCAAAGGTCTCTCCTCGCCTTGGGTGCCTGGAGGATGCAGAAGAGGTCACCTGAGGTTCAGAGATGAGGGCAGGATGAGAATAAAAAGGAAGAAAACCACATTGGGAACAGGTGGAGAGAGAAGGGCGGAGTGAATGGGAGGAGAGGAAAAGACCGATGAAGCTTCAAAAACCGCTGAAGGAACTGTTAAAAGGGCTACAGGTTACCTTGCCTGGGGTTTATGGCACATTTTTAATGCTGGGCTTGCCACTGGATGGTCCTGTCTGCAGGGGAGAGGTCTGGGCTGCCTCCCCCATGGGTAGCAAAGGGAAGGGAGCAAAAGCCTGGAGGATGTGGGCTGATCTGCTGCAGTGGTGGGGAGAGTGTCCAGCATCCTCCCTGCAATTTCCTGAGTTGGGGCAGGTCCAGGTGTTTAGGGTGAGAACTTCTGCTCTTACTGTATTATTTCCTGCTTCCCATGAGGAACCACTGGGATTAATAGTGGTGACTGCCTGAACCAGAAGAACCAGTGGCCCTTCAGTTTTGGCACCACAGGACTGCAAAAGTGGATTTTGCCTGGCCAAGACATCTAGGATGGCCACAGCTTTGTCAGAGAGAGCCTCCCCAGTGTGGTCTTGGCCCAGCTGAATGCTCTTAGAGGTGGTTTAGTGTGGTCTCCTACAGGACAGTCTGTCTCTGAAAATATTTCAATAGACTTACAAAGTTTTAATCCCTCTGGATGCTATGTGGAGGCTGGTCACACAGGCTTGGCCCCTGTTGAACAGCTGGAAGCTGTTCCCTGCTCCCCTCTGTCTGTTGTGTTTGCATGAAGGGAAACACTGTACGGCACCTTCCTGCTGGAGCTCACCCAAACGCCCTACAAACAGCAATTTATGGTTGCAGCAGCTTGGGACACTGGTAAACAGAGGTAAATAATTCCTCCAAATTAGGAATGCTGGCAAGGAAGTGGTGAACACCACAGAAATGCTTGTGTATGATTGCTTACCTTGTACTTTGTCTCTCAGGGGAAATGATTTCCACAGGTCTCAACAGAGCCAAAAGACAATCCCTGTGCCAGAGAGGGCCTCTTTAGTGGAATGACAGAAGCCAAGTCATGGGTACTGCACGTCCATTACTTGTAGCTCACCCTCTGGCCCATTGCCTCCTTGCTGCTCCTCTGGGGCTTTGGTGGTTAATACGAAGAGAAGGGGCACCTCTTTCTGTGGGGGAGGAGTGAGTCCTCAGGCTGAAGGGATTGGTGAGGGAAAACTGTCCTGAGAAAGCTCAGTCTGCTCTGCCACAGTCCCTAACAGCTCACAGGCCTTGGGTGCTTTTGCCATGACAAGTTGCATTTACCAAAAAAAATGCTGCTCTGGGGACATCTCTCCAGGAGTGTAGAGCTGCCAAGTGCAGTGAAGAGAGAAGCTTGTGCTCCCACAAGGTGAGCAGAAGAGGGGTGGAAGGGATAAGAGAGATGAAAGGGTAGACAGGTGGAAGAAGTGCTGGTTACACTCCATGAGAAGCTCTGTAGCTTGAGTGTTTTTTGTGTTTGGTGGGGAAAAAGCAGTGGCAGGGTAGAAAAGGCAGGGGAACCTGGAATTTTTCTGGCCTTGCTGGGCGTGTACTCTCTCATCCATAAACTCCAGGATAAGGAGACCATATGATCAGGAATACCGTTCTGCCAAGTCTGTTCCCTTGGGCTTAGTCTGTTTTTCCTTACCTTCGGAGCTGTTTGTAAGTAAACACGTGAGGTTTCACCTCCCTGTGAAGTGTTCTTTGGCACTCCCAACACTTACATTGTTTTCCTGATAATGGGACAAACCTTTTGGGCAGACTTCCTTCCCCCTTTTGATGTAATTCGTGTCTCGGCTTTGCTTGCTGATGCACGTTGGAAATGCTTGGAGGCATTTGTGATTTTTGGAACTGAGGAGCAAATAAAACACTTCTATCAATTTATCAATACCCTGTCTAGATCTCTGTACTTTATGGGAGGAGGAACACTCAATCTGCTTTATTAGATTGTGGTCATTAGATTGGGGTGGTTGAGGTGGAGGATAGGCACTGGACAGCCCGTCTGCACAGTGCCTCTGACTTCCTGGGCTTTGCCATAACATCAGCCTGCATTTCTGTATTGCCTGCAGAGCGAGGAGAGGGTTTCAGAGACTCTTTCCTCCCAGCACAACTGAAGCAGGGAGAGCTTTGCTGTGTTTTTTTTTGTTTTCGGGGGAGATAAATAGCCCTCCTCATTTTCCAGCAATTCTTTACTTTGGGGGTTGGCTGGGACTTTGAGGTGAGTGCCCTTCTCACAAGCATCCCAAACCAAAGGATTCTCAAGGGGAAGATAGACCCTTATGGTTGTGGTGGTGGTGTGAGACTATGAGTGTGGTCTGTGTTGAGACTCTGCTAGATTTCCCTTGCGTCTCAGAAGTCTGGTGAAAGTGTCCCCAGTCTTGAGCATCTCTGTGTTAAGTAAACTTTTCTGTCTGACCACCTGGGAGCCACTTTGGCAGTCACATTCCCACTCTGCCAGGCTGAGACTGAAGCCCTTTCACAGCATGTGGTTCCATTAAGCTGATGTGTGCCCTGCTTTACTCCCCACACTCACACACAGTCAGACAGGTTTCCCTCACTGGCTGGACCCCAGGATTCCCACAGCAGAGTCACAGAAGTCTGGACCCTTTAAGTGCTTTAATCATGGTGCAGTAACACCGTAACAGCTTGAATTGGTGCCTTGTGTAGGGGGGACTCTGAACTAAGGAATCCCCAGGCTTTTATGTCCTCACAGTCTGTGTCCCCATTCCAGTTGTGATATTTAGTCTAGGGCCTTCTTGCAGTTTATTTGGGTTCTATGGAGTCTCTGGGTGACCAGCCCGCCTTGGCCAGTGCCACAGGTCCCCATGCCCTTAGCTAGGCCAAGGGTAGGTGCCAGGTCACGGCCACTGCCTGCAGCTCCAGCCACCCCCACAACCTGCAGCTCCCGCTGCAGCTGCTCACCAAGCTACTACGTGTGTTCCTCACCATCTGCACTTGGAGAGATGGTAAGGCATCTGCCCTGGGAGGTGGGCAGTACAGCACATGCTGGCAGGACTCGCTGGGGGCTGGTTGCCGCCTGGCTTGTGCAGCCCCTGAGGTCAAGAGGAGCCGGGATGGCTGGATCTTGCAGTGAGTGCACCCAAGCAGAATGGGATCCCTGTGGCAAAGAAGCACCTGCAAAATGCAGTTCTCCTCAGCTCACCCTGGCTGCTCCTGGCTGGTTTCACTGCCTGCTGTCCCAGTCCCTTTTGTCTGAACTGGATATTACCTTCTGCCATGCCCAGCTCCTCTCTCTGCCTCCTTTGCCTATTTCCAGGCTGAGGGCCACCACTGCCCAAGCCCTGCTCCTGATCTGAGTGGGACCTCATGGAAATCAGTGTGATCTGTCCTAAGTCTGTGGGTTAAAGCCTGCGGAACACCCCTTTGGTCCTGTGGTGGCAAATCATATTAATTTTTCTTTTCTAACGCCCAGGAGCGTGGTCTGGAAGCGGGGCGTGCCTGGTTCGTGCAGCGCCAAATGCAAGACAGGCAGACTCAGCCCACAAGAGTTGACAGTCGGCGTCTCTGGCTGTAACACAGCAGCTCAGCACTGGTTGTTAAATGGCCTGTAAGTACTTACACCCATGTGTGACTGAGAGTGAAGGTTGTGGGATGGCAGGAAACCGAGGGCACTTTTTGAAGTACGGTGTGGTGCACTGGCCTCAGGACCCAGCAGTGCTGCAAGAATATCTCTGGGTCAGACACTGTGGATATCAATATGTCCTTTTCTGCCCCTGTTTGTTGGTGACTAGAAGGTTTCATTCCTTTGTTGCACTTGGCCCATCTCTGATAGATTTATGTTGGCCAGAGCATTTCATTAGCACACTGAATGCACTCACAGTGTGTGAAATGAGACAAGAAGCATGTACTGATGTTACCGTGGGTGAAAACATTGCCTCTCAACATTGTTGCAGGATTACTGAAGCATCTCCTGCTTCCCCCATGCACAACCCAGAGATGTCTTTACCTTTTCCCATTCCTCTTGCACAAATAAAATGAAAATGGCATTTCTGCACATCCGTGAGATGTTAGGTGGGTACCTGAAACAAGCAGAACATCATACCCTGCTGACAGAGGGGATCACTTCTTTTCTTGTTACCCCACCATTTTGTTACGTATTTACAAGTCTCTGTCACATCTTATCTCTCTCATTTTGCACTCACACTGGAAACCTTGAGATAAACCTGAAAACGCCCTGCTTTGTTATGTTGGCATTTGTGACTTGTGGGTGGCAGGTTATATAATGTGCTGGTTTGTATCCACTCAGTTACAGTGATTAGGTATCAAGTGACTGTGGTTATTTTTGCTTTAAAAAGCAACAGAGAGCTATAGTGGGCTCCCCCAAAAGACAGAATGTGTTTGTTCCCCTTTGATTGTTGCTGACTGGCAAGCAATTCTTTATGACTTGCTCTACATTTTGAACAGTGTCCTCCTCCTCCCAGTGCTCCTGGCTTTGTACCTATTCTCTGAAATAACCCAATGGCCTAGTGCTGTGAAATGCAGGAGCGTTGCTCTGGCTTATTACGCATTTCAAATGCATCTGCATGCTTTAGTCTTAAAAAAGATGTATGGCTCCGTTAATGTGGTAATTTTGTCCTTCCTTACATTCATGTTCTCTGGTGAAAGCAACTTCAGGGGAGCCTGCAACTTTGCTTGGCAGATGAAATTAAGATGTCCATATTAAATGAACCTTGAGCAAGCAGCAGTATATGTTTGGTGAGCTGCCTGCTGTAATTGAAGTGTGTACATTAGGGGAACGGAAGCTTAATTGGTTGAGGGTGTACAGCAGGGCAATGGTAAAAAAAGCAGAGCAAGCAGCTGACAGTCGAAGCAGATTTAGACATAAAAATGGAACTGGAGATGAGTAAGCTTGCATTGAGAGAAACTCTCAAGACACACACTGGGGCAGTGCTAATGTGAAACTCTTTTCAGTTCTGCACCCTGACTCATATTAGCTGGCAGCAGGAGCACACCTCAACAGGGGTTTTGCAGTGCTGGTGTGAGAGTGTGTGTCGAGAGGGGCTGGAAAACCACATGTGAGCTTTTGAGAAAGTGGGCTGGGTCAGCTGTGATACTGAGAACGTTTTTGTTAGCTTTGTGAATCCACTGCACCACAAGGGCTTTCTGTCGCTGAAGGCCTTCCTGCACAAGCCTTAAAAATGGAAGACAAATGGGTATGGGAAATTACCAACTGCCTCTTGGATGCAGTGTGTTTATTTGGGAGAACATGGGCTGGCAGAGATTGCTGTTGTTGGCAGCTGGAGTTGACTGCTCAGATTTGGCACCACTGGTCACGGCAGCAATGGACAGAGCTGTGGAGAGGAAGGTTGGCTTTATGTCATCCCTGGGGAGCAATTAACTGTCAAAGAATTTGTTTCTACATTTCCCATAGAGAATTTTGGTAATTTCTCCTACCCCTCTTGGCATTTTTCTTTGGCTAAACCGGGGTGGTGCTGCAGGAGAGGCTGATGTTTGGGTTCCTTGTTCTCTTGTTCCTGTCTGCTTTTAGAGGTGCTGGTCTTAGTGTGCACGGAGGTCTCCCAGCTTGAAGATACAAACACTGGGGACATCCCTGAAGAGGACAAAGCTGACCCAAAGGCAGCTGCTGAGAATGATGTCTGCTGAACACTAGTGCAAAGCTAGGCAGGTTTGGCACATGCTTAGAGTTTCTCCTTTGGAAGAAGTTGGGATTACATGTAATTTTGTTCCTGGCACCTGAATAACACAGCAGGGAATAAATGAGAAATGTGCGGGAGCTGAGCCCTGTTTTTAAACCGTCCTCTGCCCACATGGGGATGCTGAAATATATCCAAGCACGTGTGGGCTGTGCCAATGGCCAGCATTAAAAGGTGTTGCTGTTTAGGACATGGGGGAAAGGGACCCTTCTTTCCTACTTTTGGCATTTCATCCATTAGATGCTGGTGGCTTCCTTCTTTTTAGCTGGCTGAAATTAGAGTCTCTGAACTATGGAGCCGGCTTCCCATCAGGACACTGTGCTCTGCACTGATCATTCATTTAATATGCAATGATTTCAGATGTCATTTTCTGTTAGTGGCTGATGGAAGGGGACTCAGTGTGGCACAGTGAATATTAAACAGAGGGCTGTTTTCCAAGGAGGTGAGTCTGTAGCCATGTTGCTCTGACTCTGGGGAGGTTGGGCACTAGTCCTGGCCTTACTCCATTTTAGAGCTCAGCACAGAGCAGTGGTTATCTGGACAGTATTTTCACATTTCCCCGCTTCATTCTGGTGTGGAGTCCCTGTCCCTGTGTGCTGCCTCGATGCTCTGCCTGGGGGAAAAGCCCTTGTTACCTCCCTCTCTGCAGGACAGACAATGCTGAAATAGCTTGTGAAGGCTGCTGTTTCCATGCTGGGAGGCGGAGGAGCTGCGGCAACCCATTAATGAGAACAGGTGTTATGGCTGGTGTTTGCTTTTATTATGTAAATGAAACCTTTGTAGCTCTCCAAAGGTGAAGGGTAAATAAATAGATGTGCCATCCCCTGACCTGAAAGAATTGTGTTCCCTTGGCTCAGCCTAGCCACCACCAGAGAGGAGAGGAGAGTCGAGCACAGCAGTGATTGCCTTGCAGAGCAGACAGGGGCTGGAACAGGAGGTGATGTTACCTGCCTGCTCCCGTCAGCCAAGGCAGGAGGGGGGAATTTGGCCACAATTATGTGTCCCTTGTGGGACCTGGAAGGGGTCCTTGACATTGCTGTCTCTCAGTACCAGAGCACCGTCCAACACCACCTAAGGAATGCTGCTGCAGTGCTGCTGAGCAGCACAAGAAAAAGGGAAAGGCAGCACTTCATGGAATAGCTGCAAGCAAGACAGCGGGAGCTGTGAGCTGTGAAACGCTGTGTCTCCTGTTCAGGAGGAGAGGAATAGAAGTGAGATGGGAAATCTAGTCCTGCTCATTGATGATTTCTTCTGATCTATTACACTGTGCTGAAGATCTGTATGCACACTGGAGCTGCCTGCCTTTTAAATCAGCATACTTAATACTTGCATCATTTCATGCTCCTTGCATGCAGTTCTCTCTGCTCCCAGGTGAGGGAAGAGACCTTATCTGATTGCTTTTCTGTCTTTTAAGGTTGCTTTTCTCTCTTGCTCCAGGCTGCCTGTACAAACAGCACCAAATCATGGCCTCATGGTTTTGTGCAAGTGTGGTGTGACTCCAGGCGCTGCCAGGGTATTGTTTTGTACCCCTGCTAGGCCATTTGCAGGGAAAACAAGATAGCTGACCTGTAAAGCGATAGTGAGAGTGCCATGCCTTCTACAGAGTGTGGAAAGCATCATTCAAGCCCTTCAGCCTCTGTCACAGTGAGGCAGGGCAGGAGTTGGTGTCTGGGGCCCCAAGCAGTCCAGCCAGCGCATCCTTTGCATCTTGGGATGCCTTAGGGGAGCAGTGAGCAGGGGGTGCTGTGACATGGTGAGGGTGCTGACTCTCTTCTGGGTCTTCACAGCAGGGAGCAGACCATGGCTCTGTGCTGCAGATGTAGGAAGGCCGGGGGGGCTGAGAGGAGGAGGATGACAATGTGGGTACGTTCTTCTCTGGGGCAAAGGGAAAGGTCATGGCTTTAAGGACGTGGATGAAGTAATTGAGCTGCAAATGCAAGCAGGCTTTAGTGAGAGACTGTCATCTCCAAGCTGTCCTGGCACCCCAGGGTGCCTCATTATGCTGTGTGGGTGCTGGTGGCCCCAGGGAATGCCTGCCCTGCAGCAGGGATGGGGGCAGAGCGCAGGGGCACAGGTGCTGCTGCCCTGGTGAAAGTAAAGCAGGTGCTGGAGCTGTGAGCCTCGTGTTGTTCCCCTCTCTTTGCGTCTCTTGGCTGTGCTGGCGTCTGGGGGAACATTTATGGAGGAGGACAGAGCATGAGAAAATACTTGATCTGTTGTCAAAGGACTCATATGGAGACATAGGACTCTCTGTGTCCGCAGCACAGCAGCGTTTCTGAATTGCACATATTAGAGAACAGCCCCGGCATTCCAGATGCTCATCCAGCATGATCTTGCCTGGAGGACAAATGCTTCCTCGGGAGGCGGTGTCCACAGCACCCTCACGCCACATGCAGGATTTCACAGTGCCTGCATGTCAAGAGCTGATCCTGTTTGCAGCGCCTCATCCTGACTCCTGACAGCACGCTGGGTGCCGGTACTAGAGCTTGGCTCCGCTCTAGGTGTGGCCAGACACTATTTTTAGCTGCTTTCTGTGGCCAGGTTGGGAGCTGGTCGTGTGCTTTGTGGAGATTATGACAGCACGGGCATCCCTCTCTCTCCGTGCTGCAGGCTTTGCTGAGGCAGCGTGCGTGGAATTGGTAATGATCCTGGGTAGGAGGCTGCCTTGCCTTGTGCCTGTGGGAAGTAATAGAGAATCAGAGCTGCAGGTCTTGTGGTCACCTTGCACAAAATCCTTAAGGGAAGTACTTTGAGAACGACTCCAGTTCTGTAGGTGTGGCTGAAGAGTCTCCCGCTCCGCAGCTCCAGTGCCTTGGCTGTTCCAAACTGTGGAGGATGCTGCCTCTGTGCAGCAGCTTAACCCCTTATGCCAGCAGTGACAGCAGGAAAGGTTTGCCGTGGCCATGAGGAGCTCGGTGCCTTGGCACCTGCTGTGGGGATGCCCTTCTTGCTCTCAGAAGAAGGGGGCCAAGGAGGGTGGGTGCCTCTGCCCTCTGTTTTTACTTTGTTCTTTGTTTCTAGCAGGTATGGATGGGAAGAAATGCAGCGTGTGGATGTTTTTACCTCTTGTCTTTACCCTGTTTACATCAGCTGGATTATGGATAGTGTAAGTTATCTCCTGCTGGTTATTTGGGAGGCTGCTTCTCATTAAGGAGAGTCTTTTGGGGGTGCTCTGCCCTTGAGCTACTGTGGGGCTGGGAAGGCACATCATATGGGCAGGAGCCAGTCTGTGCCAGTTCATGGCTTGGAGGATCACTTTTTTATCCCTGAGTTTCTGTGCTCCCCAGGCCAAGTTGCTGACCTTGCTTTCTTCCTAGTACGTGTTACTGGCAGCTGCCTGAAAAGAGAAAGATAAAAATGTAAAAATTTCCTTTAATCACATTTTCTTTGAAAGACTCAGCAAAGCTCTTGGAGAAACACTTAGGCCCTGCTTTGGGGTGAAAACTCAGAATCTGCAGCATCCATCACTGAAAACCTGCCAGCAGCTTAATGCTGACTCCTCGCTTTCTCCCTAATGCTTCCTACCAAAATGCACACAGGACATGCACTTCCCCGAGCTGGGCTCCCTCCAAGCATGCAGGCAGATGACTGCAGCATGAATTTGGGAGTGATAAATATGTGATCAGCAGTTATGCTCAGGCTGAGAAGCAGTTATGTTGTAGGATGTGGCTTTGGCCATCGTCTATGGATGCTGCTTTTCAGCAGCAGGGGCAGCTTAAGCCTTTTGTCTGACCTGGATTGCTTGTTATTTTTCTTGTCCCATCCTCTCTCTATTAAAACAGCTTTTGTGGATGGACTACTGTAGTAAACCTGATGAATCAAAATGATTCCAACTAAAAATGAAAGCATTCCCCTGGCTGGTTATTTTTAAGGCAGCTCAGTTCAGTGACCCTGTTCGTCTCCTCGATCATGCAAACCAGATGCAACACAAAGGAAGGCACATCGGCTGGGAAAGGAGCAAAACTGCCTGCTTGAGCAGAGAGAAACACAGGCTCCCCCAGCAGATCCTGCCAGTGGGCTTTGAGACACTTACTGTGTTGTTTGAGTGATATTTGGAAGGGGAGCTAGGATGAAGCTTTACACTATTTCCTTTTTTTTCNGATAAAAATGTAAAAATTTCCTTTAATCACATTTTCTTTGAAAGACTCAGCAAAGCTCTTGGAGAAACACTTAGGCCCTGCTTTGGGGTGAAAACTCAGAATCTGCAGCATCCATCACTGAAAACCTGCCAGCAGCTTAATGCTGACTCCTCGCTTTCTCCCTAATGCTTCCTACCAAAATGCACACAGGACATGCACTTCCCCGAGCTGGGCTCCCTCCAAGCATGCAGGCAGATGACTGCAGCATGAATTTGGGAGTGATAAATATGTGATCAGCAGTTATGCTCAGGCTGAGAAGCAGTTATGTTGTAGGATGTGGCTTTGGCCATCGTCTATGGATGCTGCTTTTCAGCAGCAGGGGCAGCTTAAGCCTTTTGTCTGACCTGGATTGCTTGTTATTTTTCTTGTCCCATCCTCTCTCTATTAAAACAGCTTTTGTGGATGGACTACTGTAGTAAACCTGATGAATCAAAATGATTCCAACTAAAAATGAAAGCATTCCCCTGGCTGGTTATTTTTAAGGCAGCTCAGTTCAGTGACCCTGTTCGTCTCCTCGATCATGCAAACCAGATGCAACACAAAGGAAGGCACATCGGCTGGGAAAGGAGCAAAACTGCCTGCTTGAGCAGAGAGAAACACAGGCTCCCCCAGCAGATCCTGCCAGTGGGCTTTGAGACACTTACTGTGTTGTTTGAGTGATATTTGGAAGGGGAGCTAGGATGAAGCTTTACACTATTTCCTTTTTTTTCCTCTTTTTTTTGACAGGTACTTTATAGCAGTGGAAGATAACAAAATTCTCCCACTAAGTGTACCAGATAGGTAAGAGCTGCTTGTGGGCTTTGTATTCAATCACTTGTTTCTTTAAAATAATAAGACAATGAAAGAAAAATGGGAAAGAAATCCTTGAATCGTTTTTCCTGTGCCTGTTTTCTTAGGAAACCTGGTTCCAAAAGACCACCTTATATAAGGTAAATGAATTATTTTCTTCCAAGTACTGCTCTGATTAATGGTTGCTGTTTATGTGTCTTTGCTATCCTAGAGTTACAATGATACACTTTATATTTTCAAGTATTGCAGGTGATGCACCTCCTGCAAGCTGTGTGTTTAGTCAAGTCATGAACATGGCAGCATTTCTAGGTAGGACCCACAACTGGACTTTCTTTCTCATTCTGTTTGTTTTAAGAGTCACTGGAACATAAGTAATATCCTGTACATACTCTTCTTGAATGTGATGATGTGAAATCTTTCAAACTGTACACTTTCATTGCTTCTTCTTCCCGTTGCAAAGAAAGAAATGTAACAGGGGAAATACAACCTCCAGACTGCAAGTGTGTCGTGGGAGGTGTGATGGTAGGTGACGTGACTGTCTTGGCCTTGGTGATCATGAAATGGTTGAGTTTAGAACTTTTGCTGTAATGACAAAAAAGGAATTTAGGGATCAAAGCAGAATTGATCTCCTAAATTTCAAGAAAACAAACTTTAAGCTCTTCAGGGAGATGCTTAGCAGAGTACGTTGGGCATCTGCTTTTGAGGGCTTAGGTGTCCATGAGTGCTGGTCAGTCTTTAAGAATCACCTTTTAGAAGCACAGGAGCAGGCAATCCCACTGTGTGGGATTGTGATCAAAGAGAGGGGAAGAAGACCAGCTTGGCTTAAGAGGAAAAAGCCATTATATGCTCTCTGGAAGAGAGGTCAGGCTTTGTGGGAAGATTGCAGAGCTGTGGTTTGTGTATGCAGGGAGAAGACAGGAAAGGCCAAAGCTCAATTAGGTTTGAAACTGGCCAGAGTTGTTTCAGACAGCAAGAAGAGTGTTTTTAAGTATGTCAGTGGCAAAAGGAGGCCTAAAGAAAATGTTGGACAGATGCTTGTTAAAGGCTGTAACCTGGCTAACAGGGATGAAGAAGAAGCAGAGGCATTCAATGCTTTTTCTGCCTCAGTCTTTAATAAAATGCTGATAGACCTTGGGCTGCCCAGTCCTCTGAGCTGAAGGACCACAAGCGTGGGAGCAGAGACTTTCCATTTGTGGGCACTGGAATGGTCAGGGACCAGCTGTATCAGCGGAATGCTCACAAGTCCTTTGGTCCTGACGGGATTCATCCCAGAGTACAGAAGGAGGTAGTGGATGTTAGGGCAGGACCCCTCTCTATCATCTACCAAGTGTCTTTGGATTCTGGGGAGGGTCCTGCTGACTGGAAGCCAGCCAGTGTTATTCCAATCTCCAAGATGGGCATGAAGGAACACCTGGAGAACTACAGACCTGTTGGTCTAACCTCAGTTCCTGGAAAAATTATGGACAAGATGATGTGGACACATTTAAAGAATAATCACCAGACACAGTCAGCATGGGCTCACAAAGGGAAGGTCCTGTTGAAGAAATCCAGTATCCTTCCATGATAAGGCCACACAGTTGGTGGATGAAGAGAAGGTGTTGGATGTAGTGGTTTTGGATTTTAGTAAGACTTTTGACACTGTCCCTCTCAGCAACCTTGTGGAGAAGTTGTCCACCTGTGGGTTCAGCAGGTTCGCAGTGCACTGGGTGAAGAACTAGCAGAAGGGGAGGACTCACAGGGTTGTAGAGAAGCTGCATCTGGCTGGCATCCAGCCGCCAGTGCTGTCCCTCAGAGGTCACTTCTAGGGCCAGTTCTGTTCAATGTTTTTATCAACGATCTGGATGAGTGACATGAAGGCACCATTAGCAAGTTTGCTGGTGATCCCAAACTGGGAGGTGCTGTTGACTCTCCCTTAGGAAGCATTTCTTTACCAAGAGAGTGGTCAAACACTGGAATAGGATTCCTAGTGAGAGGGTTGATGCCCCAAGCCTGTCACTGTTTAAGAAGCATCTGGGCAATGCCCCTAATAAAAATGCCCTTAACTTTTGGTCAGCTCTGAATTGGTCGGGCAGCTGAATTTGATGATTGCTGTAGGTCCCTTCCAACAGAAATAGCCTGTTCTGTTTTAATCTCTGCTTTGTGGATAAAGTCAAACTTTCCTCTGCTGTATTTGTGTACTTCTGAGAGCTGCTTTTAGCTTTTATCTCTGCCCACCTTAGTTAGGTCAAAGCTAAAGGAGAGGAAAACTACAAAAACATTCTAGAAACGTAGGAATGTCTGAAACTGAGAATGCCATTATTTTGCACAGCATACTTTTAATTCCCTTTTGTCATTCCCATCAGGTTTTAGAAAAAGATCACCTAATTTCAAGAGTCTGTATTGTAGAAATAGAAATTTAAAAGTTCCTGTACGTGAGCTTGAGTAATCACAGGTGGCTGTCCCAAACAATTGCCTGGGGATGAAAAATAGAAATCCTCTTTTTGTGTGGGGGGGGTGGGGGTGAATGAAGTTCTCATTTTTATGGCTTTGGAGTGGATTGATTCACTAGAGCAATTGTGAGCGACTAAATTCAAATATCTTTTGCAGTTTGGGTAAAAGTGGGTATTTTTCACTTACCGTGCCCGTATTTTCCTAAACCATGTTTTTGGTATTATAGCAGGGGTTTTGTGGAAAATGCAGATCTAATTTGCTAAGGCAAACTATTTACAACAATATGAGCTGCATTATATCAATTTGAGCATGAGCATAAGAAGGTATTTGACAGCAAGCAAATTTCCCTGTTCAACTAAATTGATTTTTAGCGGTCTGGTTTGAATCTCATCTGAAGGCCAGCTGATTGCCTGACTCTCTGTGTTGTTCCATGCAGCATTCCCTAGGGAGGGCAAGAATACACGATTTGGGTATCTTCTGGGGTTATGCCATACCGTATGATGTATGATATACCGTATCTATCATGTATCATATACCGTGGTGCTTGGGGGAATTGTAAGCCTAGAAGGACTGTTGTTCCTTTCTTCATGGAAAATCAGTGCAGTATTTTGGCTTATGTTTGTGGCAACAGAACTTGTTCCAGAGGAGGAGAAGAGGCAGTGGGCATTATGGCAAACCCCGCAGAAGTATGTATGTGCCATTCATGTTCTTTTTAATACAAGTGAGGTTTGATGTACCTCCTCCAGGAGAGCTCAGGACTCATGAGTGGAGTGAAGCAATGCGAGCCCAGGTGCCACTAAGCGAATGGATGGTGTGTGTGTGGAAGCTTCACAGGCAGGCAGGAAGGTGTTCTTCCCCCCAGAAAATTTGGAGACAAAGCACAATGAGAGAAGGAAGCCTGGAGCTTGGTGCAGATGGATTACAAGAGAAATGCTTCCTGTGCTTAGTCTTGTCCCTGATTAAGTGGGAGGGGGCTGTGCAGAAGCACAAAGCTTGCTGGCCTGCAGGTAGAAAGAGGAGGAGGAGGGGGCTGTGAGCCCCCAGGCAGGTGTTTGCTGCAGCAGGTCCTACCTACTGACGCCCCTTGCCTTGTGTTTCCTTCCCAGCGCTTGTTGTGGCTGTCCTGCGCTTCATTCAGCTGAAGCCAAAGGTGCTCACCCCTTGGCTGAACATCAGCGGCTTGGTGGCACTGTGCTTGGCCTCTTTTGGGATGACCCTACTCGGCAACTTTCAGGTACTGCCCTGCAGGCTTGGACTGCTCTGCCTGTGATGTGAGTTCCCTGCTTTTCTAGCGGATCTGCTTGGGTCTTTGAACAACCTGTGATGCGAGCCCGGGAAAAGCATGTGCCCCAGCCCTCCCTGTACCTGCTCTGCCACCTCTGTCTGCCACTTGTGTGCCGAGGTGAAGGGCCACAATCACTTTTCAAGTATTTCCAGCAGGATTTGCACCTGCATGCTAAGACCTGACCTGCTGAGAGCCACAGCAGGGACCTCCTGAATCTCTTGAGCCCTGGGAGCTGGCACAGATGGCCCTGGGTAAAAGGGTTGAGCGGGAAGTTTGCACATCTGTGCAAACAGATGCATGAATGCCCATACCCATTTAGCAGACAGCTCCGTGTCCTTCTTTTAAAACATATGTTGCTTTAAATCCACCTCCTGCTGATCCTCAGACCTGCCAGGAGACGGACACAGCAGAGGAGTGCCAGGATGTGATGTCTGTCTGGATGGCAGCCCTCCCATTCTCCCTCTGTCCCGCAACGTTATAGGAACAAACACCTGCCACATCTGTAGGGATGGGTGTCCCCTGTCGTCACGAGTGTGTCTGTCAGGGCTGCAGTGAAAATCAAGGCATTAGAGCCAGTGGCACTTGGGTTTGACTCTGAGGCTCTGCCTCCCACTGGGATGCAAGGAATGACCCCCAATAATGGCAGGAACTGAGGGAGGTCAGTGTGGGCTGGCTGCTTCCCTGGCTTTGCATGACAGGGACCCAGTATAGAAATGGTGCTTGTTTTGCAAAGGGTGAGGACCTCTTTGGGTTGTACAGTTATTGAAGGAACTCGGTGTCCTTTACAGTTGACCTTTTTTTTTCTTCAATTTGAATGAGGTGTGAGATAATCTGACTTTTATGGACCTGGTCTTCCTAACTCCACAGCACAAGCCCAAAACTCAGAGTCTTGTTTTCTCACATGAGCTTCCCAGCTAGGAAGTATGAAGCCTTTGTAACAGCTTTGTCTACCTCTGAGACTCTTCTCTTATTTCTAGTACAGGACGGGCACTAAGAAACAGTTTCAACCTCTCCTTCCTTTTTTCACTCTTCAGAGCAAATGATTGTAATTTAACAGTAGATGCTTTGAATCATGCCTGGTTATAAATTCTGGTTATTCTCTGAAATCTGATTCTAATTATCTATTCCTTGTTAGTTACCTGTATCCTTTCTTAGATCTTTTGCCAAACATGGAAACGCATGGTAATGAGACCTTAGTCCATGCCTCTCCCTGCCTGACTGCTGAGCTGAATGTGGCATTAAGTCATATTTCTGGAAAATTACACATCGGGTGTTTTCGATACCTGCAAGTCCCTTGCAGTGCTGACTATCTTGGGAAAGGCAGCTCAATCCTCTTTTTACCTGTATTATTATTTGGACCCACTCCTGAAAAAAAATCAGGATAGAGAGGAGGGGAGATATCAGTGGAGGCACAGCAACTAGATTGTTGTCCTGTAGATTGTGTCTTATTTGATGAGGATTTGTTAAATCATCAAACAGGAATCACGGCTGCAGGGAGAAGTTACAGGCTGCTAGTTTCTTTTCTAGAAAAGCCTCAGAGGCAGAGGGAAAATGGAAATTGTTTGGCTTAAGCCCATGCCGGACTTTTTGATTGGATTTGTAGCGTCAAGGGATCTCTTTGCAGATTCTTGCTAGCTGAACCTGGCTGTCGTTTTGCGTTGCAGTGTTGCACAGTCACTGAGCCCTGCGAGACAGGGCGGCCCAAGGAACAGGGAAGCACTGGCACTCCAGAGAGGTTGGGATCATGTTGCCTCAGACCCCAATGGCTGAGGATGGGCAGAAGAGGAAATTTGGTAGGAGAAACTCGCCAGACCAGGAGCATGTATTTGTGTTTTGGCTTGTGCTAGCTCAAGGGGATGTCAGGGCTCCGGCTGCCCACTCCCCAGGCAGCGCTGCTCCCTGCAGCTGGCACTGAAGGTGCACAATTTGCATCCATTGCAGGGAGCTGTACGAGACCCAGTGGGTTGTCCTTGCCTGCCCTGGCCATCACTTCGAGCCAAGGAAGGGTTTATTTCTGAGCTCTGCATTTGTGAGTCTTGTCAGGGAGCTGTGGAGACAGTCCTCAAGCAACAGCATTTTCCATTGGGCAGAAGATCTGCTTGACTGTGACAGCTGTCAGCTCACCTTGGTTATGTTACACCTTGCACCTCTGCCAGAAGAAATGAAACAGCATCTCTGTCTCTCACCCCAGTGATCCCCACTCTCCCCTGTCCCACCTCAGCAGCAATCCAGTTAGCTATTGGATAATTCCTGTTGCGTCCGGGCAATCACGGTTTTGTTTGTTCCTAGCTTTCCAATGATGAGGAGATCCACAACGTGGGCACATCGCTGACCTTTGGCTTCGGGACATTGGCGTGCTGGATCCAGTCTGCCCTTACCCTCAAGATCAACCTGAAGAACGAGGGGCGGAAAGCTGGGATTCCCCGAGTGGCTCTCTCAGCCAGCATCACCCTCTGTGTGGTGCTCTGTATCCTTTTGTCTTGCTCCCCGGGAAGCCAGGTATCATGTGTGTTCTGCAGCAGGGAATATCAGCTCTTCTCACACCTGTCCTAGGATCTCAAAGTATTTAGGAATGCTACTCAGTTAGTCTTCATGGCACAATCCTCCTTCAGTGCCATACTGTGTAGAGTGATGCTTCCAGAGCTCACGGAAAGGGACAGTTTTGCAGGAGATCTAAATAGAAGGAAGGGTTTCACAGTGTAGATTTGAAACGTGTTCCCACTGCCCGTGGTGCAGTGATCTGATCCAGTTCCCACTGGGAAGCTCCTGGCAGGTGGGGGCCCACAGCCAGATCCCCACTTGCTGGCTCTGTCCCTGGCTAGCTGGATGCTCAAGCAAATCACTGACTTCTCTGCACCCTCTGTAATGTTTATCACCCTGATCTGGGGTCAAGAAGCCCTAGTCCATGTAGGAGGGCTGCAGTACTCCATGGGCATCATTGGACACCTGACATCCCTTTCATCTCTGGCATCACATTCACACTCTCCTCATGATGGCTGGATGGGTTGACTTACTCAGGTGACTTTGTTCAGATTTTCTTTCCTGTTGGCTTTCAAGCTGGTTTCTGTCTCTGGTCCCACTTGTTCTCCTTGACTTTCCTCTTCCAGATTTTATCCTTATGGCCCAGGGCATTCACATGCATGCTTCCAGGATCCAGTGGGGCCTGGTGATGTGCTTCCTGTGCTACTTTGGCACCTTTGCAGTGGAGTTCAGGCATTACAGATTTGAGATCATTTGTTCTGAGTACCAGGAAAACTTCCTGAGCTTTTCTGAAAGCTTATCAGAAGCCTCCGAGTACCAGACAGATCAGGTGTAGCCTGTGCTCTGGCAGGGGGGGAGGGGGGCAGGTGTGGTCTCATGGGTGAAACATGACCTCATTTACACTTTTTTTATGAGTTTGTTTTCATGTGCAATCATGATGGTATTGCCAAAGGGCTCTGAGGGTGGCTGTCTCACTAAGAGCCAAACAAACAGAGGTGTCTGCCGGAAGAGGAGTGGATCTATCTCAGCATGAGAGAGCACAAGCTGCCTAGTTCGTGCCACCAGTGACTCTTTCAGAGTGGCTCTGTCACACTCCTGTTGTTCAAAACATCCAGCAGCCTGTCCTTGTGATGCCCCTCTGAGACAGGTCCTGCTCAGCCCACCCTGCAGAGGATGAGGAGAAGGAAGCAGACTTCTTCATGCACCAAGGGTCTTCAGGAGTCACCAGTTCCCGAGTCACCAGACTGCATCTTTGGGGTGTTTCTGGGGTTGTTTTCTTTGCTGCCAGCTGGGGGAACTTGGTAGGGTGAGCAAGAGCAGCTGTTTCTTCAGAACCTGGAATCAGATATGGAAGACCCTGATGGACTGGCTGTTATGGCAAGCAGGCAGACATTTCTTCCAGCCTGGCAAGCAGCTGGCAGTAAATCTGTGTTTGGAAGGAACTGTGCTGTGATCAGAAAGTGAGACTTGGCTGATGCTGCCTTGTAGCCAGGCAGATCATCCCCAGGCCAGAGGGGGTGACACAGTGGGGTGCTGTGCTGGGCTTCCTGGTGGAGACTAGTGGGAGTGAGGTGCCGAATTAAGATGAGAATGCCTGTGTGCTCTGAAGATGACTCAGAAAAGGCTGCTCTTCCCAGGTTTGTAGTGCTTCCACCACACATTGTGTATAGTATTTCAAAAGCTTTTTTTAATTTTTTTTTTTTTTTTTATGTTCACTGAGGGGGAAAACATTGTGTTGAGAGAGACCAGGCTCGTCTGCCACGGGAACAGTACCAGTGGTTCTGGGCACAGGGTTTGGTTTTGCTCCTTATGCAAACTTCAGGCATGCTGGGCTGGGCTCTGGGCCCCTCAGTGTGGCCAGTTGTCCTGAGTGGAGTCTGCCCCAGGTTTAAATGGGCTTCCAGTGTGCCAGGAGGGAGTTCTGCCCCAGGGGCTGGGTGATCTGCCTGAGGGCTGGAGGTGTGAGAAGGGAACAGCAGAACCAGAAGTGCTTCTCCCTCCCTAAAGGGAGGTTTTCAAATAGAAGGTCTGCTTTCAGAGAAGCAAGGAGCTCAAAGCCCATTTGAAAACCTTATTTTGGGAAGGCTGCTGTATTGGCTGGGCAGGGGACTGATGGGAGTTGCCTCCCATGAACATGGCTTCTATTTTCCTCCACAAATCAGGCTCAGCTTACATTTGCATGTTGTCTGAGCTGCAGGAAAATAAGCAGAAATTAAAATGGTAGGAAAAGGCACTTGAAGGGGAACTAGTACTGCTCTGTGGCATTTCTGACAGAGAGGGAAAAGGCAAAAGGGCATTCAGTCTTCTGCAAAGGTCACAGGCCTCTCCTGAGAGGAGAAACAGTTGAGACAAACTGTGTATTAAGTAGAAAGCTTTCAGCCAGCCCCTTATTTTCTGTGCACCAAAACTTATTCTCAGGCAGCTGTTACAAATCCAGAGCATTTTTGGCCAACAGAGCGTTGGTGTGGATTGCTGAAGGCTTCCTTCTTGTAGCAGTGTCATTAGTGGAAAGCTTTCCTGGAAGGATGTGGTGAGAGTGGCCAAGGACACAGCAGTGTGAGGTGCCAGCTCCCCAGAGGCTCATCCAGGGCAAGGACAGGAGGGGACAGTTTGGAGAACATGCAGGTGGGGATCCTCTTGCACTGGCACACACTCAATCCATATGGAGCACAAAATAGCAATTTGTTGTAAGGATGTTCTACTGTAAATAGTCCATTGTGACTTTTTTTTCCCTAATTAATACTTTCAGTTTATTATTTCAGATTTTGTAATTTTATCAAAGGAAAAAAAAAAGATGATGTGGTATTTTTTTTTCCTTTTGCTCCTTTTCCTATATGCAATCCAAACTGAACTTCAGGTTTTTAGTGATAACTGTACATTTCTTAGAGTATTTCTAACAGCACATTTCAGTACAACTGAACAACAACTGATATACACTGAAACATGACCACTAAATAAAGTGCTTTTATGGAGAAAGTGAGCTTTATTTTTGTCCCTATCCCAAGCATAGCTTTCTGATGGCAAAGGTGAAACAAAAGGTGAGTTATTTATTTACAGTGTAATGATTAACATTATCACTTAATGAAGCCAGGGACTGTTCAGCCATGCAGATACACTTATGGTAACAGCACTAATTAGCAGGCTCTTTCTAGGAGCAGGATCACACTGCACAGGTCAGAAAGGCACCTGGACTAGCTGCCCCACAGCCTGACCTGCTACTATTAAATTTTTAGAAGGGCCATGCGGGCACAATGTGGTTTTCTCCCCAAGTGCCTGTCTCTTCCTTGTTCTTTACCCACCAGCCTCCCTCAACAAGGGAGAGCTGTAGGTATAGATCAGAGCTCAGGAAGGCAGCATGCACATACTATATTCTGGCTGGCTGTGAGGGCAAGACACCCATGCATGAAATGGGGAAGCGGGGATCTGAGACTGGAGTTTCAGACTGCCTCTGCCTCCACAACTACCAGGTATGACCTACCTGTGGCTCTCACTCCTGCACTGAGCCACAACTGCAATCCTGAAATGGTCAGGGGAGGCAGTACAGCTTCCTTGGCAGGACAAGGCTGCTGTCTTAAAGAAAGGACTAGGGAAGGTGAAAGCAGGAAAACAGTGTTCACAGGTTTAGAAATAAAATAATAAAGTTTGCCTTTTAGGTGCTGGGATCACTGGTGCTAAGACAGGAAGGCTAAATGCTGTGATGGAGTGAACACAATGAAAGCAAAGTTGTGTTTTTATTTACTACATTAGAGAAAGCTCCATGAGCATCTGATCTACATTGGCACGATTTAGGTAAGGTGGAAAGGTCAGGGGTTTAATTCTCATCAAACGCAGCAGGATGTCTGCCCTCAGGAGCAGTTTCGTGAGGTTTGCTCACAGCTGACCAGTGCTATGAACGTGGGACTGGGTGATGTTGGCTGGAGGAGGAGCTCCATGGGTCAATGCTGAGATACTTCAGAAAAGCTGTCAAGCTGACTTTGGGGTTCAGCCAGTTGTATCCCATAGCCCAGCACCATGATGCAGCAGTGAAGTGTGTCCAGAATTTAATTTTTAAAGCTGTATTTATATATACTTGGCTTCATTCTGAGAAGGCTGGCTGTGGAGCTCTAAGCAGCTTCCATATGCAAGTTGTACTGTTTTCTACCTAGAGCTGCTGCACACACAGCCAAGATATACATTGTTCCTTGTCTAAAAAAGCTTGCCTGCAGCAAGGGCTGGCTTTTTCTGTGGCAGCCCAAACCTACTGTATTATAGCCCACAATTGGCATTTTCCCTTGGGAATCCTAACTGAGAATGTTTTTGACTTAGCCAGCAATCCCATCTGCAGGGAGAAGCTCACATATCCCCCCGTGGTCCCCAGCACTCCCTCTGGGACAAGGGGACATAAACCTTGTTTGCAGACTGCTTCTAAAAATGACAGAGCTCATGGTGGGGCATCTCAGCACCAGATTTCAGGGGATGAGTCTGAAGGAAGCATTCCCTTGGTTAACTGCTAGCCGGGAAAGGGGAGGAACAGCAGGGCTCATGGTGCTGCTCCTTGTCCCTGTTCCCAGCTCCAGCTGGCAGCAGGCCTCTGTCCTACTGCACAAGGGACCCCACACCATACTCTCCATCCATATCTGCCTGCACGAGGCCCAAGACTTAATGTGGATTTGGTTTGAAATTCTGATTATGGACAAAATTACCTAACATTTCACAAGGACAATTAGGTGAAGCACAGTCTTTTGTGCGTGCACCGCTTTCCCTAGGTGGAGGAAGGCAGGAAGAGTTCGGTGAAAGACGAGATGAGGCTGTAATAGGATTTCTCATCGTCCGTCAGTCCTGCGTTGCCTGGTCTGATCACCACAGCCACGTGAGTGTCCGCCTCCTCGGCCGCATTGGCTTCTGAAACAAACAGAGTGGGGAGAGTGGAGATGAGAGCTGCTTACTGACCTCTTCACATCAGGGTCCTTAAGGCTTGAGGATGCCCTAAAACACTCTAGTGCTTTTAAAGGCTGAAACTGAGAAAGCAGCGTTTGCACGGGCAGGGCTCTGGAGAGGGACTTGCTCCTGGCAGACCTGCTGTGGATGGCTGTAGCTGCAGGAAGGGACAGGAGCTGCCTGCCTCACCATCCCCTCCCCTCTGCCAGCTGATGGCTGTCCAAGGCACCTTGCAGGCAGCACACACCATCAGCTCCATCCCTGCTCCATCAGCTCCACTCCTGTCACAAGGCTGTGGTGAGGCTACGGAATTTTTGAGTCAAACAGCCCCCTCCCCCAGTCACTTCTCACAAGCTTCTTTTCACTCCCTGAGCACAAAAGGCCACTGGAAGATGATCCAGGGAAAAGCAGGTAACGACAAGCTTCCACCAGCTCTGCTGCCAAGGCTGGGGAGGAGGTAAGGAGTAACTCCAGGGCACTGAGCTGTCTGAGGCTGAGACCCGGCGCCATTTCTGCCAGAAAGATGTTTCCAGCAAAGGCAGGAAAATAAATTAGCTTCTCAAGCCTGGCTTTCCAGAGGTCAAGTCTTGGCAACCTGAAGCAATGTTTTGCTTCTGCTGAACACAGCCAGACCGTGAGTGGCACAAAGAACCAGCCACGTAGCAACACAGCAAACACCATCATTTCCCCTGAGCATGTGCCAAACCACTGACCCTGTTTGTAAATGGGGCGTGCTCCAGCTCTGCTTCAGCAGTCTCTCCTTCCTGGCTGGTGCAAAGGCAGGTTTTCTACTTGACCTATTTTCCCTCATTGCAGCGCTGCACACGGACATCCCACTGCTGTGTGCAAGCCCGGGTGTGTAAGGAAGGAGGATGGCAACAGCTAGAGGGAATGTGCTGAAGCAAAGTGGTCTGCAACATTTCTGGGGTGCTTGTGAGAAGTCAGCAGCACACTTTGAAGAGCACCTGCCTCCCTTGCACAGGTGAGAGCCAGTAGGACTGGCAGGTCACATACCTCGAGGGACATCTGTCAGGAAGAGGATGTTGTTGGTGGCGCACCCAATACTGGCAGCAATCCTCCTGTAGCTCTCACTTTCTACCTTGGGACCTATTTTGGTATCAAAGTGGCCATCAAAGAGCTGAAAGAGAGAGAGAAGCACAGGCCATTCCTAAGTGCAGCCTGAAGAGCAGCGATAAACTTCCCTCCCTCCCTTTCTGCCACAGTAATGAGGGGTTGGTGCAGCCATGCTCTCACAGTCAACTGCTTGAGTTTGATTCCCATGGGTCAAACCCACTGCCCCACCTTCCTGTCCCAAAATTCATTCACAAGTGTTACAGCAAGGGCGGTTGAGGGAGGGGAGTGCTCTGCACAGGGAGAAGCTGTAAGGAAGGTGGTAAGGTTATCTACCTCTAGGATATCACCTTCTGTAGAGTATCCAAATAGAAGCTTCTGGGCTTCGACGCTGCCTGAAGAGTAGATATAGACCTTCATCCCTGCTTCCCGCCACTTCCGGATGGCTGGAACCACATCCTCAAAGATTCTGGAGCAAAACAGGGCAGCAGGTAAGGGCAAACCCAGAGACACCAGGAGGGACATCATTAGCCAGGTACTGTGACAATTAGTTTTGTCCCATTAGTTTGCAAGGGGACTTTATTTTCAATCTGCTCAGGGCTCCTAGAACCAGGGAGTCTATTTCAGCAGCAGGTGATGCAGAGCTGGGCAAGGAGATTTTAGAGATCTCACTCCTTCATTGCAGCCAAGCAGGCAGCTTTCTCCAACGTTTTGGGGTCACTGTAAGACAATTCAGCCTTGTTTTTGAAAACAAAACCAACAGGATATCTGTCTCTCTTGACCTGTTTTTGGGTTTTGTTAATTTCTCTGGTGGATGTTTACATTTTTCAGTGAGCTCATTTTCTTCTTCCTTGTTCCTCATTTGACAAAACACTTTGTGAATTTATGGGCTTGTTTTACTTACTTAGAAACCAGAAATGCATGGTTTAACCAAGTATCTCTTAACCTAAATAAGAAGATCAGGCTTAACTCCAGTTGTCCCTACTTATGCACTCCTGTGTTGTGGCTGAAACATAAAGAGGAACCTGAAGACAAAAAGAAGTGGAAAGGCAGGAAACATACAGGTAAAAGACAAAGCAGGAGGAAACAACTGAAAGGGCCTGACCCTGCAACTCTAGCTTGTTTATACTTTTTCCAAAATATGAGTGCAATTTGGGGATAAAAAAAGCAAGACTGAGAACTGTAAGAAGCCCACACTTGTGCCTTAGACTCTTGGTTTGCCAAGAAATCCCTCGAACATTGGCTTGTCTGCTGAGCTAGTGATCCTACTCGTATGTGTAAGTGGGGCTGTTTCCGGGAGTAGCTCATGCAGCTGTTCTGCTGATAAACTTTTAGGAAAGATGCCCCCCAGACCTGCCCCCCAGGAAGGGGGCACACAACTACTCACACAATTACTCACTCTCCTTTGACGTGCCCGGTGGCGTAGGCTGCCCTCCACATGTGGCCCTGCAGCTGCTTCAGTGCCGTGGTCTTCCTGTCCAGGGACATCTGCCAGTGCACGTTGTCTACGACCGCCTGGATGACGCGCTCCAGCTCCTCTTCCCCGCTGCCGCTCTCCAAAGGGATCGGCACGGCCCCGTCCAGGCTGGAGTCCTCCTGAGCCTGGAAAGTGGTGTTAGAGCATGGTGTTAACAACGCCAAGGTTGTGGGTTTGATCCCTGCACAGCTCATCTGCTAAAGAGTCCGGCTTGATGATCCTTGTGGGTCCCTTCCAACCCGGAATATTCTGTGAAATCATCCATGATAAAAAGAGGGGAGGAAAGAGGCGGAGCAGTTTCATCACCTCTAATGTAGGGAAAGTGGTCTAACACCTGCCTCCATGCACCCCTGTGCAGAACACTGCTTGAACTGCTCTTCACATGAGGGGTTACAACGTTGTTTGAATGCTTTTCTCAATGGGAAATTGAGACTTCAGTTATGTTTAGAAATACTTGCTTGGATTGTACTTTCCAAACCAAACAATCAGCATTACTGTAGCCATACTATAAATACTCTAATGAGAACTATGCTTGTTTAAGTATTTAATTACGGAAATTAGGGCAAAGAAGCAAATGCATCTGTTGGCTTCAGCCACAGGTCTCAAATTGATGCTGTGTCCCTGTACAGAGGCAGCATCCACTGCCCAGTGTGGGACAAGTGCTCTGCCATCCCCCTGTGCTTCTTCCCAAAAGAGGTTTGGATTCAACAATAGAAAGGCAAAAAGCTGGAAAATCTTGGCTCAACAGCTGCCCATGGGCTGTGAAGACCAAAGTGACCTGAGGGAAGGAGGCTGCCTACCAAGCACAACCCCAGGCTTTGGATGGGGGAGAATCTGACCATAGAGGCAACTGGCCTCCATGGGTGGGGGCAGAGATAGGGACAAATGTTGGGTAACCAGGACAGTCTGAGTGACCTGAAGCCTCAGGCAAGTTATGAAAATTCAGAGACACAGAATAACTCTGTTACTTAACCTGTTTCCTCAGAAGTCCGACATCCCGCTGGCACTCCTCCTCCTCCCAGTGAGCACGCAGATACTCCTTCACGTTGTCTTTGATGTAAGGGAACAAGGTCTCCTGGCAGAAAAATAGGCTGCTCCTTTAACCTGGCAGAGGTAAGGCAGGCTGGCTTTTAAAGAAACTGTTCACACATGCTGCCGTGTATTTTCCCAACTTAAGCTTCCCCTGCAGTGCTGCAGCTGGTGAAACTTCCTGACAAGAGTGTCTGCCTGGTCACAGGACTGAGCCAGCCTCGGGCCAAGATAAGTGCAGGTGGATTTTTTAGCTGAAACTTTTAAAGTCTGCGATGGAAAGGTGGGTGATAACTTTTCCTGGGCTTGCCAAAAAATGTCTCAAATGGCACATGTGAGATGTTTTCGACTTAGCCAGCAATCCCATCTGCAGGGAGAAGCAGATTCCCACCAGCTGAGGAGTACAAGGCTGACAATATATGCACTCTGAACTGACAAGTTATGCCTGTGTATTTTTGATGGGGCACTTGTCCTAACAAAGGTCATTCTGAAAACACATCTCAACCTCTCGCCAAAGCTAGAGGACCTTTTAAAATTAAAAGCCTGATCCGGTGACACCGAATTCCAGAGGACAGTCTTGCAAATGAAATGGAATGGGGTTTGGGAAAAGTGCCACATGAAAATTACAAACCTTCACAGAGATCCCAAGGGCAACCAGAAATAATTACAAATTGCTCTCATTAGTGGTGGTTCACGAGTCAGAAGCCACAAGCAGCCACCATGCATCCCCAGGTGCCGGAAAAGCCTCAAGTCAAGGAGAAGGGCAGGGAACTCCTTCCTTCGGGTAGAGAACTGAGCTTTTCTTAAGTGGGAAAAAACTAACCTGAACTCACCTCTCCTCTAAAAATGGACTGTAGTTTCTTGTTCCTTGTTGTATGTCATCTTTAGCTTGTTACTGAATTAAGAAAGCAGTGGTCCTGAGAGTGTGATGTAGTGGCAGAACTGCAGGATTTTCTATTGCTCTAATATTGTGTTTTCCATGCTGTCTATTTTAAAAACAATGCAAATTGACTAAAAAATTACCACAAACTTGTCTAGGGAAATCAAAAGCCTTGTAATGCCCCCAGTTATTCTCTCATTTCCTTCACTTTCAAACTACCTTTTAAACCATAGAGGAAATTAAAGAGAATCCACTGGGAAATGCAGCTGACCTGCTGCCTTGGTTTAACCTCCTTTACAACTCAGATGTCAAAAGGTCCCAATTGTTTTCAAAAAGTAGTGTTTCATACTCTTATGCTGACTAAGACAAACTTCCAAACAGGCTCTGAAAAGATCAGTGGATTCTGTGATTTAGGGGATTTTAAAAGGGTAAAAGTCTTGGTCCATTGGCAAATGCATTGGTCTGTGAACTAAGAGGGGACACCCATGTGACAGCTGCAATAGCGGACAGCCAGTGGGACAGATGGTTTATGGGTATCAGGAGTGATCCCAGGCAATGATGTACTAAGTTTACTAGACCATGAGTCCGTGTGGAAGAAAGACTCCTCATGCCCTGCAAAGAAACACCTCCAGCTCCACCACTTCAGCTTTCAGCAAAAGCCGGCAGCTGCAACCTCTTGAATAGGTTTAACTGGGACCCTTAAAAGTTCACCCACTTCTCTCTCCCTTGGAGAACAGAGATACGAGCCTGCCTGTGCACAGCTCCCATCACTCTGCCGACCTGCTGTGAGAGCTGGGGGAGTGGTCAGCCTCCTCGGCATTGCCCACCCCCAACACAGCTCGGCAGGATGGAGAAGCATTCTCCAGCAAACACAGCTTGACAGCCCTCCTAAGCCTTCACAACTGCTTACAGCAATGTCAAACCCAGCACAGAAAGGGAAGCATTTTTACCATCAACAGCCACCCATGCAGCTCAACGGAATTAGTGCTTGTAGGATTTCAAATGACCTGGGTCCATTTTCCTCTTAATGTCCACGCAAGCTGCCCCAAAGTTCAGTGATAATATGCTTTCTTACAGGAGATCTAGCAAATCCCATAGGATGCAGTTTACCTAATGACATCTCTTACCCAGCCATCTACTTCCACTCTGCCAGGGTGGACCGGGCAAATGAGAAAACTCGGTGACCTCTAATTGATGGTCCCCAAATACTCTATTTTCTGGTATCTTTTCTCAATCCACCCACCAACTGACTCATTCTATTTCCTTACTTTGCATATTCAGTAATTCTAACATTAGCGAAAGGATTAAATAAAATCGCTTAATATTAAAGAATAAAGCGTCTGCTGAACCAGCAGTGGACCTTTCAAAGGCAAATAGAGGTTAACTGGAAGACCAAATGAAATAACTCGTTCCAAGCATTTTCAGGATTTCCAGCAAACTGAATTTTATTGAAAACCAGAACTAATTTGGCCTCCCTACAACACAAAGACTTTGGGTGGCAACCCAAAGTCTCAGGTGCGTGGCATGCTGTTTGCACAACTGCAAAACGGCTTCAAGGTGGACATAAACAACTTAGTTACTCTGATAGATGTTTAGTAAGAAACCTGAGCTGTCCAAACTGTTCAAATTGAGAGATATAGAGGGGAGAGAGGCAGCTGTAATGCTATCTAGGCCTGAAGTTTCTTCAAGAGCACTGGAAGAACATGGACAGGAAAGATGTAGGTCATGCTGTTCATCTGTTAAACTGTGTTAGCAGAAACCTCTAGAAAGCCTGGCAGGAGCCTTCGCCTGCCATGTGGGCCACAAAGCACCTTTGTAAGCTACTGCCTAAAAAGATCTACCAAAAGCTGTAGTCTCATGGAGAAATCCAGGTTAATTAACGGCAGGAGAAGGGATACATCCGTTCGCTGTCCTAGCAAGCCGCTCCCTCCTGCGAACCAAAGCCTCCCGGAGAGGAGGGACCCGCGGCTATTAAAATTTGCGGTTCTCCAAGCGCCCGTGACTCGCAGACTTCCCAGTCCCCTCGGTTCTGCACCTAAAGCAGCATTTCCAGCAGTCTTGAGCCTTTTCCTAGGCAAGGGAAGCCACTCGTACATCGGCTGCCACTACAGTCCCTGTCGCGTACCCTCGGTGTGTCCCCTGCGCTGCCCTGCAGTGTTGGACACACTCCTACGGCACACTGGGGCATTTGGCTGCACCGCCCTCCCGAAGGGAAAAGGCAGCGCATACCCCCGAGAATTACCGATTACTGCAAGTTGTTAATTACTGAAATTAAGGCAAAGACGCATCGTACTTCAAAGACATCGCACTTCAGGCTCTCTGCAGACCCGGGTGCGGTGCTGCAGCTCCAGCCATCAAAGGAACAGCGATGCTCGAGGGCTTTTCCCGAATGAGGCTGCGAGCATTCCAACTGCCCTATATCCACGAAAAAAATCCCTGACCTGCCCCGCGGTAGTGATCTCCTCCCCAGCCCACCAAGGGGGCGGCCGATCGGCAAGACAAGGCGTATTTTCTCGTAAGCATTATTCGGAAAAACGCAGTGAATAGGTCAGGGCTTTCGCTCCCGGCGGCACCTCGGGCCTGCCCCGCGGCGAGCCGCCAGGGCCGGGGAGTCACGGCACGAACGGCGATGCTACGGGAGCCCCCCGCGACGCCAGGGCTGGGGGTCACGATAGGAGCGGCGATGCTACCGGAGCCCCCCGCGGTGCCGGCGGCCACCGGCTCTCACCTGGACGAAGGCGATGGGGGTGGTGGTGCCCTCGATGTCCAGCAGGATGGCGCACACCTCCGCCGGCACCGGCAGCACGCCCATGGCGGCGGCGGCACGTGGGGCGCACCGGGGACGCGCGGCGGCGGGGAGCGCCGCGCCGGCTGTGCCNAGGGCGGCTGCTGCAGCCCCACCGCGAGCCGCCGGGGGCGCTGCGGCGCCGGGCGGGAGGGCGGCTCTGATTGGCTGCCGGCGCGGGTATATAAGGCAGGCGCAGGCGGTGCCCGGATCTCTTCCGCCGCCATTTTCTG
>VZRR01013567.1:0-75621 GCA_013398015.1 Oreocharis arfaki | reverse complement strand
CATCATACAAATTGAGATGATCTCAATTTCATTGCTTAAATCCAAAGACAATGAGTAGGCAGGGTCAAATTTTGGGAAGCCTGATTCTCTCTGACTAACCTGGTTTAGGACATTACTTCTGTAGTTAGGCAATGCATGTTAGTCAAAGGAAGATTTTTCTGTATGGGCTATTTGGTACTCTGGGAAGAAAATGCATTTCGTTTCAGAAGATAAACATTTTCCTTTCTCCACATCACTTATAGTTTAGAAGTTAATCCTTAAGCTTTTTACTAACTGTTACCTTGTCTACACTGATCAAATGTTTCTCCACTCTCACTGATACAACCATTTTATTAAAGACTGGGTGTTTTTCTTCTCTTTACTGGTCAGATAGTATCTCCATAATCCCTAGTACCATCTGTATTGTACACAGTTGTGCTGATGGTAGCAGAGCTGACTGACTTTCTGCATCACATGCCTTTTGATCATACAACACAGGAACTTCAAATGCAATGCCGGGAGAAAGGGAGAGAGACACAGTCCAAATGAAAATTAATTTATCCTGTCCAAGTCCAGTCTTTCCCTGAGGCAGAGCAGCAGGATAACAGAGCGGAAAGCTAACTCCCTTTTCCAGAACCACACAAAGCACAAACAGAAAAAGCCCTGTGAAGTCATACAGTCCTCTGACTTATCACTATAGAATTGTTCTTTATATTGTATGCTACAGTTTTAACTTACACAAGCACTGAAAAAACCAGCATTTCCCTTAGGCGTATATTCCAAAAACTATTAGGTCACATTCTGAGGAAATAAAGGGATAATAATTGCAAAAGCTTGCCATCTGTCTGACTTTAAGTCATATGTAAAAAAATAAATATAGAACTACATTAAAAGATCATGAAGTCTAACACTCGAAAATTTAGAATGAAGACATTGATGCTAGAGTACTCAACATCATGCACATCTGCAAGATGATATATTATCCAATTTAACAATTATATATTCTTTTTTTTTCCTACCTCACTTAATGAGCTGACTGTGACTGTTTTGCCTTCTCATTTTTAGGTTTCAGATTCAGGCACTACACATAAAACAAACTATTCTGAAGTTTAATCTCCTTAAAGGTTTTTCTCTGGTGCTCTTCAAAATACGATTTGGATGTTTCCCACACACTATGCTCAGGGCAGCCTTGGGCGTTGTCAGGAGTGATGTTAATTCTCTGTGACAGCCAAAGAGCCCAGGCATGGAGCCCTCACAATGTTTGGGTGCTCAGGCTGAATCCCCAGAGCCTAGATGTTCAAAATAGTCAGACTTATGCACTACCATATCCACCCCAAGTGTAGCTGCTACTGCATCAGTTACAGTGAACTGCATATGGTACTCCTGGGAATCAAAGCACATGTCCCAGGTCAGGCACTGGAAGCCAAGGGATGGAAGCACTGAGCATCAGTGACAAGCAAAGCACTGGTTTAAAGCTGAATAGAGCAACACCCCAGACTCCATACACTGGACCCAGTCCATTTGTGGGTTTCTATAGCCTCATGTTCCCTGCACAGTATCTAAGAGCAGAATTCATAGACTTGCTTATTCACAAACTCTCAGTGGAACCTATTTCCCATTGTGTGAAATAAACATGTATTTGTTGAACTAGGGAACCAGGAAAAGCTTCAGACTTAACAGATGGGCATTCATGGACATGCACTTATGGGTAGTAGGTGCAAAACCAAGGGAACAAGTTCCGATACTACTTCAACTGAATGTTTTAACTATTTTAGTGAGAATGGAGAAGATTCAGCTGAAATCACAGAGTTTTTTCAGTCAAAGAGTGGCTGAAAAATTGCCATTCATTACAGTCATTACAGTACAGCATCTGGTTTAATAATTTAAGCTGAATAATATCCCCATATCCAAGGGGATATTTTAGAAACTGGAATTCTGGAAAAGTACTTGTGGCAGTGCCTTTGCTGGTGGCATCCTGTGTTGTGCAAAGCTTAATCTAATAGTTAGTCTTTGAAACAGCTACCTAATAGAAAAAGACAGGCAAAAGAATGGCAATTTTGAATCTTGACAATATTTAGTTGTAAGATAGATAGGTAGTTATTCAGCATTGTCAAGATTTACAAGATTTAGATAGATCAGGAAAATTACTGTCACAGGCATGGGTGTCTAGGGGCTAGGGTTGAGGTTCACCATCAGGGTGGGGAAAAGATGCAAAATTCCACATGGTGTTCAGGTTGACATTTGCCTGTCCCACCACATCGAGACCTATTGGACAGCATTCTCCTAATGATTCATTGCAAGCAATATGTTTTTGTGTATGTCATTGTGGTATTCTCTGTTTTATTGGAATTAAATTCTCTCAACAACCCCAACTGCATATGCGTTATCTAGATCAGAACTGGACCAAACTTTTGACTGCTTGTGTAGATATGGTGATTTTTGGCCTGAGAACTGGTACTATCACGGGCTGCAAAAGCAGTGTGTATCAAACAGACATCAGTGTGGAACACACCATAGTGTATTTATATGCTGTAGTATGTTGGAACACATGAGCTTTCATTTAACCCTAATGTATATCTTGGTAGGAACCGAGCCCTTCCTGGCTCTCTGATCCAGTGCAATCACACCTAAAGGAGATCAAACTGCCATATTCTCATCATTATCTTGTCTAAATAGAGAAAACTGACATGGGTAACACCTGTTGTAAATTCATGGACACCTGGCCCTTTTTGGAAACAACAGCATGGCAAGAGGCCCTGAATCTCAGGTCCAGTGCCAGGCTCTGTAGAAAAGTGTGCTTTACTGGGAACAGACTTTGATGTTTTGTTTCCCACCTTCTCCAAGCTTGATTCAGTGTGCCTGTGATCCTCAACTGTCTCTGCTCTACTCCTGGTTGCTCCTAAGACACATCCTATCACTTCATTAGTCCCAGAGAAGTACTCTAACTTCTCATCCTACTCCTGGTTCTTTTGCATAACCAACCGTCCTCTACTTTTCTGCACTGCTGCCCACTCACTGCCGCATTGCCTTCTCTCTCACTCAGTAGTCTTGTTAACTAGTCTCATTTTCCCTTTCTGGTAGCTTGATCATATTTTTCTTGTTTCACTAGGTATTCAATTGTCTTCTAAACTCTGTATCTGTTCCAGTTACGTCCTTCAGCTTTGCTCTCCACTATCACTACCTAAGAAGTTCCTGCTGTCCTGATGGCACTGAAGCTTCCTTTCAGACTCATTTCTCCTTTTTTCAAATTTCATGAGTTCCTACATCACTGTGCAAGCTGCGTGAGAGATCAAGAGCATTGGCTACTCTCACAGGTTCCTGGTCTTACCCAAAAACATTTAAAAGTCTCTGACAGAAGCTCTATGCCAAATTCCCAATTTTGCCCCCCAGTCCAACTCACAGACCAAGTTTCTCACTTTGTTTGCCATGCACCTTTCTAGTGTCTTTGTATCAGTTTTGCCTTGTTCCCTGTGCATAACATCTAGTTAGCTTTGTCTTGTAAACTGCTGGATCAAGGGACAGGAAGAGAACTGGAAAAGCACACAACTCATCCAGTGTGGGGGTGTAGACCGTGTACAGTCACAGCAGCACAGAGCTGCAATGGCAGGAAGATACCTCCCTCCACTCCACATTCAGAGAAAATGACATTTTCAGGGCATTTATATTCTGGAATTTCAAAATGTGTGATCTGTCTACATTGACTTATCAAGCGTGTGTGGGTTTTCATGTATAAAGAAGTTACTCCTCACTAAATGTAAAATTTGCCTCCAAGCCAAGAACTACTGGAGTTTCTAGGCAAAAAGATAGTTCTGACAATGTACATTCCCTCCAAACTTTCTCTGCCCTGATCTCCCTCTTTAAAAAAGGGAAGTTAGTGGCTTATAAGAGCCTTAAACTTTCTTCTTAGCATTCTTCCAAGTTCATCTAGAATACAGAAAAATAAGTTGCAGGGGAAAAAATTCCATCAGTCTGCTAATGCTTTCCACAGAGAATAATCATCCGAGGATTGGAACTTGAATATCAAACTAGAGAACAGGATATAAGGAAAACCTCCCCTAACATGCTTCAGGAGTAACCTGTTATCAGTTCAATGGACCAGCTGTTAGCTTGACAGTATGACGAATGCTCAAAACAAAGGAAACCATTCCAAAGCACAAATGCTGGAGAAGTAAAAAATCAAGTAGTTACTGTCTTTGATTTGTTTTGCCCCATTCATATAAATTTAGCACTCATTGGCAAATATGAAGGTTCTAGTTAAATAGAACTGCCTGTGTGCTGAAGGTGCATGTGTGATATCTTACATCCACAGACATGTTTATCTAGCATTGTTTCTACCTCTGTAAGGTATATACCAGGCTATTTTAAAACAGTAATTTTATTTCCCTTGTAACTGTTTTTTTTCCACAAGTTTTAATTAAATATAACAAGAAAAATAGCAGTTGGATTAAATAATGTGCTGTGAGAGTAAAACTACCCAGTAGTCAAAGATAAATAATAATGTATGACCAAAAATGCTAATGCCGTACTATGAGTGCAGTGATCAGCTGATTAGCCACTTAATTTCTCATTTGAAATCAAATTTGCATACCTAAGTTATCAATTCAGATGTGACAGTAACATTAAAATTAAATATGTGTTTTGGTATTTCAGTAAATGACAGCCATTGGTTAAATAGCAATAATACTAGCCTTTGGGACAAATATGTAGAACACATTGCCTAATTCATTTCATTTTCAAATGAACAAAGAGTGACTCTGAATACCCTGTTTCCCTACAAATATGCCTGGAAGGGTTTGTTGCTGACTCTGGAGACTGAAAGATAGTGGCTGCAAAAAATAAGCCCCATTTATAATGTCAAAACCCAGCCTCTGAAGCAGAAGGGTACTGTTCAGACATCAGCTCCCCAGACAAGATAAGTGTTTGGGATGTGGTTTGGACATAGCTGCTCACCAGACATACTAGGTCTCCACGCAACAGTCTTTCTAGCAACTAATATCAACTCTCAAGAAGGAAATCTGAGATTTCTAAGGCTTTTTAACTGAGAAAAAAAACCCCCAAGCATCCCAGACAATTAACGGCTTATGTAATATTTAATTATTCATTTTCAGAAAAACGACCACCATAGATCACACATCCATGAAATTTTGGTCAATGTCTGCTTTACTGATGCAGGTATTTGAGCCACTTCAAGGACATCAAGTGGAAAATTTTGCAAAAAATTAAAGATATCTCTTCTGATGCATTTTTCAGTACTGCTAATTAATGCGTTGTTGATTAGGACTGTGTGCCTGCGACAACTATACCTTACAACAATTTTTGCATTATAAATTCCTATTTATAAATCTGGGTACAGAGACACATTGCAATCCATTGTGGATGGATTATCACTGCCTTTTAAACATGATTGAAAAACAATAAGGAAAAGTAAAAATTTTTCTCTTTTTGACCAAGTGACAAGAATTGAATTTCACCACACACAGGTTACCTTTTCTTACATTTTCTGTTTGTGACAAAGTTACTTGCCTGGAATGTTAATTCACAGTGGGTAGAGAAAAGAAAAAGAAGAACCTGGCAGATTGGAACCGTATCTGCTACTTCACATTTGGAATGATGGAAATTCCAAATCAGCCTAAAGAGATGTAGAAACAAACCATAGTGCAAGCTGTGTGGCAAAACCTGCATGCAGAAATCATAAAACTAGAAAGACTGTTATATAGAGCTTAGGGTTATATATAGGGCTGTGGATTACCACAATTATCTTTGCTTACAGCACATATATATTTATATATACACAGACAAACAAACACACACACACAAACACGTATATATATACATGTAGTGCCCAGATATATGCAAGGGTGGAGAAAATATTCTTTGCCCTGTGATGTTTAAGGCTTTTAGTCATTTTTGTTGCTACTTATCATGGTTATTTGTCCCATCTGCATAGCAATGATCCGTGTGTCAATTTGTGAAAACTATAGGAGATCACCACCTACATAAATAAGTATATAAATGGAAACATTTATGGATTGAAAAAAGAGACTGAAATGCTGCATTAGTTTTGTCTTTATTCCTTACTGCATTTCATATAACTTTTTTCCCAGAATTTATAGTCTTTCAGCACAGAGCACTTTCTTCGTTGTCAGTCTCACAAGCAGCCTGCAGTTTCAGAGACAAGGTTTGTTATAAGCTTATTTCCTTTCATTTCTTAAGTTCTTAGAAAAAACCAACAACTTTTCTATCTGTCAAACATTGCCATGCCATAAAAATTAGTCTGGTAGATGTGGGCATTAAAGTGCTTCAATTTTCTAGCACATATTTATCTCAAAAGGGTCCATTTGCAGTAAAAGAGAAAACCTGGCTTTGCACAGGTTTGGAGGATTAAAGGAAACATTTAAGAACAGAAAGTAAGGCTGCCCAAAGCATGCAGAACACCCTGCCTTCTGGGCTCTGCACCAGACTTCTGTTAATAGCAGACCTCTGCTTTTGGCAGCAATTAGGAGGATAATTTCATAAAAAAGAGTGCTGTCAGAAAACTGTAAGACTAATGTTTTTTGAACAAGGTGTTGCTCTTGGAAAGTATTACACAGGACACAGTTCGATCTTCTTGACTACCCCTCTGAACAAAATGTTGTGGAAAGAATTCATACTTTCACCATCAGCTCCTCACCTAACAGCCCTGAAGGGCATTAGTAAGTAAATATAAAGATTATAGTGACAGAGAGAATGTTGGTGGCACATATTTCATCATAAAAGAGAGTTAAATTTGGCAGCTAGTCTGTCATTTCTTTGAAGGGTAAAGGAAAAGCATGTGCTTTGTTTTTCAGGAATATTCAAATTTGGAAGTTTGTGGACACTGGCACTTTTGTTAAACCAAAATCCAGTGAGTGCATTCAAACTCTCAGCCAGATGACAAGCCTCAGTTTCCAGTTTTTACTGGCTTAATAAGCAACCATCTTGTCACCATGTCATAAAAGAGCCATGGTTACCTCTGTGCCATGCCATCTCTCCAAAAACTAAGCCACCAGAAACTGCTGAAGAGTCACTCCATTCATCTTCTCTCCAGCAGCCCTAATGGCACTTCTGGAGCAGGCAGACAGCGTGAGTGACAGCAGCCCTGAAGCTACTTTAATGTGTTTCACAGACACAGGCTGGCATTTGTTACCTGAGGTTCAGGGATATGCTTCAGTGTCTTAATGCCTCTTCCTTCTAGTTCAAATTTGCTTTAAGCACTATTCTGCTATCTCAGAAAACCAAGGCCAAACTGCAAGCTATTAGTTACTGCCTGGAGTAGGAGCTAGCCACAAGCAGTGCAGAACGAAAACCTTAGTCTTGGGATTATTTGCGACAGCACTGTATTCAATTGATTTTTGTACCAAAAGGGTTTTTTCCCCGCTCGATTTTTTAACTAAACTTTTGCTATATATATCTGCCAATGCTACTTTTTAATAAATAAAGAGCCCTTGATGGATTTGAATACAAAATCTGAGATAATTCTATCCAAGGTAACTTGTATTTCTTGCAATGACAAGAAAAATTAGATTTAAATATATGTTTGTAATACCAGGTTGCATCACCATTCCCAATCCATACTATCAGATGATGTGCAGAGAGATAAACGTAAATGTTGATGAATCTTCACAATAAACAGAGATAGAAACCAGCATCCAGAAAGACTGATGTCTTTAAGGTACTGTAATGACTCAATGTCATTGCTTCTGTTAGGTTTCTGGATCCCTGGTTCCCAGGCCTGGAACTGAAAGACAGAGCCACACTGTAATCATTACCTTTTGTTCCACAGCAAGATCAGAATCTTGAAGTAAACTTGGGCTGAAAGACAGTTTATTGATGTATTAACTGAGAAACAGAGGACAGCTACATCCTTTTAAAATGCTGAAGATCTTCACACATCCTAGGATAAGCATATTTATAATAGTTAAGCTCCTCATAAAAGTCATAGCACTATCCAACATCCCATTTATTTATTTATTCATTTTATATCTTCATTAAACAACTGGGAGAGAAATAATTTCTTTTTTGGCCACTTATTTTTCACTTACATATCTCTATAACCACAAGATTCATGTGTTGCTATTTCCTCTTCTAACCCTATTGTCTTTTATTTTGACAGCATACATCTGGCTGCTAATTTTTTAATTTGTCCTGGGGTTCTGGCAATTCTTTCCTGTCTTGTGTTGTGTGCAACCTCTTGTAGCTGTTACCTCACTGACCATGAGTCAGGATGGAGGGAGAGGCTCAGAGGAGTGTCTCAGGTGGTGGGTCTCAGAGTCCGTACAAGTGGTCAGTGTTGCACTTCTTAAGCAACCTTATGGTACTGGCAGAAGTCACTTGCAAAGTGATTTCCATGGTTTTTTTAATGCAACTACATCTGCTGCAAGCTCACAGGAGAAGGAAGCAGCTCAGGAGATAGCACTGATGGATTAGTGGAACGAGAAACTTGTTCCAAAGGCAGCTTTGCTGCTGATCCTGTTTGTCTCACTTGAATGAAAAGGAGGTGGGAAAACATTATCCTTCATCAGAGCTGCTATAGGTGGGCAAATCATACTCTAGGTTTGGGGGTTGTAAAAAACTGGTCCCTAATCAAATGTCACTATAATTCTTTCATCATTACTAGTATGCTTCTCTATTTCTGTTTTTTCATTTTGCCTAATCCATCTTATTTTTGTATTTTCTCCTAGCTGAGTCCCAGCTCCTCTTTCTGTTTTGCAGCCATTCTCTTCACCATTTAAATGACATGTCAAATGCAACACTGCAGGAAAAGTGAGGAGCCAAAATGGGAGACCACTGCTGCTCTTCCCACACCTGCAGCACTCTGCCATTCCCAGGGTTGGCAGTGCCTACAGCAACTGCCTTCTTCCACTTGCTTGTGACTCATGATTTCTTTTGCATAACCACAATAAGTAACACCTACACAGAGCCATCAGTCAGTTCAGCAATGGCAGCAGAAAAAAATTCTTTATTTCTTAGGAAATATTACATTTTTGGAAAAAAAAGGAAAACAAAACAAGACAAAACCCCAAACCACTGCTTGACAAAGGCTTAACCGTTCAATGTTCTGTTTTCAAGGACTATTTAAATTCATTTTTCAGAGGAATTCTCTTGCATAGCCTATTGAGGAGTTTGCAAAACAATTTGATTTAAAGGAATTACTGAGATTTTATAGATTTTAGGGACCCAAGTTCATTGTAATCTGCTAATGGCAGATATAGAAAGAATAAAGAAGATTGAATGTCACAACAGTTAAATAACTGACATCTCCTCTATGCCAAACCCTACACTGTCTTCCCTAGCTTACATTAAGTACTTCAAATTAAATCCAAATAAAAATATAACTTCTTGAGGAACTCTGAGAAATACAGATATAAATTACCAAGACAACAGCATATGCCTTGCAGTCAGGCTTCATAAAAGAGAACCGCAATTGCTGGTTTGAACACTCATGTCTAGGTCTTGGTTTTCTAACTTTAGGACACACATACAAATGAAACTCTACTGCATAAAAACCATGAACTCTCAGTGACCAAAATATTTTCTTTTGGAATTGGAGGCACATTTTTTTTTTACTCTTCACTAACGTGTCATACATGGAAGCTAAAAGTTTAGATCACAGCTTTGTGAACACATTGCTATATGCTTTTGAAATAACCACAGGGAGTAAAGAAGAACTTTATTTTCAGGAGTAGCTCAGAGACATGGGGGAAAAGTTAGCATCTCTTTTACCCATCACTTCACTTTACTTAAAGAGCCAGTTAATGTACAGTCGAAGCAAAAAACTTTTAAGAAATTGGAATTTCTAATTTTTTTTTCTGTTTTGCTTTAGCTTCTAACCAACTTCATGCAGAGATGGGAAATTGCATGATAAAGCACCTAAAATACAGTACAGACAGCATGTATCACTCCACCTGACTATTTTTTTTGAAAATAAAATCAATTTTCATTTCTATTTTTTTTTAATAATAATGAAATGCATTTATTCTCTGGACTGACTGAGATACCAGAGGTTCCAGTTTAATTTGCTTGATAATAAGCTTTAGCAGGGCCACAGTATGTATGCTCAAAGAGGAAATTAGCATGTCACTTGCCAAACAAGATAATATTCACTAGATGTGTGGGTATCTTTTGTATTCTTCTCATTTCTTGGCTTTTTCACCTCTATTCTCAACCCTTTATACCAAGAGAGAAACATGAATACTTATCCACAAACACACCTTTGTAGCTCTCGTTTCACATATAAATCAACAAATTGTAGCAAGTGACAAGAGCTGGCAATATTTTCATGATCCATGCCCTCAATTAACACCATTCCAGTGGCATCCATGCTGGGATGGATTTTTTCCTGTGTTTCTGCTAACGGGATCCAGAGTCACAAACCTGGGAGGTACAAAGCCACACAATGCTTCTCCCAGAGCTTTCATTTGGCCTTTCAGTGACACTCTCCAAAAACCTTTATTAACATTTCATGTTTGTTATCACTTGTTGCAGTATGGGGCAGAAGAAAGTTCTTAAGGCTGAGGTTTAGAAACAGCTAAATCCAGGGGGAGAGGATTCCTGAGTTTGTTCTGTCAATGTTCCCAGTCTTGAAATGTAGCTTTTCCATGAGACAGCCTGCTGCTGCTGCTTGTGCTCTCTGTGTAGATATTCCCCATCCTGCCCCTTAAGCCAAAGGATCAAGGATGAGCAGTTCAGTGCCTGCCTGCATTGCAGGAAGCCTCTAGTCGGCCAAAAGTTTTTCACAGTGCACTAGATGTAAAACTGAAGACCACAATTACTAAGGCACTCCCAAGTGCAACTACTTCTAAAATAATCAATCTTCAAATATTTTCCTGAAAAAGTCTTTTAAAAGGCTCTGTTAGTCTCAAAACTCTATGGCTCTGTGGCTGTTTTCAGGTAGAGAGTCAATTACTTTGGATGAAATTTGAATTTTCTTCTTTGCATTAATGCCCAGAAATAATTAGCAAAAGCACCCTTAGCATGTGACCTCACTTATAGAATGGTTTTGCTGGCTTGGTGATTGCTATTCTAAATAGACAAAACATTTTTCTTGAGACAGTCTTAGCTGCAGAGGTCATGTGCTGATCCATGCAGATGAGGGAATGCAGTTGTGTTCTTTCTTATTCCCAAGGACCTCTGAAACATTTTTAGGCTAAACTGGCAATTAATTTGTTGAACTGAAATTCATTAAATGCTCGAATTGCAAACATGCAGCTGAGTATTAACAGTATATGAATCATATTTTTCTATTTTATGCAACAAAATAAATTTCCAGTTGAACTCAGTAGGACGAGTCACACTGCCTAAGGGAGCGATTTCTTAACTCAGGGGACTGAGTCAGATTCCTTTATTATCATTATACACCCAAGAGAGAAAAACACAGAATGAAGTTCAGCTAAAATATTGATTAAAATGAGAGTTCTGGATTATTTAGTAGAGGAATTATTGTGTATGTGGTGACTCGTCCTCCTAACACAGGTGTCTAAGTGAGAAGCCAAAACCTGGTATGACTGCACACAAATTACAGTCAGCTGGGATAAATACCTCTGCACATATGGGCATGGCTTGGCATGAGATTTACACTATCTCCTCCAAATTTTCAAGGATCAGCAAGAGCTCACTGTATGCTGCCATGATCATGGTGCTTTTCCTGGCTCAGACCCTTCTGTCATGGCAAAACAATTCCAGGATACCCTGCCCTTCACAGAGAAAATACACATTTCCCCGGATGGTTTGCACACTGGCACTGGGTGCCATTTCTAAAAATGGCAGGAGGAAGGATCTGGGGGCTTACAGATCAGCCAGGCTCACCTCAGACCTTGGAAACATCACATAGCCTGTCTCTTTGGGATGTGGTTGCAAGCATGTGAAGAACAAAAACTTTACACTTTTAATCATCAATCCCCAGATTTACCAGGGACAAATGATGTTCAGGAAACCCTGGTGCCTGAGTGAGGTTTGTGGATGTCATGTATCTCAGCACTAGGAAAGCTTTTGATTCCATACTCTGCCAGCTGGCAGCTGAGGAATTCTGGACTGGAAGAAATGATGTTTAGATGGACTAAAAATTGACAGTACCTCTGGGCTTAAAATTTATCTGTGAGTAGCTCAGCATCTGCTTGGTGGCCAGAAGTGAGCAGAGCAGTGTAATGGCTGCTCTTTCTCACTGTTTGATGACTTAATCAATGACCTAGGTGATCACCTCAGATGTACAGCCTGCAGATTTATCAATGATGCTAAATTAGAGGGAGTTACTTGCTCAATGGATGTCATAACTTGAATCCACAAGGATTTTGATAAATTAGAGAACTGGGACGACAGAAACTTCATGATGTCCAACAAGGAGACAAGCTAACTTCTGCTCTTGGGATAGTATAAGCTCATATGTGATTAAAGAGTTAGTAGTAGTCCTGCTGAAAAGAAGATTATTGTTGGACTCCAGCTTGAATACTTTCTCTCCCTGTGAATAATGTAAAATGAAGATCAGCCTGTGTTGAAAGGAGTTGCCTAAAAGATATGAGGAAGTTGCTTTTCTCATCCGCCTGGAGCTTGGGAGGCTTCATGTGAAAAAGTTTATCAAGTTTTGGACAACCTACTGGGCCACAAGGAAGTACTGAGAGATCCTTCGACTGTTGAAGAGTCTTAGGCTTCATCTAAAAGCAGTCAACAACTACTTGAAGGGCAGTAAAAGAAAAGGTCTTAAGGAAAAGCTTTTCACTAGGAGGAAAACCTTTGCAGTATAGCCCTGTCAAGCCGTGCAGGTAAACTCTGAAATTTCCATCTGTTTTTTGAGGTTTTCAAGATGCAGCTACACACAGTCACGGCTGATCTGACCTAGAATTGGCATGGGTGAGCAGCCTCAAAAGTATTTTTGAAATCCTTCTGCGATGAGCAGCTTTAAGTTTACCCTCCATTATTCTATACTGCCTAAGGATTTCTGCATCTACACCAGAAATCCTAGCTGCTCCACAGGATTTGAAGAATAGTAGCTTGGAAAGTACCTTTTCCATGGTTGTCTGGAAATCCTTACCTCTCACTCCTTTGCATGCAGAACATATTTTTACCAAGACCTGGCTCCTGTGGTGGAAGCTTTGTGAACTGTAGCTATCCATACAAATTTGTATGTAAATTAAGATTACACAGACAAGCTAATTACAGGAACATCCTATATTTCAGAAGTTTGGCCTTTCAATTTTGGTGTGGCGTACGTTTTCATAGCAAACCCAGCATTTAGTATGAGGAGTGTTTGGACAGCATACCTCCAGAACAGACATCTTACAGCATACTTGCTCGTAAGCAGCTGATAAAGGAGAAGTCTGTTCCAAGGGATGGTGCAGAAGAACCAAGTCCAACAAACAGTCATTTGGGACTTCCCCTGCACCTAACACCCATACGTAGAGAAGAAGTGAGGAATCTGGAAACTCCCCACGATTTACCTCGTCATCTCACCACAGGAGTGGGGCTGGTCCCAACTGTAATCCCAGAGAGCTCTGTGTATTTTTCTCCACCCAGCAGATAGGAGGGAGTGTGAAGGATGACCCATACAAAGTGAGACAGTGGCACTGGTGATATATTGAGTCCAGAGATATTTTAGGACACAGTAGGTTATGTAACTGGTGCTAGAGATGCTGATCAAGCTAGTGGGCAATCCTCTGTAGAACATTTTTAGACATTAGTTTTAACACACTGAAGAATCTTCCCAACCAACACATATTACTGAAGGCAATTAATTATTATAAATAATTCTCACATGAGTCAAAACTGAATGCAATTTCACTGTTCAAGAATAAAATATATCCCTAGCTAAGGATCTTCTACTTTCAAGTTCCAAAAGCCTCTGGGAAGGAAAACATCCTCAAACAAACAAACCCCAGAATTTGTTTCCTGATCCAGGTTGTAAATTCATAAAGGAAAACAACACATGATAGAGAAATGCCTTACTGTCTGAAGGCTTTATATTTAAGACAAGAATTTTCAGATTTTTGAAGTAGATGCAGGTGCTCCCTTTTTGTGTTAATGCCAGGAAAATTGCAGAATTTGGCACAAGACTAACAGAAATACAGTCAAAGTGAAAATACGCTTTGATTATTGTTCTACGTTAAAAGCTGTATTTCTAAACCACCCCAAGAACCTCTGCTTGCAGATTTGTTTGCTTTTCTTTCATTTGCTTTCACCCATTGTGCTTTATTATTCTTGCTCCTTAGACCCACGTCTAAGAAGTAGGAAATTAATTGCCTCCATGTTGATGGGTTCTCATGCAATTTGTTTCATACAGTGCTTCTCAGTGTTGCAGAGACCATTTTAGAAGTACATATTCAGGCTAATAAAATCAGAGGAAAGTAGCACTGATAATTTAGCTAGAGAAACTGTCAAGCTATGTGTGCAAGCAATAAAGGCAACATGGAGAGGTGAGGGGTTTGAAAGACTACAGGTATTAGCCCAGTGCATATCATTCCCACTCTGTCTTCTCCCACAGCCCCAGTCTATCTCCAGATTGCTGTTGAGATTTCCTGTCCTCTTGCCCAGGCCACACTGTTAATCTTTTTGCCTGTGTCATGCAGTGGAGAATATTTGTCTAAAATATTGATACTTGTAGATGAAGTTATTTGCAAATAGCTGTTACCAGCTGTGAGTTTTGGATTATGGCTTGTCTAAAGGCACTTTTCTAGTGTCACTGGGTTGGGGTTACCCTGTGGGTGCAGTGCTGCGGATGGTGGTAGCTGCACTCCTCATCATTAGCCAAGGCATGGGCAGAGGAACAGATACCTGCCCATCTTTTCCTCTGTCTGTTCTACCATAAGCCCTTGACACTTCCTCAGATCTCAGTTTGCCCCATTTCCCATTTCCCCTGTTCTCTGATTTATCTGATGAACAGGTAAAGAGGTGAATTCCCTGTACCCAACTGAATCTCAGTGGTTCTCTTTACCTACCCTGCTGATCTTGAAGGCCCCAGACCATCCTTAGAATCTTGTTGAGCTGGGGAAGGTACAGGACTTGTCTCATACTCTCCATCATTGTCATTCCCAACCCAAATCCTCAAAGATACGTCCTGGAAGATGACAAGCAGAGGCATTGCTGGGATAACAGCTTTATGAGGGTTAATATCACAGTACAACTGTCGCCAGTTATTTATACATATTCAATCTATACTGCTTGAGAACTAGTCTGAACTTTAAAATTTACATGCCTCAAAGCATTTGCCTTAAACAAATATTTCATTTCCCCAAGTAATGGGCAAGATGAGGCTTGCTTGTTATGTCCCACTCTCTTCAGTGAATCCTGCAGCACAAATTACAAATCTTCACTTGCTTCTTTGAACAAAGCAGTTACAGTGTCATTTATAGAGTGAAGCTCTGAATAGAACTGCGGCTTACAGCTAATATGTTCTCAACACCCCACACAATTGTGTCAGACTCCTCAGAGATGAAATTTCCACTTTCTGATGCTTTTTGGAAGAGCTGGGTTTTCTTTTGCTGTAAAAATTACAAGCCTAATTTCACTATTAGTCACTCTAACCATGAAATTTCTATATACAACCGTACTGTTCAGGAAATTGCACGAGTATCCTCTCCTAGCTCATCGTCCAAATTGTCGTAATGCCAGTTAGAATGGTTGAAATCTTAATTTGGTGCTTTCTGAGGAAAATACCTACAGTGACATAATGCACACATAGTCCTTTCCAAGCATGCATTTTTTAAACTTGTTTACTGTCCTGTATAGAGCCCAAACAATTCTGCTGGGCAAAGTTCTAGCTCTCCTCTATAATTTCCATTAACAGCTGGACTCTCTGCCCTTTCCTCCCTTAGAAGAGAAAGAGCTTAGGAAAACCTGGCAGGTTCCTTGACATGCAGCCAGGGTTTTTTAATTCTTCATTACAGTTTAAAAATCCCTACTGGGGAATGAATTTTCTGATCATTCAAACTCATGCTAGTCAGGGAGTCTATTATATTAATGGCATATTTCATTGCTTTAAAATTCAAAAGGGACAATCTATGACACCAGTTAGGAACAACGGAGAGGGAATAAGTCCAACAGCCAAGGCAGTGAATGACACACTGCTCAGCACAAAGCCCATTTCAGTCCTTGAGCACTGCAACTTCCTATGTCTGAAAGTACTGCCACAATGGACAATTCATTCCCTTAGAAGGAAAAGACTCTTCCTCGTCCGCAACCGTCAGTGTCTCCACAATAAAAAAAATTGCAGATTCTGGGGATATCTTCTTACGATTATTTTGTAACTGTTGTGCCACTGCAGAGTTTGGGTAAATCCTCCAGGAACCAGAAAGAAATGATTTGGAGGAATTCCTCCAAGAAAAAAGATGGATGACATTATTAGGAGACCTCTCCTCTCTCTGATAAAATGCTTTCAACAGCAGTGATAATGTCTTTCAGTAAGGTAAGCTACATCTGAAAGAGTTGAAACTGTGGTCATAATGACTGCAATAAATCCATGAATGCCATCTGAAATGATTCATAGAAACTGCAATAATTTAAGTTTTATCTAAATTGTGTAAACATATAGTAGTACCGAAAAAAAACCAAAATCAAAAAACCTCAAACATGAATTCAAAAATGTATACAGAAAAATCCCTAAACTATCAGTGAATTTTACTGCACTAGAAACTATGAGGAAACTGACAATACAATCTTAATTATTTTTGTTTGATTTTATGAACTCTATTTATTACTATGACCTCTGCTTTGTGGTAAAACTTTCTTTTTTGTGGTAGAAAAAGGCAGTATCTTTGAATCTTAAACAGGAACATCAAAGACTGTCATCAAAGAGACAGGCTCTTCAAGAAGAACAAAAAGAGACGAATCACCAACCACATCAGAGAGTCGAGCTGAGCAAGTGAAGGACTGGAAAGACGTGTTCTCCCTAAGGATGCTGAAAGGTATCCCAGCAATGGTGATGATACAAGAGAGAGGAATTTGCTGTCAGATATTGTTTCTTGTACACATCTGTAAATCTCCTCAGTTGTCTACAAGCAAACTTACTGCAAATTTAAGAAGGGCATTAGCAAAGCAGACTAGTTTACACCTTTTATTTGGTCAAAGAAACAAACCAAGGATTCTGCAACTTCTCTGTACTGCATGAGAGGGGTTTGCAGTTATCCTGCAGTAGTGTCAGGTCCATCACCAGTGTCAAGAGTCTGGGAAGTGGCCTATAGTCTTCCAGTAAGGGGTCATTGGAAAGTAACATCATTTTTCCCCTGGAAGGTGTTCCCAGTGTGCCAAAACTTTGTGTGGTGTTTATACTTCTGCTCTCACTACATGGCATTCACCATGTCCCAGCTGTCAACAATAAAACTTATACTCCATACCCATGGAGTTTGTTTTCAGAGCTCTTTTTTCTGTCAAAACAAGAAAATTATACTTTGCTTTCTATCAAAACTTGATGTATTTCATATGCCAGCAGATGAATATCACTTTCAATCTTTATTGGACTGGGCTCAGTTGTGACCAACAATATGGAAAAGGCTCCAAAATCTTGCACCCATTCCAACTGATTTCCTCCTCCTTTGATCCTCGTATTTCAGCTTCTCCCTTTTATTTTTAATCGCTATAGATTTACTTCTCTCCCCCTAAATAACTGCCCAGATTTAATATAAGTCATCCATTGCAACATAAGAAAAAAAATGTCCAAATCAGATAAAATCTGACAGAAACAGTCAAGGTTGAGTCTGTCATTTCCTAAAATCTGAGTTCATATCTTAGCTGTCTTACCAAGCTTTGAGCAAAGCCTTACTTATGCAAGTTTGAGGGGGAGAAAAAACCCTTAAAATCTAAGGGATGAATCTCTACTGAGCTGCATCAAGAGTTGCCATTTCAGGAAGTTTTGTTATACTAATGTTCATCTCCCCAGTTCTTGAATCTTGCCCACCTCTTTTCATCCTTTCTCTCCACTGCCTACCTCTGTCATCATGCCTAAGATGCGTCCCTTTCTCTGTTGCTGCTGAACACAAGCTGGCTTCTTTTTCATTCCTTAATCCCTCTTCTTTTAAAGTAACTCCCCACTCGTGTTTTCTTTCCCTTACAGATTTTCTATTTCAAATTAATTGTTCCCAGTTTTAGCTCTCACTATTGTCCTCTGCTCTGTCTTCTCTTCTATACATCTCCTATCTTCAGTTCCTCACTCGTCTGTGTTTTGATCCAACCTCTTCCTGTTGGAGAGAAGAAAAGCTGTTTTCTAGCAAAACTCAGAGCAGCCATCAGGTGGAAGTTGTTCCTGGGACGAGGAGACAGGCTGTCAAGTCCAGGCCCTTCACTGGAACGTGTCAGAATTTTGCTATCAGATTTATAAGTTGCTACTTACAGTAACATGAACATGTGCAGTTTTGGCTATCTGTAATTGATTTTTACAAAAATAGCAAGATACTCTATCTTTCAAAACAATAGTCTGTGAGGTGGCAGTGGCAGCGACTGAGATAATGCCAGAGTGAGTGTTAGATCCAGCTGTACAGGGGGCTCCCCAGCTCAGGGACACCTGAGCATCACCCCCGAGCCTTGTCAGGACCTGGGACCTGGAAACCCTTGTCAGACAACCAGGCAAGGAGGGGGCGGTGCTGGGAGCATCCACAGGAGTTTTAGACAGCTCTAGGGAGCACAAGTGTATATGTGTAGTAAAGGCCCTACTAGAGGAAAAAGACACTAAAAAGAATAAAAACGTGAACTAATTATTATTAGAAGTGAGAAATCAATAACAAAAAGAGAATAGAATACAACAGAGAGTGTCTCAGTTAAACAGCTTACCTTTTAATGTGGAAAAATTTGTTAGCAATATCAATCCTGGAAACACCTTAAACTTTTTAAAAAAAAAAAAAAAAAGATTGCACCTGAGTAGAAAAAACATACTATTCTGAACCATTCAAGTTGTTTAATGTTATAGGCAGTTAATAAGAGGATCTCACAGTAATGTGTGCAGGGTCTTCTTAGTCTTATAGGTGCACCACTTACCATGGTAATGGTTGCCCAGTATAACAGGGAGTTGAATATCATCGTTGTAAATTTATAACAATATTTTGGATGTGTTCCCTGAAACCAGAAGTCCTTGGTGGTTGTAGGCTGTACATCTCACCACTTTGTGTTCTCATCATGTCAAATCCTTCAAGTGAAGTGACATTACACTCAGTCTGCACTAAACAGTGCTGGTGATTCACTAGACTGCAGTCTTCTTTTTAAGACTGCTCTGAGTCAATACTCCGATGGAGTTTATTAAAGAGCACCCTGATGTTGCAGGTCTAATCCTTTGATGTGGCCTACTGTTGGGATGTGCCCTCTTTTTGATCGCGTAACACAGTAATTTTTCTGAAAGTCACAGTTTGCCTTTTAACCTGGATATCTTGGATAAATTCCAGCTTGGGAGCAACATGCTGAAAGCCCAAATCCCTTGGTAGTTTCAGTCATAGAAACCAAGTTACTGCTGGAACTGTTCATTGTTGATGAAGACTTTAACTAGCGGTCACCCTCTGCACCGGAGGTAATTACCTCTGGTGGTTCCATCCTTTACTGAGTACTCATTGTGCAGCTGTTCTCTGCATCTTAGAGATGTTATGAAAAATAATCATTTCAGTCATTGTGAAGGCACTGCAGACTTTTATTCAAGAGCTGCCATGTAAGGGTGAAGTATTATTTTGTTGCTTGCAATGTTATCATTGCATTGATTTCTTTTTAAGTAGTGTCCAGCTATCTCCACACAAATTTAAAAATATAGTTCATATCCACCTAGGAAGAAATTTTTTCCATAGCCTTAGAAAACATGGTATTAAAATATTTTTATTTAAAAGCCTGTCATATAAATTCATAATCACTTGGCTAGCTAGGAAACAGAATTAAAAGAATCTTGTTATGTTTCCTATTTTGTATGAAATAAACACTGTCTAGAGATCATATTTGGAAAATGAAGATGTAAAATGTCTTTTGGGTAAAAAAAAAAAAAAAGAAAACAGAGCTTTCTAGAATCTTTAAAGGAGACCTGTCTTCCAGAATGGGAATGAGTCATCTATAACAACACATCACATCTAAGCAGTTCTTTGTCAGGTTTACACGTTTAATTTCCTGCTGGATTTTTAATCCTATCAGATAACATGTAGGGTAAAATGGAAAGTTATTTGAGTCATGAGAATTTTTTTGCTGTCCTTCCTTCCCTCCCCTTTCTCTAAAACTGTCATTTGGATGGCCCAAATTTTGGTCTGTTACAGTGCCAAACACTGAGAAACAGCAGTAGTGTTTTGTACAGTATTTTTCTTTTCCTCTGCCAAAATTCAAACACAATTAGGTTTGTTTTTTTTTTTTAGCGTCGTCCTAAAAAGCAATAGAACAAATAATTTGTCAAGGATCCAGTGCAAGCCATTCATCTGCTAGGATCTCTGGCCATCTTAAATCTCTGAACCAGAGTGCAGGGACCAACTGTAAACAAGTGTGTGACTGCACGAAATATGACACTTCTCTAGCTGGTAGGAAGGCATGGTGGAGACAAAAGTTTGGAGGGACTCTGGTTAGAGCCTCTCCTCAAAAACCAGCTAGGGAAAGGTGAGGAAAGGTGAGTTCTCTCCCTTCCTCATGCTGAAGTAAAATTTATATGTTAATAAGTGTTATGTTCCTCTTAAAACTTTTGCATTTTTACTTAAGAATAACAACCTTTCTTAAAAAAATTAATAAAATCAGGTGTTGCTGCTGCTAATATAGCTTCCTTTGATCCTGAAAAGATTTAGAATTTTCTAAACTGTCAGAAAAATTTGAGTGAATGAAGAGTTGATCTTTCAGTCACTCAGACCTGGATCACGACAGGAGTTTTCCATATTCCCTGTTTGAACATCAAGGAGTCAGGCTCTGGCTGCTGGGGCAGCCCTGAAGAGAGAACATTTTCTGTGTAACAATCTTTTCAATAACTTCAATTATGACCTACAAATAGAGGTATTTCTGAATTACTCTATGTTCTTTGCCCTTAATTTAAATTTTAGAGCTCCAAAATAGATGGCTAGAATCTGGATCTGTCTCTCACGACTCACAAATGATAAAACACTCAGCAGCCTGCATGGATTTAAATATTTCTAAATTATTTTAGAAATTTCTAAATTATTTTCCAGTCCTTCACTTGCTCTAAATTCCCAAGGAATCCATTTTCCCTCTATGTACCTAGAAAGGAGCTTCTCAGAACATTAGGGTGTATAATCCTCTGGTAAGTGCTATGTAGGCCGCTATTTTTCAAGCAGAAAGAGCTATTCTTTTCCCTCCCCCACACTGCCCTCCAAGAAACGTGGTTTTCATTAGAGCAAAATGGAGACTCTATTTGAAGTCTCTATAAAAGAACACACAGAGAACGAAAAAAAAATCAATACGAGCCCCTTTAGTAGCTGAAATTAGATGCTTCATAATGCTGTGCCAATCTCCCTGAGCATCATGTACTTCACCTTCAGTGCCTTTTCACCTCCCTTTGTCCCTTACCTGTGGGAATAAAATTTGGTCTTAGGCTGTTTGTTTGGTTTGGGGTGTTATTTGTGTCAACTTTTCATATGCCTTAGGATTTTTTTATTAATTATTAGAAAAATGTCACATCCCAGATCAATGATTGGTGTCCACTTTTAATGAAATGCTCCCACATTAAGTGTTCCAAGTTCAATTAGCTTGTCAGGGAGCAGGTTTTGGTTATGTCCTAAACAAACTAAATCAGTAGCTTTTATGAAAGCTCATTGCTGGGGAAGACACACAGAGCAGGCAGAAATAGTATGAGTGATAGGCTGCTCTGAGTCTGGCTGAGGGAAACTGATTTTGAGATATTCCTGAGTATATTAACGTTGGACTGATGAAATACCTCCAAAAGGACTACTGAATTTGCAGTGGCTGCCTCAAAATACTTTTGGCTGGTCAGCTGGAAAGAACAATATCAAGCCCAACTCAGGATACATTTCTTTACTGAGAGAGTGGTCGCACACTGGAACAGGTTTCCTAGAGAGGTGGCTGATGCCCCAAGCCTATCAATATTTAGGAGGCATTTGGACAATGTTCTTAAAACCATGCTTGAACTGTTGGGAAGCCTGAGGTGGTCAGGCAGTTGGACTAGTCGTAGAGTCCCTTCCAACTGAAATAGTACTTCTATTCTACTGGATTTTATTCAATTAGATTATATTCTATTTCTTAGAATATGCTGTTTAAAACATTCTATCTAGCAGTTCTTCAGAGGTGCAAGCCAACTACAGCTTTTTTTTTTCTAGCAATACCCATCAAAAGGCAATTCTGTTGAACACTCCTATGAGAGAAGTGTGTTTTAGTGGTTATCCATGCCCTTTATTGACCTTCACAATCCTGATTGAGTCAAGAGGTGGAGTACTCCATCTTGTTCAATATGCTGCCTGACTGAAGCAGCATGAAGCAGCAGGAGTAACACACTGAGGAACACCCCGAGGTTTTTCTGCTAGTTTGGGGAAAACAGCAGGGAAATTCAGTTCAGCTCTTCATTAGCAGAGCAGCTTCTGCAGGACAAGGCATGGGGAAGTGGTTAAAAATGGGCATTCTCCCAATTCCACTATTAATATGCAAAAAAATTCTACTCGGAGTGAAGAAAAATTTAACTGTTTTATGTCCAGAAACACCTTGCCGTTGCCTTAACTTCCTTTCTATTTTCTCTTTTCTTAAAGATGAGAATATTACCAGGTTCAGTAAAGAAGGATGTAGCAGTTCTGCTTGCTAGGGATAACAAAAAAAGCCCTATGAAGAAGTTGATGCTAGTATGTTAGCATTCTTACTTATTAAACTCAGCACATTAAACTGTTTAATAATATCTAAGTTTATTAACTGATGGTATCTACAACTAGTCGTAGAGAATTTCAATCCCTGTATTTCAATCAATTAATGGGTGACGGTGTTCTGAACTGCAGGCAGGACAACAGGTGTACTCTCTGCACAGCCTGTACCCTTGCCAAGGGTTACAAAATGTTGAATTCTGCATCTGTGACCTTTATGTAATGAAGAAGGTCATTTTAATGCTAGGACAGCTGCACTAAGCCATATGGTGAGCTAGAAATGGTGCGATCACCACTCAAAATATGTTGTAAAGATATTATTCTGGTGCTGCATGCCCTCTGGTATCCTCAAGCAGAGTCTTATTTATCACACAGTAAATGCATAATCATTCAAAGAAAAATGATCTGGAGTACTTAAAAAAACATGAAGTACTTAGACAGAAGTATTCACTGCTGGATCTGAAGAGCATCTCATGGACATTGCTCTAACAAGCCCTCGCCTTTGGCTTGGGATGCACACCGCATTTGCCGCAATCCATCATAGGACCGGTGAATCCAGGAGCTCTCACAAGTAATGAATTAATGAGGCTAATTAGAGAACTGTGGGTTATTTCTGCTTCTGTTTATATGGCATCATGATTTAAGCCCACAGTACAGCCCAGATGCCAGTCAACTGGACGAGAAGACCCCAAGTGGTGAGCCTCCAATGTTCCTTCAAATGGTTGCTGTCCAGCACACGGATCACTGCTCAAACACAGAGGAACTGGCCCAAATTTTAGATTTGTCCATGAGTGTATGTCTTTGTACAACTCAGTGATGCAAGAAGACCCCCTATGTGGATGGAGCTCTTTTTAGGTGAAATGAATGTTGGTAAAGGTATTAAAATCCCAAATCAATAATGCTTGTGTAAGAATGCAGTACAAAATAACCAGGAAAGCCAGTCTGCTCGGTCTCAAAAGCTGCCCTACTATTGTTAAGAGTATTAAGATTAGAATCAGGATGTGCTGAACATGAGTGAAACACCTGTGGTAAATGCTCCGAAAATAACTCAGCAGTACAGAGCTCTTACTGGGTCACAAATTACTTGATTAAAGCTGGAAAAGCCAAGGTTGTTTTTGTTTTTTTTATCAAAGCCATGACAATTTTTCTTCCACCAAACAATGCTATAATGTTGAGTTTTAATGGGATTCTTATCATTCAGATGCAGAATATAACATTTTAGTGATTCTTGTGTTTTTTTTCTGATGTTATTCCACTGTTATACTTGAAAAGCTTGATAAATGGATAAAACGAAAAAAAAATCAGAGTATTTAACACAAACAAAGAAAGACCATGTCCAAGAGGATTCCTTGATTTAGGAAAACAGCCCTTTCTTGTTATAGAGAAAAAGAAAGCTCTGCATTGATCTGCAGTTTCTTCAGATTAGGAGATTGATAGCTTTGTCTCAGTAAGGTAATTTAAAATCAGCTCTGAAATAGGCCAGCAAAACTATCACACCTTTTTTTTGAAAGAATCAGATGTAATGAAGGAGATTACAAAACAAGGATGTGTGGTTACGATGGGTGTCTTTCCTTTTCCCAAAAAACTAATTTCCTGGAAGGTAATCAATAATTAAAAGAAATTTGAGCTTGATGCACAAAAATACTACTTTCAACATCATAAGGGAAGACCACAAGTGGAAGGTTTTTAGAGGAATAATTTATAAACAAGATTAATTGACTACCAAAACTTCTACTCTACCGCTAAGATTCCCACTGAGCTCTCCAAAGCTTCACCTCTTCACTAGGAACAGGGTTTTGTCCTAAGAGGTTGCACATTTGAGGGTAATAACTATATCTGCAGTCTTTCTGCTTGAATTGTTTGCCCTTGCAGTGGAGGTACGAGGAAGTCCATCTGTGCACTCCCCAGGAATGCCAGGTTCAAAAACTGGGCTATTACAATTCTGACTGAGCCTACTGAAAAAAAAAAAAAAAAAAAGAAAAAGCCAACCCACTCCCTGTGGTTATTTTTTCAAATGAAAAGTCAATCTAGATTGTCCTGCAGCTGCAATGCGAGCCCAGCAGCCATAGAAGGAAATGGGGAAGGTTGCTGCTTCTACCAGCTCCTTCCTTTTCAGAGTGCTTTTTCTCAGAAAACACTAATAATCTCCTGGCAACACCTGTAGACTTTTTTACAATAGGAATGTACTACGGGGATCTACACTTTGATATTTCTCCTGACTCACTCTAGGGGAAGTCTCCCCACACACCAGTTTAACTACAGGATTGTATTTTCAGCATATGTGCAGTCAGCCTCTAGTGAAATACTGTGTTCGAGGCACTCACTAATTTATTTCTGCTCTTGCCAACTGATTTACCCTGCATATTAATATTAACAATCATGTTTGTACAAATGGGTCCATTAATTCTAGCTTCATTTCCTTTTCAGCTGGTAATACATGTAAAGAACAATAACCAATGCAGCATAATTTTACCCATGGTTATTGTAAGTGAGTACACAATATCACATTTATTTCCTTCTAAAAGCATTGCTTTTAAATGAGGAAAAGGATATTGCAACAATGTTAGCTTTTTCCTTCCCTCAATGCATTGCAAAGATGTGGGAGGGTTGAGGAAAGAGAAGCCATTTAAAACCAAAATGGAGTTTGAGAGCTTGATCCGAAGTCAGATTCCTCCAAGGGAAATGTTTGCTTTTGCCTTGTTAGGGTTTGGTACAGACCCATAATGAGCATTAACAAAGAAGCCCCAGTAGACACAGAAAGAGAAAATGCTCTGGAAACTTTACCACAATAAACAGTATTTAACTGAGTCATTATGGGAAAAGGAAGAAACGTATTAAAAAGCATGGCTGAAAACACACTGTGAATTTCACCAAAAGAAAAACCTGAGCTCACAATCCAAATCATGCAAGCCAAGAAAAACTAGTAAACATTCTTTCACAAATTAAATTAGGATTATTTTTCAGATTAGGAGCACAGAAATAGGTCAAGTGATAGCTGCTGTCATACTTCAGTGTTAGATTGTACAGCAGAGAGTGGAATCAAGAAAGTTAAAACTGCCTTTGGGAAACTCAAGCAGTAACAAGGAAAAGAATAGAGTTGTACTAACTCTTAAGTTTGTAACAGGCAAGAGCCTGAATAATCAGGAAAGAGATGATTAGATCCTTCATTACAGAAAAATGCTAAGAGGATCGGATGATTCTGTTTCTGTGAGAAAAAGGGGTGGTTTACTGAGGAATTCTTGGTAGTATGACTAGAGCTTCAAAGCTCATATAGATTCTCACATAGAATATTCCAGGGAAAAGCACTTCAGTTCAGCATCAATGTTGTCATCTTGCATGGTCAATACCTGTACACCAAACCCAGCACTTACATCCCATTGCAGCAGCTTCCATGAATCTGATGGAGAAATATTGTTTTTCAATTGAATTTTCTAAAGACTGTCTATATTTTAAAAAATTTTGTAAGGGGGCAAAACTCCTGAGTTTCTAAAAAGAAATTCTGCCACTTTCTCTGGGAAGTATTTTTACTGTCTCCTATCAACTCTATCCTAAAATCTTCTTACCAGAATGGGCTAAAGCATCACAGAGTGTACATAAAAATAAATTTCCCAGCAGAATAAGCATCTTCAAACAATTGATCTGGCCTTAGTGAATTGAAATATCCATTGCCACCAAGAGATCTCTCCGACACCTACTCCAGAAAGAAGCATTGCAAAGATAACAGAAATGAGCTGACTGACTGCTTTCCAGAGCAATCTATGTATTTTACTTTTCCGTGTTGTTTAGTGATGATTTATTAGATAATTTCTGAGAAACACCTGTCATGTAGGTCATAGCCCACCACAATATTTGGTAGTCAGTATCAAATTGTGATCGTCTTTCACATTATCCTGGATTTTTTTCCCTTTGGACTCTGAGAAATTATGATTGAACATTAACTCTTAATGAAGTGTACTGGATGGCAGCTGATCTAGCCTATTTCATAAAACTTAGGACTGAGTCCAAATACCTGACAAGATTGCATGGCACGAAGACCTGGGGGTAGAAGTTCTGCCCTAGGGCATATCCAATGCTTCACAGGGAGCAGACTACAAGCTGGCAGGTGATTTTATGCCAAATTTTTCTCTGTGTGATGGTATCAGGTGCCATTTGGTGGTTCTTTCCTCCAACAGGTTTATCTCACTTACTGACATAGGCAAACACAATAAGAATTATTTCAGAAAAGTCTGTAGGACTACGTAAACCCCAGATAACCTCAGTGTACGGTTACAGAGTAAAAGCACAATATTGGAATGTGTCACAAATGCTGAGCAGAAGAGATCAAGGGTCTCTGCAACAGGAATAAATCTGTGCAGTTAAATTCCTGGACCATCTGTGGTAATGCCCCATGAAATTAGGCAAGAAAAAGTAGAAATGAAACAAGCTTTGAATGTCCACCCCAAAGAAATATTTGTTTGTTCCCACAAAGGTGTCAGTCTCTTTAAACCTGAGCAAGCTACAATAATCAAGCCTCTGAGAAATTTTAGAAGCAGGAGTGCTCTTGTGCTACTCCTAACAACCTGTCTCCAGCTCCCAGTGCATAAAAGGAAAAGACAACTTCTCCTCTTTTTTTTTTCTCCCATCTTCTGTTTCCCTCAAACTAAATTATGCATCCAGAGAAAAATTTCCCAAGCAGCTTTTTCTTTCTCATTGTCCTGGCTTCATATTCCCTTTCAGTATGCCTTCATAATAATTATTTTTGGAAATACCCTCTGTATTTTGATTTAATTTCCCAAATCAAAAACCCACTCTGCATAAAAAATCTCTTTCACATGAAGTTGGCAGACTTTCTCCCTCGCTGACAACAGGCATTTAGGTTTGTTGCCAACAGTTACTTCAATAATAGTCTCACTGTCTTACTGACAATTAACGTAGACTTCCCTCTTAGATGGTAATTAGGCCTTCAAAATGTCAGAATCTGCTCCAGGTTGAATATTCTGGATAGTGGTTGTGAATAAATAAATAAAAATATAAAAGTGAATAGAAATTGACAATATCTGGCTGAAAAGCAATCCGGGTTGCAGTGTGATCCTGCTTCCTGGTATGGGCGGCTAGGCTGGCTCAGTCTTGTGAATTCTGGTGGATGGCCCCCTCGAGCTCACTCAGCCAAAAACATGTGGTTGCTCACCAGCCGAATCAGGGACTTTCACATGAGTAAAGAAAACAAAATCTGTCGGTCTGCAAGACAGAGAAAGATCTTTCTGAAACACAAAGTGCCGCTGCAGTGGGTCATATTTATTAGTAGTCTTGAAAAATACTGCAATTGAAATGTCTGGAATGGAACTCATGCTCCAGCTACATAATGGGTGATGGCAGAAAGACAAAACCAGGAGCGAGAGGTTATGCAAGTTATGAGAGAGGACCTGCAACAAATTCCTTTTTCCTCAAACCAGGAAAATTGGGAAAGGGGCATCTTCTATTGCCCTTTGTCCTAATAGCATGCATATTTACAAGACATGCCACAGAAACAAAATAAATGTTCCTTATAAGTTTACCTTCCCTGGGAGGACTTGGAGAGTTGAGCTGCTGCCAGTTGAGGTGCACAGCCTTCCTGTCCCACATATCTCTGAGCCACTTCTGCTTTTAAAAATGCTGATTTGTAAGAAGACAGACATTTAACCAAGTTCTGCCAGCTAAGCTCTATAACATGGCTGCCCTATTTGCCCCAGGCAGTTAGACAGAGCATTTTGGTTCAAAGGAAAATCTAAGATTAGACTGACATCTCTCCTACGTAACCTGTGTATTTCTGACTAGGGTTCCATGGGCAAAATAAGAAAACAATTTGTGCATCAGGAAATTCACAGCCTTCTTTTATTTAGCCCTTTCTCCTAAACCCCATAATGTTTAATTTTCTTCTAATTACTTTTTTTCTTAGGCTCTCCAATGCTTTTTTCCCCCCCCACATATTCTCCTGCAAAAGAAGTAGAAACCCTCAACCATAACCCTTTATCCGCATATGCCCTGCAAGTATGCCAGGGATGGCTGTATCCCGGAAAGTGTCATACCATCTTGGTCTTAAGGAGAATATACCAAATGTTCTTACTTTTTTACATTGTTTATTAGTAGTGAAAGATATGTAATATTAATGTCAGGGTGATTTAATCCAACCATAGAAACAATCTATCCACTGTCTTCCAATTTAATACATTGGAAAAAAAAAGGCAGATTCTATTTCCAAGTTGTGTCAAACATAATTTTTCAGTACGTATATAAAGGAAATTATAAAAAGCAGTTACAAATATTCTCTTCTATTTAGAGGGAAGAAGACTGTTCTGGGTTTTTCCATTTTGGATAAAATGTCCCTGTTTTCAGTAAACTTTACATATTTAACATTTAAATGAAAAATATATTCTAGCCGTGGAAAAATCATTGATTTGGCAGCAAACTTATTCTAGAAAATGGAAGAATCTTTATTCTGAAGCAGCAGTAATATTGTCTATATTTTGTGTTGGTTTTCTTTTGAACTGAGAAATCTGGTTGTTTAAAAAATAAACCAATATCATATTTTAGTCTGCCATATTCTGCAGGCAAAAAACATCAGACTTGCAGAGCGCTGTAATCACTGGAAATAAGAAACTAGAGTTGATAAGCTTGGCTTCCCATATAATCATTTCAGGTGAATTGGTGACAGCTGAAATCAAATTCTAGGGATGAGCAGATGTGTCTTTAAATGGCTGAGATTGCTGAGCTCCTTTCCCCTTTTTTCTGTGTATGCAGACTTAAGGAGGGAAAAAAATATATTTTAGGGGTTTGATAATACATCTTTTAAAAAAAACCTGTCTTTTTCATCTTTGCTAATGTTTTTGAGAAGGAGAGGGCTTTTGATTGAGAAAATAGTGCAAAATCCAGCCCCCATTTTGAAGGATAGCTTCTTCCCCTCTGTTTCAAATGCATTTTATTTACAGATATGTTTATTTGTTGGCCTGTGTGTGTGGCGTAGTGATAAGGAGGCCCTGGTCTTCTCAATAGGCTAGAGGGCTGAGTGCTTCCACTAGTCAAAAAAAATTGCTCATGGGTTTGATTTTAAGGTTTTTTTTAATTTTAACTTTTTAGATTTTCCTCCAAGAGCCCCACAGCTAGCAGAGAAGAATAGAGAAATTCCAGCTGTGGCAGAGCTGAGAATGCACAATTTGTGTTTGATATCCCTTCATTTTAAGTAGGGTGGGTTATTAATTTCTGAGGTCAGTGAAAGATGTGGGCATGGGGGTGATGTGTTGGAAAACATGGCTCTGGACATAGCAGGAATTTGGGGTGAAGAGGAGATAAATTAGAGAAACATGTGAAGGGAAAATAAACATTTCCTTCTGGAAAAAAAAAGGATTTTTTTGTTCGTATGTAGAAAATCAAAGGGAATAAAAGAGGATAAAGGAGGGCTTGAGGATGGAAGCTGTGACCCAAGCACCGTTAGCAACACAGTAGCTGCTCTGAACTAAATCTGCATTTCTCTTATCCTATTAACTGGGAAGGCCAGGTTATATTTACTGCTTGCTCCAATTAAAGAGCAGCAGAGAGCAGCACCACCTCCAGATGAAGCCTCTGTGGCAGATTCTTCGTGCTGTTACTGCTGTCCTCCCCTTCTTCCTCCCTGCTCAGCTGTGACCCAGGGAGCCCCCTTGTCCTCTTCTGCCCTGGGCTTGCCAGGGTAAGGGCAATGCATATCCCAGCTCTGCTTGCATTTACTCTTTCCTTACTGGCTCTGTGAGCCTGTTGTTAGGAAAGGTGGGAAAATGCCTCTCCTCGCTGAATTGTAAACTGCAAACTGGGTGGCGGGGGGAAGGGGTCAGAGCATTATCTTGAAGTGTATTTTAGTGCCACCTGGGATTTAGGATATTCACAAAGTAGCAGAAAATTCTATAGAGGGCTTGACACACACAAATGTCTCCAGTGAAGGAAAAGAACAAATCCTTTTCCAGCTTCCTGGCTGCTACCCACAAAAGAGCTGCAGTGGGAGTGAAGAGGTTTGAAAAAGATCATACCCTCCCAACCTGGAAGGACCTTGCTCATCATTTCAAAATACAAGAGGACAACATGCTAGAGCATTCAGCTGGATTTGCAGCTGCTAAAAAGCTTCACTTTCCATGAGAAGAGGACTGGCTCTCCTGGGTTCTCTAGAGGGGCTGAGACCTCCTTATCATCTTTTCAATACACCACTAGAGCTGGCAGCCGTTCCTATGCACCAGGTTTCTTTTACACCGATACACATTCATTTTATGTTTAGGATGAAGTAGTGAACATTACAGATCGCCCAGCAAAGGTGTGTTGTTACACTTCAGTGGGGGTAGTCCAGGGTGGAATAACAGCTCGGTTCTTGTACCAGGTAGCTGAAGGGACCATGCAATTGTGCAGAGACAGGCACAGTGGGACCAAGCCAGTATCAGCCTGCAAGCCAGTGTGAGATTTAACAGCCTGGTGTAGTACCTACTATGCTGCTCAGCGCCTGCCCTGTTGAGGACTGCAAGGGTTATGCTGGTGAGGAAAGTGGAAGCAGGATTAGGCCACATGCCAAAGGCTTGTGAGCCAGGATTATTATTCACAGTCTTCTTCTACAGCAGCTTTAAGAGCCAAAATGGCCATCATGCTTATTTCTTCTCTAGTCTACCTAGAAGATATTAGAAACGGAACAGGTTAAGTTCAGCAGAATTTCTGACTCGCAGTCACAGACATCATTTCTCATGAGTAGGCTGCGATCTGGTGGGTGCCCCTAACGGAAGATGGCTGCTGTGTCAGACTCGGATGAGAAAGCCCATCCTGATTACCCCAGCCTTGTTACGTGAGAATTTGTAGCATATTTCCCTTGAAACAAAGAAACATGGCACGTAAGACAGCCAGAGACAGGCAGCCCTCCTCTCCCAGAGCTACCGAGTGTTATTATCTTGGAAGGCAGCACTGCCATCTGGGGATGGAAAAACAATATTTCAGTCACAGTTCAGCTACTGTCTCGGGAGGGGGGTGGTGGTGGAAACATGGAAAAATAAATAGAAGCCTGCTGTAGCTCACAATGATTTTCTTACAGGATACATGTATCAACAATCCCCTCTTGGATTATGGCTCTCAAATCGGTTTACATTATTTTTCCCTTTAATACGAAGGTTCTACCCTTCCAAAAGCGTAAGTGGGGTCTTGCCTTTTTAATGTTTATATCATTTAACAACTGGCTACATGGTGCAAATGCTCTGCAATGAATTCCTTGTAATTCCTTGAATTACAGTATTATTCCGTTTTTGCTCACTTATACCAGTAAACAAGGAAAGAAGTGATTTGCTGAGCCCAGCTAATAAACTGTTCCAGAGGCCAGTCTGCAGTCTTTGAAATTCACAACAAATAATAATGCAGACATTACCATGCCCATATCTTTTGACATCCTACTGAGTCTACTGTCATTTTCTTTACACACAGCATTTATTCTGAAACACATGTCTTATTCCTGGGAAAACTGCTGTCCTTTCTTCCATCTCATCTAGGTCTGTCAGGATTTCCTTCTGTTTCACTAAGAGAGAAATTTCTGCACATACTTACATAGCTAATTATTTCTCTGATCTTGCCTAAAATCCATGTAGAATATAGAGCTGGAAGTCTTAAAGAAAACCCACAACCTCAAAAACATGCAACCCCCACTAGATCCAATAGTCAGCAAAGTGATTTATCAAGAATTATTATATGCTGGCATGTAGCCAGCTGCTTCTCATACCCTGAATTGCCTGTATGTTTTCTGTATAGGTGTGTTCATATCAAGTGAGATGACATTAGAGGCATAAGCTGAGACCGCATAGGGGCCAGAAGGGTGATTCCTGCTCCCTTTCTGCCCTTAACCTTGTGCTTCCATCCTTTCATTGAGTTGGCTCAGCCAAGCAAATTGATTTTGCTGAAAACTTTGTGGTTGTATTTTATTTTTAATTTTCTGAGATGCAGGTTAATATTCAGCCAGATCTGATCCCTGTGAACGCTGGCACAAGGGAAGGTTGAGATCCTGCGGTTAAAGTTGCTGTTTTGAGAGGTTGTACAAGATGTGTATCTGCTTACACTTGAGCATAGAACCACATCCTCCCACATGCAGTTTACAAATCTAATAACTGAGTCATATCTGAGGTATCACTTTTTAGTCCAGAAAAATATTGCATGAAAATTCTGACAGTTCATGAGTTTTCTCAAAATCTGTTTTTTGCTGTAAAACATACAGAAAGAACCTTTGTTATAAGTCCAAAACAACATAAAACTGAACAAGACTCTTAGGGCTGAGCACAGAGATTTTTATGTAGATTCTTATAAATAGATTATATAGGCACACCCAAATAGATTACTCCAAACAGTATTATTTGAACTGACTCACTACTTACTTTTTATTTGCCATTTAAGTGCAAATAACTGCCCTCTGCATGAAACCACTTTCTTTTTATATCATTTGCTATTTTAGTGAGCCTATCTATCTTACCTCTGCTGAAAGGATTCTCCTGCAGAAGATAGAAAAAAAAATTAATTCTGTCTTAGGAATCTTTATTTTTACACAATTTTCGTGGATAAATGCTTCATAATAAATACTGAAGACCTTCTTATGCAGATGTTTACGAAATACATCTGCCATCAGACAGGCTTTACTTACTCACAGGATAGAAATAACTTGGTGCAGCATTTATGCTGTCAATCTATTTAGCACCTTGCTTAAGAATGAAGTGACCAGAGTGCTGTTCAATTCAAATGTGATTCCCCAGCACAACTGGTTCCAGATGTTCCAGCTGTGGGAGCCTCCAAGCCATCAGCTGCCAGAGGTGATGAAGAAGGGACAGTTAAGGTCTGCCTTCCCAGCTGAAATCCAGCCTGCAAGATGACTAGGAGCAACTGCCTGCCCTCTTTTTTCCCCTCTTCTGTAAATATGGAAGGGCTTTTGTTGACTGGGATCACACGAAGGTTTTGGAACCTGATATTTAGGCTGGCCACCCTTTGTGCATTGCATTTTCAAGCAAATTTTTGCATATTTATCATACCACAGAGAGGTGCTGCGACTGAAGCTGGCCAGAATTTTATGTACCTCTAGGAATACCAAATTTTTCACTAATGTGAGACAATGAAAATGCTGCTTTCATATGGACAACAAAAAAATATCTTTGTGTCATTCAGGTCAATATTTCCAGAATAAGAATTAAATGTACTTGATAAGGTCCTCAAGAGGTTTGTGCATTCTTAACTAAGCCAACAACATTACCTCTCAGGTACAACAGAGCAAGGTTTGGCCACTTTACACAGAAACTAGTATTGAGCATTAAGACTGCATCCTATCATCTCAGGTCAGCTTAATGGCTTTTCTGTTTGAAAGTCCCAAAGCACTTCTGAACCCCAAAAGATGCACGTGATGTATTCAAAACTGCCCAGGGGTGTTGGACACCCAAATCCCATTAATTAAAATAGAAAAAATGGTCTTTCAAGCCCCAGAGGCAAGTCTGAAAAACTCAGCCAGATGGTATTGCTATTAAAGCACAGAGCTGGGAGCTAAAAGCTGCTGTGAAGAGCTTCACAAAGAAAACAGTGATGTGCACTAGAACAATTAGCATTACTGGTTTTAAAAAAAAAACGCACAAACAAAACAGGTGCATGGGTACATAATTCAATATAGTCTGTTCTACACTTGGCAGCACCTAAAAGCGTGGGCATACAAGTCCTTAGATCTTTTAGTTTTCTTGTGTCCTGTAAAATCCCTCTAAGATAATTCCTTCCTGTGTGTTGGACTTATTTTGCTTCTTCAGTAGCACCTATGGAAGTGGTTGACACATGGCTGAGTTTTATATTCGTAGTTTAAAACAATTCTAACCATCATTATGTGCTGAGGGCAATCCAAATGGAAAGAGAGTATACATTTTTACCCCCACTGGTACTTTAAAGTTGTTGTTTTAACTCAGTGAGTGCAACTTATTATGGAAGCTCCACGCTAGAACCTCTTTAGGATGGACTATAAGCCAATATGTGGACTACAGGCCATCAAGGTTTTTAACACCTGAGAAGAAATAAGAAAAAAACAACAGAAAAACCCCAAACCACGTCAAAAATGCCCAACCTCTAACCTATTTGATAATATGAAACAACGTTGTGTCCTCTGTTTTATGGGAATTAAAAGGAATCAAAGGAATAAAAATACTGCATGTTGAAAAAGAAGAATTTGGAGAAGGAGGAAATTGGAACATGCTTTCAAATCTGTATTTTCCTTTAAATTACACAGGCTTTCCATAAAATATGGTGGTCTGGCCAGCCAGACACAGATCTAACCAGGTCGTGGCTCAGCAGGTCATGAACTGCTTCCTCCTGGATTGCAGTGGGGCTATTCTGCTGCCTGTCCCCATCTACCAGCTCAGAAGGCCAGTTGTCCTGAGGTCAACCTGTCTTATTGTTGAAAACTGGGGCAAAGAATACGTTAAGTACCTCAGCCTGACAGAATGACAGCATTCATTTTCATTTGACTACATTTTGACCCTTCGACTGGAATGAAAGCTTGCTAACAGTCAATGGTTGCAGAGCTCTTGAGCTGCTGCATTGCAGAGTGGAGGGCATTTCCTCCTGGAGACCAGAAGCAGACTCTGGGAGCATCAGGGCTTGTGTTATCCATAATCCATACAACTGTTGCTCCCCTATAACCACTACAAGAGAATAACTCAAGCTATGTCTCAGGGATTGTATCTCAAGGATTTGTTACATGTCTACTCCCTAATTGTTTTCTAGCAGAGAACTCGTTGTCTTACCTCCTTTGCTCCATATTACAGGATATTGCTGGACTCTCAAAAATCACAGCAAGAGGAAGATATCTATTTTTTTAAAAAAAGGTATTATATTTTAGAAAAATTCTGGTTTGGATTGTGGTAAAAGCATCAATAGGCTATTCTTCTGTTTGTCTTCCACACGCCTATGCTTTTGCAGCTGAGTCCCAGTCTTGGCAAAATAGTATCTTGTCTTTGAAGCAACACTTTCTCGCTGGGAGTCGCATTTGCTCTGGAAATGAGGGACCAGTGAAGGCGGCAAATCACAGGTGGGGTGCGATGTTTCCTCTGCATTATGTGAACATCGAACTCTTTCTTCGGAAAATATAAAAAGTGTATGTGCAGGGTATTCCTTCAGAGGTAAATTGAGTATCCAGCTCATGGTGTACCTTTTCTAAGGAAGCTGACTGGTTGTGAAATAGGTTCAAACCCCCCGTGGAATAGAGAAACCAAGTCACAGCTGTAAAGAGCATGCCCACAGGATCTAGGTTTAAAGCACTGTCAATTTTACACAGTTGCAGTAAAGGAGCTGTTAAAGGACTTTGGGAAATGGAAGCAAAAAATATCCCAGAGGAGCAATAGAGTCTCCAGAGAAGCAGCCGTCTGAAGGGGAATTGAGAAGATGGAAGCTGGACTTTTGTCCCTGTCCCAGGAGAAGTGAGGAAATGGGTGGAGAGGGGAGAGCAAAGAGCATGAAGACAAGTATCAGCCTCTCACAAATGCCAGGGTCAGCATATGGGGCTGGACAGGTCTTTGGCCAGACACTCTACATCTGCTCTTTTGCCATTTGCTGCTGTGTCAAGATCTGCACGTTTGTATTAGCGAGAGCAAAGAGCATGGCTCTACGCGTCTATCTACTAGCATCTTGGTGGGTCTTTAAACAATTCAGAGATGACAGTGCTCTGAATAATACAGAACTCACTAAAAATATGAAGTGAAAGGTTAGTTCCTGAGAAACAAGGAAACTCAAGGGTTTTCTTATGAAAGATTTATTGGGGATTACCTTCAGGCCTGCCCCAGTAAGTATAACAGTTCGGTCACGAAAGGAGCCAACCCTGCAGGCTGTCCAGACCAAACAAGACTCAAGAGCTGATGAGGCCAGAGCAGTGGTGGCCCAGTAACTGGATAAATAGGGGATGTGCAACTAATATCACTGGGACACCACATGGAAGGAAATGTTACAGCTTCTCTGTTTGTGCCTTTTTTTTTTTTTTTTGTGTAGGATACTATTTTTTTCAACCCAAAAGTTTCTTCATGCCCCCATTTATAAATTATATGTGATTTTCTTTTAAGAAACCATATAAAATAGATGGGATGTTTCACAAAAGCAGCTTTGTGATGGACACGCTAATGCTGGCTGAACTGTAACAGAGGATATCTGTATAGAGGAAAAAAACCCCAACTCTCAGAAGAAAAAATGCCCTCCCACCCTTCCCTTATCTTGAAAGGTAGCAAGAGAAAGTTTTTCTCCATTCTGGTAAGCAGCCTTGCCTGAGGCCATTGTTCCTGCTACACTGCAGGGGAAGAGCCTAGAGGAGCCATCACATGTCCCAGCCTGCCCTTTCTCACATGTACACTTTTTGTTAAGGAGGCAGCTTTAATTGAAAATATATCTGCTTGAGAAAGAACAAGGGTCATGATCTTGCTCCACAGCGGGAGCCTGCAGGAAAGAACTGTCCTAGCTTTGTTAAAATGCCTTTCTCCGTGAGCTGGATGCTGTCTCTGCAGTGTCCAGTCCTGCTCATATGCACATCATGCCTCCACCTTCTGCTCCCAGTGGCTCAGCTGTTTTGTGGCTGTCCCAGCAGAAATAAGTTCACTCAAGATACCTCTTAAAGATGGCTTTCTGATGAAGGTGAAGCAAGGCATGGGGAAGGGCACAGGCAGTCACACAGGGATGCCCATTATGCTCAGTGTGCACCCCAGTCCACTGAGTTCAACCTCTCTGAACAGTGAGGAAAATTGCAGGTGCCCATGCTACTGCTTGTAAAACTGCCTGAGCTTATGCTATCCTAGCAATTTTCATTTGGCAAATGGTGGCATTTTGCCCAAACAACAGCAACAAAGCGGCAAATCAAGCTAAGGATTAAGACTTCCTTAGACTGTGAAGTTTACAAAAGCTGTGGATAAAACGAATAGAATTCATGGTGCCACTACCAAATCTAGTGCTAATTATTATTTAAGCTGTAACCCAACTAAACAAGGCATTTAGAGACTTTTATCCTGAAACTGAAAGGACATTTTCTTTTGAAAACCTAACCTTTTAAAGACCTTGAAGTGGACCACTGCCTTGTTACATGGGTACAATGCAGAGCCCCACTGACACTGCAGACAGACTCACCTGCCACAGAGCTGCCTGCAGGAGGCCTTTTAAAAAAGATCTGTACTCCTCAAAGAGCCAGGGAAAGCAGCAAGAGGATTAGTGACACCTCATTTCTCCTGTCCGCTGCAATCAGCTATGGACTTGGAAAGGACAGCTTTATTCTTTTGAAGCCTAAGTTGTGTGGGGTAAATTGATTCTTTTACCCTAAATATTTCTCTGGTGGTAGGAGCTGAACTGATTTTCTCCAGGTACCCAGGAGTGTCATAATAGGTTGTCTGTCGTTGCATTGCGCTGCTCCCGACACCTCTTGCTGATGGCAGAGGCAGCACAATTTACCTGTTGTTTTTTTCCTGTCAGAGAAATCAAAACAAATACAAGTCAATCACTTTCCTTTGGAGGGTAGCTGGGAGACAGGAACATTGCTTCTGAATTAAAGCCATTCTGAAGAATTTTATTGTCCCCCTGGGCTAATACTGGAGGGCCAGCTTGTTAAATGGTGTAAATCAGCACAGTCACAATTTCACCTAAGCTTCTAAACAAAAAGTTTTGTTGCCACTCTGAAGAGATACCTGGCCTCTATCATGAGAATATTTCCACGTATCAGTCTAGTAAACCATTGACAGTTGAGAGCACAGTATAAATTTTGATGATGAAAAGATTCATGTAAACAGAGTGACTGACAACACGGCATCTACTTTGCTCAATCAAAAGCAAGTGTGATGTATCCAGCATAACCCAAAGTTACTGTGAAAAGCAAACACATTTGTAATTCATCTGTTAGAACGGCAGCAGAATCAAATTAACTGACTGCAACCATCTGAGAAATAGGATAGAAGTATTTTAGTTGGAAGCAAAGTTCTTGAGATTTACCTTATATTCTGCTTATTTAGTTTTATTGTCTGAATCAGAGAGGTCCTACTTCTACAATGAATTCAAGTGCATTTTTAGACTTTCGTAAAGCAAAGACAACTCTTGTAAAGCCTTTGGGCTGTCAATCCATATCCCAGTAAGGCAGCCTTCCCATTAAAATTCAGTGGTTATATCTACCCTGACCTTTGAGCGCCTCCCTGCTTGCCTCTAAAGTTTAGGCACGGTCTATCCTGACTGTGAATCTGCCCACTTTGAAACATCTGACACAGCAAGTGCCTGACAGTGTCTCAAATTTAGGTACCTTAGGATGCTGGGAATGAATTCAGAGGTTGCCAGAGGACCCACCCCCCCCGAGCTTGTGTGGAGATAACTGCACTCACTGAAAGCTGGGAGAGGCAGAGGAGGCAGGCAAGACCACCCCTAGTGTTACCTATGGAGGGCTGTGTAGACAAAACTAGCCTCAGAACAGACCCCTCTCAAAAAGGGCTGGCCCATAATAATTTAAGCATAAATTAGAGAAGCAGCTATCAAATTAAATAAAGCCATAGTTCTGGTTAACCAGATCTTTGGCTGGTTAAAAATTCAAGGCAGCATTTTCGCCCTGTAGTTTTGCAATCTAATTTGAAAGACACTTATTCCCTCCCTGCTCCACTTCACCCAACCGTGACGATCATCAAACAGAAGTTGTTCAGCCTCATTGCATGAGATGAGCTGTCTGGCTCACAAGCAGTCAAACCTTCTCCTCCCCTCCAAACTCTTTTGTAACTGAGCTATTGATCACCCTTTTTATTACAATAGTTTAAAGGTGTAGAAAAGTAAAACACCAGTGTGTGACCTGCAACCTTTTGGTGACTTTGCCACAGGAGTGGGGGGAGGAGGGAGGGAAATGACAGGGGGTGGGGGGGACACAGTTTTTGAAATGCAGATTAATCACAATTGCTATTCTTACAGAAAATTTCCATCTGTGCTTGTGCCTAGTTCTCATTTCATGTCACTGTTATTATCACTCCCTTCAGCTAGGGAAGGAGGAGCCCTGGGTTTTGATTCAGATTTATAATGAGAAAAGAACAGAAAAGAGCTGAAAAGAGAAGAAGGTACCCATACAGGTGAGATCAGTACCCAGAGAGAGAGTAGTGTAAATTAAACGGCTATATCTAGTCCTTCAAGCAAACTGGATCTGGGAAGGCTCCCAGGATACTATTGCAAGCAGCAACTCTAGCCACTGATTTAGAATATAAAAAGTGGTGTTGCAGAGGTAAATAAAACCTAGTGGAAGAGAAGGAGGTGAGCCAAAGGACACAACCTCTTCTGGAAATAAAGAATTGTGGGTAAAAATGCATTAAATAACCTGCATTAATGATCTAATGAGATGAGGTAAAATAAAGAATAACACAGACGAAGCAGATTTTTGAGTCACTGCCATTTCATTGAGAAGCCTCTGTCAAAGCAATTTTTTGTCCTAGGAGAAAATGTTATAGACTCCTAGAAGGAGTGGAAGTGAAAGCATCGGATCGGAGGTAGAAGCAAGGCACCTGAATTAATCATTCTGCAATGATGAGTCCCAAACAAGTCAAAAAAAGGAAAACATGACACAACATTTCAAAAAAAATGGTGTGCTGGTCCTCAAAGACTCCTTCCATATCTTTAGAACTATAGAGATGTAAGAAAAATGATGCAAGAAAATTTTAACCTGTAGTTTACACAGACGCAGAAAACAAGATATACCGGTAAAAAAAAGAGAGAGATGTTATAGATTTCAATTTTTCTCTATGCTTCACATACATTTTCCTACCAGGACCTCATCTGCAAGACAGATATTTTCATTTCCATATGTTCAAAATACCTGACTCACAATGGAAATGCTGCAGATCAAGCAGATGCAGTATACTTTTCCTAGACTGGCAGAGGCATCAAAAACTTGAGCTGTTGGAAGGCACTAGAAGAACTTGGCCTGCTAAGCTAAATTATAAGAATTATGAGGATGAATAAGACTCCTATCTAATAATATGTAGGGTGGGAGAAGAAAGAATAAATGCAGAGACACTGGAATTTTTTTAACTCAGAGGCAGTATTGGCACAAGAATAAATTATTATAAAGCAGTCATTTAGCCTTGAAATGAGAAAAGATTTCTAAGCATCACAGGAGTGAAGCAGCTTTACAATGGGAAAAAGTAGTGTTAAACATAGAGCTTAAGAGCTATTGTTTAATGAATGGGATTGAACATGACAATGATGAGAAGAGAATAAAAATATGAATGATTCCTTCTAGTTCACTTTTTGCCATAAAAATCCCTTTGATTTTTCCTAGAGTGCTAGATAAAAACTGAATAAATACGTTTTCTTTAATTATCACCTGTAAGTTATTTTCTAAATTGCATTAATAAGAACACTAATTATCCATTAATTAAAATGCAAATTTAATGCTAATAGTCACCTTTCATTTGCCACATCTCACAATTGGAATATCTGAAACCAACCTAATATAATGAGAGTCTATGAAAGATCCAAAAATTTTATTTGCTTAGTATTTGCTGGATAGTAACACAGGGTTCCAGGAGGAGATAAATTCCATTGCTTGATGAAGAAGGGATAGAACTTAATTTCAAAACATGTGCCTCATTGTAAAGATCATTGTCCCTGGATAAGTGATGAATAAGAATTAATGTACTCCTTTCTCTTCCCCCTCCCCCTTAATGAATCACAGCACAGGATACCACAATGACCCTTATTGTAACAAAACTGCTCTTGCGGACTGGTGTCCTATATTACCAGGATAAAAGCAGACAGGGATTTGCCTTAGATACTTTATGCATAACTCTACTAAAACAGCTATTTGTCAGCTTCAGCATCTGCACACACACAAAAACTTGTTAACCCATTTCTAAGTGCCCTTGAACATCCCTTGCCCTGTCACTGGATTCCAAGCATGAAACATCTGTAGTAGGAAAGCACTTTTAGGAGGAATCTCCTCCTGATAGGCCTGGGCTGTTTCATGCAATCTTCTCTTCACACAAAAGGGATCATAGGGCAGTACAGAGGCTTCCTTTAGAGCGCAAACACGCACATCTGGGCATAACATGCAAAATCAATATATCCTCTGCCCTCTAAGATAAATGTTTTTTTAACTCTTCTACAATAGTAGAGTCCACCAAGAACTAATGAATACTGTTGTTTTCAGGCAGAAAATATATGCTTAAATAACACAGAAATCAAGTCAATGTCTCTGTCTTTAGAAACCCAATTGTCTTATCTTGTTTTGCACAGTTCAGTAATTGTTTGTGTAATATAGCACATGACACGATTATATGGTTATAGATGCAGTAGTCAAACTATTTTAAATTATATTGAGAACGTATTTATTCTGCTTTATGCAAAAAGCTGGTAACTGTATAAAATGAGGTTTTGAATAAGCTCTTTGAAATCCTGGGAGGCATATTAAAGTGTTAAAAGTAGAGCCTAAAAAAAATCATAACAAGGAAAACAATCATTTGATCCATAATGTCTATATTACTTTCATGGAGCTTAGTTTAAGTGCTTCAACAACTTTTGTTATTACCTTCCCAGTGTAATACAATCTCAATGTTCACTAGACCATTTTTGTAACATTTCAGTGGAATCACTAATACAAGTGTTGTATCTACCATTAATAAATTGTGAGTCTCAAGCAAAAGGAAAATTCTGGAATTAAGAAAATTAAGAAAGATAATGGAGACCTTCAGCCTTTAGAAAGAAGTATGACAAAGTTGTGATCTCCAAGAAACTAAAGGACTCCTACACAAAAGGTTATATAAGAGCAGGGAAATTAGAAACCTGGTGTTACTTACCAAATGTTAAAGGTATGCAGAAAAGAGAAAGACTTCAAAAGAGAAGCATTGCAGGACCCAGAGCAATTGATTTAAACAAATCAATGGCTAGCCTTCTCCTTTTCAGTGCTTCCTTCCTGCAGCAGAAAGTGACTGAAGGAAAGCCTGAAAGCAAGAATTCCTGACAGATCAATAAGCAGATGGTGGAGAAAAGTATCAGTGAACCTAGTCAAGTAGACAATATTACACAGTTGATGAATGAAGAAGGGGTTTAAGAAAATGTTGACTCTAATGAGAGCTGGAGAAGTCCCTCAGACTCCAAGTTACCAGTAAATTTTCCCTTGCGGGTAGTGGGGAGGAGGCAAGTCAGGGGCCACTTCGGGCAAAAGGCTAGAACAAAGAGTGGGCGCTGCTGCAACCACTCTGGGTGGTGCTTTGGGGCAGACGTGCCACAAAGACGGTTGCTGTAGCTGAGACAAGAACCTAGAATAGGTTATACTGGGACTCAGAGGTTTACAAGATTGGATCAGGCCGCATTAAGCCCCCTCTTCCGGAGAGCTGAAAGTTCAGTGCTACACCTTTATGGAAATATTAAACTTCATTCTCACTGCCAGGGCCTTCACTGCTGCTACTGCATAAAAATGGGCCTGACAGGAGGAGCTTGGCTTATCTGGTTTGTGGGGAGCACTCAATTGATTTTGTCTGTATGTTACAGCTTTGCTGCCTGTTTCCTCCTCTTTGGTTAATGTCTTCTCAAATAGTACCATTGACTCACTAATTGAAGTGCTCAGCTCTTTTCAGCTCTCTTTTCAGATGTTTTTTGCTTGGGTTTTACACTTCTGTTCTGGTCCAGAGTCTTAAAAACTAAGTCAGTGTGTTTGGCTTAATTTTTAATTTGCCCCTTGCATCCACTCCTTCAGAGAAATGTTTTGAATGAGTTACCCACTAGCTATCTGACTTCCTTTACCATACAGAGGGTATCACACAGAAGTGGGTCATCTGGCCCAACCTCTCTGCTCAAGCTGAGTCATTCTAGAGCACATGGCACAGGACTGTGTCCAGATGATCCTTGAATATCTCCAGTGAGGGAGACTCAACAGTCTCTCTGGGCAATCTCCTCCAGCGCTCAGTCACTCACACAGGAAGAGAGTTCTTCATTATGTTCAGGAGGAACTTACTGTGCTTCGGTTTCTGCCAGTGCAGGATCTCCGCTTTGATTTGTATACAGCAGGTTTTGCGTATTTCTTTGATAACGTGGGCAAAAATCAAGCAACTACTTCGAAGCTGATTCGGTAAACAGACAAAAGAGTTTTCCAGGACATCCACATAAACGCTTTTGTACGATGATAGTTGAAATTACTTTCCTTCTCTTGCTAAACACCTTCTATGCTGTGCAAGACCAATAACAGAGGTCCCTTTTGTACTGAAGAGACAATGTAATTCAAGTTAAACCTGAACTACAACCATGACAGAAAGCTATTGTCCTGAAGTAACACTTTCCAGAAATACAACTGAAAACTGCATGCTGTAAAGGGACAAAGAAACAAAATTAGATAGCAATTTATTGGGTTTTGCGAAGCCACTTCACTGAAGGAAAGAAAAGAACAATTCATACAAATGAAACTTTGGCAGTTCTCCTCAGGCCACTAAATTTCTTGATGAGACAAAATACAAATGAAGAGATGCATTAGAATTTTCTGAAAGAAGCAGACATGATATTTTCATTTGGCCTTCCTTCTAAATGAAATATATTAATAATATCACGCTGATATTTTAAAAATAAGCCTTGCCTTGAGGGAAGAACCACAGCCTAAAAATTGCTTCACAACTCTTCAAGCATTGAAACCACACAGGCTCCCTAATGAGCAGATTCTTAGGAAATGAATCCCATTCTGTGCTAACTCCAAAGTTTTCTTCTGTCTACTGGTGCATTCTTCTAGACTTTGCATCTTTGTCTGTACTCCCGTTCTCTGAAGTATTGCCCTCAAATGCCCCATCCTCACAACACATTTATCATTGCACAAGAGTACTACCTCGGAAAACAGAAAATGTTTCACCAGGAAAGAATTGCTTTTTAACAAGGTTAAAACCAGTTGACTATAATTAAACAAAAAATATCACTAATAAGTCAAATCAGACCCAAAGTCAATAAACCTCCTGTAAAGATGAATGAATAGGCTTTGAAATGTATTTTGTTATAAATCAATGGTTATTTAGTTGCCTTTGTGCCTAATCTATGCACTTTTATGGGGGTATCTCTTCTACAGTCCCCTTTGCATCTGCAGGAAAAAATCTTCTACAATACTTTCCCCTCGGCAAGAAACATGGACTTGTGTATTTAGAAAATATTGTCCTTCTACATAGGAAAACAGATTCTCAATCTAAATAATAATAAAGCAGAATAAAGATATGGCCACATTCTCAGTGACTTTTTCAGCAAAACTTCCAGTTGAAATTCCATCTCCCAGACTGATGAGTAGCTAACTGTACGTAAAACTTTGGGCATATCACTCTCAGCCTACCCTGACGCAAGGCGTATTTGTACCTCTTATCAAATGGGGCAGAGACCATGAGCTGGTCATGGTGTCTGTTTTCTATCTAACAAACATAGCCTTTTAGCATTAGGTAAAGACCAAAGAGGAAGGAGCAGAAGCCTAGTCTGTTCCCAATATGACTATTTTAATTGTTAGACTGCAGATTAGACTGGCTTTTAATTGTTTGTATCTTGATTCTTAAAATTTTCAAGCTTGGTTGAAGAGCAACACCATCCCAATATGGGTTTCAACATACAGGAAGATTACTCCCCTACCCCAGTTCTCTGCAGCCTCTGCCCACAGAGGAACTCACATGGCAGTGAGTTCTCGCACTGCTCCTATGGCAGTAGGAGCAAATTCTCTACATCTGTGCTGCTTCCAACTTAGGACAAGCTGCTGGGTATAATCAAGGTTTGGACAGGGTACGAATGTTTCAGATTCCTAGGGAAAAAAGGGATACCTTTTAGATCTATGCAGTATAACAGTATTTATTCTTTACTCCAGCTATGACATTTTCTGATGTAGTGGAAATATCTACTTGAAAAATCCTGCAATATTCCTTCGATATCTTAAATGAGGACTAAATGGTCCTAGAGAAACAGTGTGGATGTATAGGGTGGGTCCCATCCAGTTCGGTCTGAAAGTCTAGGCATAATGCATGAGAATTAAAAAAATAAGCAGAAGGGCAGGGAAGGGAAGAAGGAGGAAAGAAAGAGAATAGGCTACAACTGGAAGGACACTCTTGAGAGATATTTAGAAAAATATCTCCCATACATGAAAAAGGAGGAAACCAGCACAGAGCAAAGAGAGTCCTCTCTACAGTGCTTCTCTGCTTCAGTGAGAAATTGAGCCAGCAGAAAGCTTCTTTAATGAAAGCAAGGAGGAGGGAGTGCTCCTGAAAAAAGCTTCACCTGCTCTTCTCCCAAGTCCAAATGCTGCTTACTAATAATTTTAATGAAGAGAAGTGCTTTCAAACAAAAAATACTGTAGATGGAACTTTATTTAACTGAGAATAATTTTGATGTTGACAAGATGATCTTTATGGGGAAGCCATGGCACAGCACTAATATTCAAAGTGCCACCTTGATGCAGTGACACAATGTCCTTGTGCATGTCAGTTGTTTTTCCACACCTGATAGCTTAGAATTATAGATCTGCAGGAACACAGTGACTTTTGTCATCCAGTGAAGGCTTCATATTGAGCTTCTCTCTAAAAATAATGCAATGAAATGGGGACAAGTGAGAGGATTCAAACTCAGCACCTCCTCACAAGAATTTCAGTCGAATATCTTTTGTCACAGCAGTGTGATTTACATGTTTCAGTTTTCCATCTTTACCTTCCTTTCATTCCTGTATCTTGCTTTTAATTAGGATTATATGTATCTTGTACACAGTACAGTGTACAAGTACAGCCACAGAGTACAGTGGCTGTATTGTTTGTCCCCTCATTCCCATTTCTTTGCATGATCCAGGTGCCTGGAGCTTGGTCTTTCAAAAGTGATACACAACACAGAGCTCTGCAAACATTTCCTGATTCATGTTATAAGACATTAATTATAGTATTTATTTAAATTAAACTATTTGTATGCACAAAGGGTACTTTCAAACCAATTTTGTTCACAAAATTGCTCCTACTATTTATTACTACATGAATATTAATTGTTTTAATTAAATTGCAGTGATTTCAATGTTACGAGCCATAAGGAATAATATACAATGCATTCATCAGAACATTTAGGAGGGAGCTGGAGGGCAGCATCAAAACTTTGTTATAGCCAATGGGAAAGACACTTATTCAGTATGTTAAGGTCTGTGTGTACCCATAAGATGTGTGAACATCTCATGCCTTCAATAAACCACATCAGTCTGATCCAATTTGGCAAATACATACTCAGGACTGTATACTATAGTGTTAATATTTTAATGATTTAAAAGAAATAAATCAGGATTCCCAAACAAGCAGAGTTAAGGAGCATTCAAACCCAGAACAAAGGAAAAAATGTCCCCATTCTAAGTAGGCCATAGCTCTCTGATGACAAAATGCCTGAAGCAGGACAAGCAGGCAGCTCCTGACTGGGCTCAAAGCTCCCTGAAATTCCTTGGGAGCAGTATTTTAAGCCTTGACATTTCAAACAGATGAATGTTTCCCTCCTCAGCCCATCCTTTTCTCCTTTTCCCCAGTGCTCTCATATCTTCTTTTTAAATACTCATTACTTGGATGCTGTGGTCACACAGAATCGATTTCAAAGCTTTGCTTCCATGCACAGAACTGAGCAGCCACAGGAGCAGGGCTTTGAAGGAGCAGAAGAGACAAGCAGCTGAATTCACACAGCTTGAAACACTGAGCTGCAAAAAAGGACAAGTGAAGGGGAAACCGGAGTCTCACATCAGAACCAGCGTTACTGACACTCGTTATACATTATATGACACTCTTGCTTTTCTTCAGGGAGTAAGGTACAGAATCTGGGGTCTTGGTCCAGTCCTTGGTCCAGTTGTGCTTAAAATTTGAATTAAGTTTCTCTTCAGAGAGGGGGGAATGACCAGGCCTCCCCTGTGAGCAGTAGGGTACTTAGCCAGACAGAGGTATCTTGAGCTTTGCTGCAATGTTCCTATGTGGGATTTTTTTCAACAGGTTTCAGAAGTGAGTTACTGATGGACCGCTTGTTTCTTAACCAATGTGACAGCATTGTTCAGTTCACTGAAATCATTCTGCAAAGTGAAATCACCCCAGTCCCCTTCATTCCAGCACCAATTTGACATTCAGGCATTTTGGTATTTTTAAATACTATTCAATAACAAGTTCCTCAGCAATCATGATCACTCTGTAGTTCTTATAATAACTCCTTGTTCAGAAGTAAAGCAATTTTAATCAATCTTTTCATCTGATTATCAGGGCTACGGGGATGGCTGGGGACTGGAGCACTTGCTCTGTAAGGAGCAGCTGAAGGAAGGGGGCTTGTTCAGCCTGGAGAAAAGACGGCTTCGGGTGGATCTGATGGCTTCCCCTGGTACCTATGAAGTGGTTACCAGGAAGACAAAAATAAATCCTTTACTGTGGTGCATGATGACAGAGTGACAACAGTTGTCATAAAATGGGAGTTTCTGACTTGAAATACAGAAAAATAAAAATTTCAATAAGGAAAAATAAGCATGGGAATAAGTGGCCCAGGGCTGTGGAAAAAGCCAACTCTGAATTCAGTGCTGACCCCACTTCACCCAGGAAGTTTGTCTAGGAGACCTCCAGCATAATTTTCAGCCCAAATGAGTTTGTGGCTCTGTGTGGATCTTATGACTAGAGCTATGCCAAAGGACCAAAGCCTCAGGATGTGTGCACTAATGCAAACCTCAGTCTAGCTCTGAAAAAGCCCTGGAGTCTCAAGAGTGAATTTATAACTTTTCACAGCACTGTGAAATGAGTAAGATAAACTCAAGCCATGTCTGTTCTGTATTCTCTATGTGCTATTCTAGATAAGAACTTAAAATGATAAAGCTGTATCTATCCTCTGGTCAGTAACCATCCTATAGCAATATTTATTATTTCAGTTTTACTGTGAGTGCTTGCTAAGACTTTTAGTTTTTCTAACATAGGTATGGCCTTCTAACTCTGTCTTACCTCTAGGAAATACAAAATTATTATTTTCTGACATATACAGTTCTTTAAGATGCCATGATTCTGTGGATATGTGATCCAGTTTGCACAGAGCCACTAATGAATTTTATTCGTATTTAGAATAATCTACAGTCTATAAATATTTAGAGGTTTATTTTCAGACAACTGTGTCAGAATAGTCCTCCAGTGAACCTGAATTTCATCTTAAGGTCTATACCACCCCATATTGGGATTTCAAGGCAAATGAACATCTCATATTATTTACATCTCATATTATTAACATCTCATGTGATGCACTTCACAGTCTGCGTAAGGATTTTCTCATTAGTACCTATTGACTAAAATGGGGCCACAACTTCTGTTACCATTTATTGGGAGTTTTGTTATTGGTAAGACTTATTTGGTTTTGTTTCTTCACTTCAGCGTAAGAAACCAAATCCTAAGAGGTGATAAAGATATAACCACATAAGAAATTAATCACACTTTTGATGTATAGGACAAAAGCATATTTGGGAACAGGGTGGATCTGGAGATTTTATGTAAGTTCTGCCATGTGGACCCAGTGTGGCACTGGTTATTCTGTGAAATGCAGTGGTCTCCCTTCCCTGTTGTTCAGGACAGCTGAATTCAAAAGGAAAGAAGTGCAGAAAAGAACCACCAAGGCAAACGAGGAGCTCAGCTCTCAGTGTGAAGGTTGAGAGAAGATACGATTTTTCTCTCTAAATACATTAGAGGCTGACAGCAGGAGGAGGGAAGGCCTATTAAATCTAAGGAACAACACTAACACAAGAACAAATGGGTATTTGGTATGACTCAGTTTAGGCTGGAAGTCAGGAATATTTACAGGAATGGCCTTTCAGTATGAGTAATCAAGAGGAAAACAACTTGCGTAGCATTAAGATAAAGCTTCATTAACTGTATGACACAATTTCTTCTGATGGCACGTATCCAGGAATTCCCTTCAGTCTTATGAAATGTGTTAACAAGGTACATCTACTCAGATAAGGCTCCTCCTCCATGATTGCTGTCTAAGGATAAATTTAGGATGGGGAGACATTCTCTTCCATGTGACTAAGCAGAGAAATCTTGCATCTTAGATCAGGAGAGACATTACATAATTTGTTCATGCCTACTTTCCTCAGAACAGAATATCCTTTTGCTTTAAAATCCTGGCTCCCCAGAAGATTAGAGGAATTTTGTAACTGATCACAGTAAAAGACAACATATTGAAGTCCATCTATTATATGGCTAATGCTGTGGCTGCTCAACCCTAAATAAAAGAAAACAGAGGGAGAGTCAAGCTGCTGAAATCACAGGGTAACTGTTAAAGAAAAAAACCCCCAAAACCTCGTTGCTCCCTGTTGCTCCTTATTATTCCTTGCTTACTTCTTACCAATCTTTGGAGAAGAAAGAAACCCCAAACCAACACCTATAGCTATGTAGCAATCAGCAGAGCTTGAAGTAAAGGGTATTTCACTAAACGGAACGTTGCCTAGGTCCTTATAATTCTAAGATAATATACATTAAATTTAAAAAAAAATCTCCTGACGCAAAATTACATGCCACTTAAAAGAAGAACAAAATTTGCTATTATGAAAGAAATATGTGGCCAAATCCCCAGACTTCTCATAAAAGCAGATTATAAACTAGAATGACATCATATTAATAAAAAACTTCACAGTGAAATGAAAGACAAACAAATCCTTTAAGTAAAGAACATCACATGCACAGATGAGGCTTAAAGACCGTGAAAAGCAGGACAAATTAAAAAAAAAAATATATATATATACAGCTCGTGAAGTAGCCAGCAACAGTATGTTGTGTCTAATATGGATGCAGCTGCAGTACAAAACCCCTTTGCTCTCTCAAAATAATCTTTTCAAATTATGGATTTGCAACCCTAAGATTTCCCGTTGCCATGACAGCATGAAACTGTTGTTGCCCATCATTATGGATCATGTGTTTTAGAAATTTGATTATATTGCTGTAGTATTTAGGTTGCTTGGAAAATACCCTGCTGCTTTTCGATGTATTTCATTTTTAGGGAGATGGGGCTTATTAATTCTTTCAAAAGGCACTCTTATAAAGGGTGACATATTAGAAATATAGTGTGTTCTGCTCCAAACAAAATAAGTCTTTCTGTGAGCACAAATATTTTACTGGATATTTAAGTAACATAAACCATAGTACTATGAAATTCTATAAATCTATGCTAGAGATAAGACTCTCTTAATCTGGAAGGATGGTTCTGTGAGTAATGGAAATAAATATTTTTAGCTCAAATAACCCTTTGTAGTCCTGCTTCTATAGGACAAATTGCTAAGTGTACCACATTTATTATGCGGCACTTATTTAAGGTGGCAGTTATGCTCGGAAAAGGATGGGCTTATAGTTGTGTCAGGATATTCCCTGCTGTGAAAGTTCTTGGTTTAGTGTATTTTGGTGGTGATTTTTTTTTTTCCCTAACTTTTGTGTGCAGCAAAGGGCAAGGAGATGTGAGCCTTATCGAATTCCTTTCTGGCTGCAGAGATTCAGTCCTCTAAGCCTCAGTTACAGTAAATCAGAAGTGACAACTCTGGCAATGGATAGACAGACAGACACTCTTCTGCTCACGTTATTGGAGCAACTTCTGATTGATCTCTTAAAATACATGTATATATAATAAACTTATAGGGGCTTTATTCTTGGAAAATACAAGCAAATACATCCTCTGCTTTGTTGAGGATTACCATTAGCAGCACTCGCATGCAGGCTGAAGCACAGGAAAGGTTTCCAAGGGCAGGAAGCCACTGGAGCACTGCTGGGAGCAGAGACGCCACATAACCCTGACATGGGCAAGTCTGCTCTCGTACAAAAAAATATTACTTTGTCTTTCTTCCATCCCATACAGCACATCAAATGATACCACCATTTTGAGAGGCACCACAACAATGTAATCTATATCTTATAAAACAAATTTTCATGATTTGCCATTTGCCAAACAGGAAAATGAATATGAAATTCTCCATTAGGGTACCATCAGTGGGATAATTAACTTGGGCAGATGCATCATGATCTAGTGATACAGCATCAGCTAACAGGATTAACTGGCTGATTCTATCCCCTTTGGTCTTACTTCAAATTTCCACATATGGTGATTGTAAATAGCTCAGTGGTGTTTTAAGTAGAAAGAAAAGGATATATCTGTGTACACATAAGACACAATCTCTCTAATCGTACAAGGGATGCACAAGCCCTCTTTCAAGCAACAAAGATGTTTTGGTACTGAAGAGGGGTGGTGGAGAAGAAAATGTAAGTAACATTTGTTTTACAACTTTTTTCTATCATCAAACATGGCATATAACTAAAAAGGTACTAAAACTGATAATGGTTTTGGAAAAACCAAAAAATTATCTCTAAATTCAAGGTGAATTGCTAAATTAACATGAAAAAGTGAGTACAATATTCATATGCTATATAGAACCCAACTGCCTCTGTAAAAGATTATAAAATATTTTTATGATGTGTGAAAAGCAAAGTTAAGCCCCCCAGTAAAAGCAGCTGAAGGTTTACCAGTAAATCAAAGTGTTTAGGAAAACACAGGAAATCAGTTATTTACATCAATAAAACTGTTATAATGCTTCCTTGTACTATTTTGGCCTGTAACAATTATCACTATTCCCAGCAATTCCCAAGCTTGTCTTGGATGCTGTATGCTCCAGGGAACACTCCCACAGGCAGCAGACAGCTCACAGACAATTTCCCAGGTCTGGGCACAGGGCGTGCTGTGCCTCCCAGCCCACAATGTTCCTGGGCACATTTAATTGGCCTGTATATGGAGTCTACAGCATCTGAGATATACAAGGTAAGACAGGGATGATAAATAATGATGCTGTGAGAGCAAACTAGAAGCTAGCCTCACAAACGTGTTCTGGCTTATGTCAACTGCTAGGTCCTAGTATCAGTTGATAGAATTTGGATGATTTAAAGATGATTATATTCCTAAATATCTCTGCATAGGGTTTTGCTGTTTATTATATGTACATTTTACAACTCATTATCCATTTGAAGGGTCCTTTATTCTACCTGCTGTATGATTTCATCCTGCATTCTTGTGAGCGCACTCAGTGACCCAATCACAATCAAGCAATATAAAAGAAACCATGTAGTAGTAAAGGCCAATTCTTTCAATGATTTTAAGCAGTATTAGCAACATTAGACTGTTCCGCTGTCTCAGTTTCACCTTATAGATGCTGCCAGGATATGCCATGCTGTATCCACACTGGCATGCAGGCAAAAACACCTCTTCTGCAGATCTGATATGTTCAGCCATCACAGCTCAAATGCCTGCAACTGTCCTGTCAGTTAGTAGAAGCCACATCTCAAAGCCAGATGTAATGCCAACCTTACCTACCTGTGTATTCTGACCTTCCTACTCACTTTCTTGAGAATCTGTGTGCATCTGCAAGTTTACAAGAATGCATATATGCTTAAAAGTGAGAAGGGTTTTTTGGGGGAATGGGTATTGGCAAGGGATTTGTATGCCTTGTTAAGCTGAACTCTATTTCAGCATGTTCCCTCCCTTTTCTTCTCTTCTAACACAGAGATGCTTTGTGAATAATCCTGTGAAGCCTGGGTGAAGCAGAGTTGCAAGAAGTTATGGAAGGAGGTAGGGAGCCTCTTCAGGTATGTGAAGAACACAAGGCTTGGTCACAAATGATTAGGAGAAACTAAACGCTGTTGGCCACAGAACGGGTCAACCTGGTTGTTTAAACTGAGGGAAAATGCGTCAAGGCTACTGATGATGGTTTGCCAGGCTTCCCTGTGGACTGCCATCAGAAGCCAATCTTTTCTAGAAAACTCATTAATCTCCTGGTGATCCACCAAAAAGCATCCCAGAAAACTTCTTATATAGTGATTAATATCTAGCAAATCACTGGTTTGCCTGAACCGAACATCTAGGATTGGACAGCAAGGTACTGACGTAGATGAGTGTGTAACTGCATGAGGAATGTAGCCCCCTTCCTAACAAGCTGACTCTGAACACTACCTGTGCCTTCTACCTTTCATTAAACCTGCTAATTTGCTAAAGTTCAGAAAGCAGCATTTCCTCTTCCTCAGTCCCCTACTTCACTTCAGGGTGATAACGCAGCTGCAATCTTGTGGTCCAGTTTTTCATACTGTAGTAGCATTAGATTTTCTTTGCCTTAACAAGTCTGTGTTATGCTTAAAGCAAACACATTTCTTAGCTTTCCCAGAACTCTTAATAGAGTTTACAATAAACATGATGGGACTTGCTGACAGAAAAGGCTATTCAGAGGGCACGCTCAGAGCAAATGCATGCAGCACAACATCTAGTTCATCCAAAAGGAATTATATCACAGAGGGCACCTCAGCATGCTTACCCTCTCATGGAGTGCTAGTAATTTGTTTTTTCTTACTTCAGTACTCTACCAGTTCTTTGCAAGTGTGCAGGGACAAACCAGATTTCTATTATGTGGCATATAGAATTCATAAGAAATGTAAAAAAAAAAAAAAAACAAACCAAAAACAAAACAAAAAAAAAACCCCTCAGGCCTGTCTCTCCCAAGCGATGGAGCTGTCAGGAAAACGTGTAAAAGCTGCTTTGGGGTTGTGAAGACCAAGAAGGTGTATGAACAAGAGTGCTTCACCCCCACCACTCAAAGAACCAAGCCTTAGGTAGCAACCCAAAGAGCTTGTCAATCATAACATCTTAACCAAGGCAGAAGGGAAGGCCATGATTTGGCCTACAATTTGGAAGAGTTATTGTCGTAACTCAAGGATGCCTCTAAATTTAACAGCCTTTGTAACACAAGACCAAATAAAAAAGCCCCATTCACTCAATCAGGAGGTTCTGTACATTTTCCAATGAAATTCAAACTCCTGAAGTTTTGTCTCTTCAAATTAATCAATCTCTCTATACAATGTAGGAATTAAGGCTTTTCAATCTTTCAGTGTAGTCATATGTTTCTGCTTTTTATCCTGCCTAGAGTCTTATAAATGTATGCATGTAATGAACTGATTCTTATTTAGTACAATGTATACACAAATCAGAAAACCACCATTACAAAAATTTGTTTTCCAGGTACCAACCATGTCACTCACGTCTGCCTGTTAGCAAACAAGGATGCAAAACTTGCAGCCTGTGGTGGAGCCAGGGTGTTTAATGCAGAATTTTAAAGGAATATTTTCCCATCTTATCCCATCCCGGAACTGATGCCAGTCCTACACTTAAGGAAATAGGTCAACAAGAGCTGCATTGCCTATGGTCCTTATTATCCTTCCGCTGCAGTGAAACAGAAGTTATCTTTGAAAGACAACAAAGAAGGAAGAAAATTCCCTTCAAATAGATGTATATTTAAAAGCTAACATTTCAGACCTTGGTACAGCACAGACAAGAAGCTGATTCTCAGCCAACCTCTCTCAATCCCAAGCTTCCCCTTACTCGGGGAATTTTGTAAGTACAGACTAATCTGGAAAATCACAGGCACAGGCAGAGAAATTTGAAGAAGTTGTCAAGAAGTTCAAACAATCGGACTATTTCCTGGGGAATAACAGCAGTCTGGTGCATATGGATACTATTTTGCATTACTGTGCTCTGGGCTTTTCCACCCATCCATCTGTAAGTTTTTTCTGATGGGATTTTTCTTTTGATTTTTGGCTTGAATAGTAGTGGGGTAAATTCAGGAGTGACTTGCCAGGCAGAAAAGCTGCTAGTTTCAGAAATACATGGCAGCAAGACATGAGGTAAAGTGTTCTTACAAAGGTCTCAGGCATGAAAGAGCTGGGTAATTCTGCTGGAGCAGTGTCCTAAGGAGAAGACGGAAGAAGAGTTGCTGTGACTAGTGGGAGCAGAGAGAAAGGCAACGACAAGCAGTTTGCTACTTCCCAACCGGTCGAGCAACACACCTGCAAGGCGTTAAACAAAAAGCATGACATCATGGCATTGAGAGGAACTCACTCCAAGGCTTTATAAACTTGATAAAGCTTCTGGAGCATAAACCTAGACAGGTGCTGTCTGTTCAAATTCCACACTACTGCATAAATTGCAGAGGTATAAAGTCAAGGTTGAGAAACTAAATGTAAAATTAGAATCTCAAGGTCCAGAATAAATGTAATATATTTTATACTTTAGCATACTTTTGCCTGCTTTGGGCATTAAAGTAATGAATTCTTGTCACTGCTTGTTGTGTTGAACTAGGTGACAGGCCACTTCTCTCATTTGCATCACTGGCAGGGCCAGAGATGGATGGAGTTTATGAAGAGACATATCTCTTTGCTTGGCTATAAAATTTACAGGCTCTTACTCCTAACTATACCCCAGAAAAGCATGACAGAACAACCTATAAAACAAACAAACAAATGAACAAGCAAACAAGATACAGAACAAGTTACAGACATTCTTGTAAAGGCTAGGGAGAAAAATTAACCAAAAAACAAATCACCACAACAACAAAAAACCCCTGAAAAGGCAAAGAGGTTTTCCCACAGAGATAACCTTCAGCTGCCTATACAGGAAAACCCTGTGGTGAGGTTCTGCAATTTCTGGTTTCACTTGAATATAAAAAAGGGGTACGTTTATTTCTCAGCTCTTACGTGAGCTAAACTCTCAACTCGGACTTCAAAACTCACAGTTCAGACGACAAACAAAAAGAATTTGATGTTTGAATGATTCAGGTAGTTCTCCATTCAGATTGAGTGGTATTCTGTGTGCATTTCCCCACTTTTCACTTGGCTATTGAAGAGTGCATCTGGATATAGAGGGATGAGGCTCTGAGCAATACTCCCCAGACCCCATTTCTACACGGGGTATGGAAACAGTGATTTCTTGGAAAGACAGCACTTCTATCTCTCAAATGTCACATCTAGTAGAACAATGCTTCTGTTGATTTATAGCAACTAAGTCACTGCTTTTTCAGAGCATGACATTTACTATTATCTCTTTGCAAAGCATGGCAATCTCAGGGCAATGGAAAGAAGACTTGGCTATCGATTAAAACAAACTTGATTCATTAAAAGTACCGCTGACATTTCCGCTCTTCTGTGGTATTCTTTTCCTTCACATTAAACAATGTAGTCATTTAAAGCTCCTAAGGTCACTGTTCTATAAATGTGCTGTGTTTAAGGTACATGCCATTTAACCATTCCTAAAGAAAAGAAAAAAGAAGAATAAAGGGAAGAGGAAGCAAATAGGGGCTGGGTGTCATGACTTGCATTGCTTCCCCTGCTCCAGAGCAGAGCTTCCCTCAGAAGAGGAGAAAAAGATGTACTGGTTAAACATATGAAGGTACTTCACATGCACACTCTCTCATTAAGCACAATAATGGCAAGAATCCATACTATAGGACTACTTGTTTATTCTTCCCTGATGACACTTTTAAATTGTAGTTACAGAAGAGGATCCAGCAAAGCTCGGCTGGCACTCACACACTTCCCGCAAAATCTTAAGGCAGAGCTCTGGCGAGTCCAGCTCCTGAACCCCATCAGCAGCTTCATCTGCCAGCAGTTCAGCTTCCTAGCAGCCCATGACTGTACCCTGTTCCCTGCTGAAAGTAAGATTTTTATGATTTAACAATACAATTCCTACAATTTCACTACACAGTATGAAACTGTTTAATTCACTGTTTGTTTTACAATTAAAGGGGGAGAACATACTTCTAGAGAATTTCCCATATCCAGTAGGGTTGCTGCCCCAGGAAAAGCTGGTAAGAGCCCACATGCTGCAACCTTACCCACTAAGATTACTCACACTCTAAAATGCCAAGCCTGTATCAATTGTTCGACTTCACTTCTAATGGAGTGATGGTATTCTCTCCCCAGAGGAAGACAAAAGCCTCCATTAGGCAGAGGTCCTGGAGAGTGAGAGAAGCCAGTCTCCCACTAAGGTAGTTACCTTAAAGCTCACCAGCCTCCTCTCACAAAGCGCTGAAAGGCAGGTATATGCTTGTAAATACCTAGTGAAAACATATTTTTCTGGATATTTTTTGCTCTGGAAAAGTCAGTAGTTGGATTCAGCTGTCTGGAGAAGTATTGTGTCATTTTATACGCCCAAAACTTTTTCTCAACTTCTTTCTTTTTTTTTTTTGTACAGGGTTTTCTTTCATGTAGGCTTAAATGTTTGTATCACTGAGGGAACAGTGGTTTAATCTCAACACATATCCCTCCTTTTGTGCTGGAATTTGTCCCTGAGCTTTCATTTGACTTTTTGGGGACAACTGGATAGTTTAAATCCTTCTTGAAGGTCAGGGAAAAGTTATTAAAATCCCCTGCTTTTTCATTTGTCTGTATATTGACTAAATCTCCTGAACACTGAGACAAAATGCTCTTAAAATGGCCTTAACTAGGTGAGAATGAACTAAGTGCTCTCTTGATCATTGTCCAAACAAGAGGCCGGGTTCTAATTTCATCTTAAGCCTTTGCTAAATAATAAAGCTCAAAAGATCAGAAGCATTACTTTTATACTGTGATGGGCTGATAAAAGGCTCAAATCAGGAAGAAAAGAGAAAATCTGAGGTGAAATTTGTTCTGACAACATCACACGATGTTTGTATTCTGATCCAACCCAGGATATTTCCAAGTATTTGTACGGCCTATCTCACAAACATGTGATGGATTGGTACTGTGAAAACTCCTGCGAGCAACTTCAGAATTTACAAAACCTAAGTGGAAGGGGGACTGCTGCAATTCTGTATTTTCTTTCAATACAGAAAATGCCCTTTGAAGCAGTCATCCCGGGGCTGATACCTGAGAAGCACAACGACACTGAAGTACCATGGAACTTATGGGGGGGGCGATTATTTATTACCATTATAACTGGAACTTCCGAGGGGATAATTTTTTGTTATTATTGTTATTAAAATCATCCAGTAACTATTCTATTCCTGGATCTTCTGATAATGAATTCTGCCCTAACATCACTTATCGGTGATTTTTTGCTGTAATCCCACTGTTGCAGCCAAGTAATACGGCATGTTAATGACCACAGTTACCACCAAGGATGAATTCAAACCATTTATGTCCACACAGAGTTGATAATACTGATGATGCACATTTGAATGATCTGGAAAATAAATGAATGGGATAGTATCTGTCTGCGTGAATTACTTCTGGGATAGAGAACTGATCCTCCTAGGGGCATTTTAGACTGTCTGCAAGAATACCATAAATACAAATGCAGCCCAACTGCATTGTATATTGAAATTGAGAATGAAATTGGAATGGCTTTGGAAATACGAGAGTATTCTGAGCAATTCTTAATCCAGGGGAGCTGCAAGATTATCTTAGAATACTTCACGAAATCTGTTCTCAACCAGAGTTCTCTCCTCTTCCTGTTTTGCACTTGGGTTAGGACCTGCTGCTGTAAGGCACTAGAGCTAGATCAAATGTGAGGTTAAGGTGTACCACAATTCCCAGAAGTAAGGCAAGATTTTTTTCCTTCCTTTAAGATGAAAAGTGTATCCAATCTAAGGAAACTAAAGATTTGGTAATTTGATTTTAGGACTGTAGGGGTTTTTATTGTATATTTATCTCTTTCCTATGGTATGATATTGCAAAACACATTAATTTTGTAATAATTTGCTGATATTTCTGAAAATATTCTCAGAGATTGAAGATCGAAGATACCAGGGAAAAAAGTTGCTGAATGGAGATATAAATGGACTACTAGCCTATTGCTAGGAAGAAAAAATGCTATATTTTTAAATACTGAAACATATACCTGTATTTCTAGAAGTGAAAAATTTGCATATCTTTAAGCAGGGCAACTAATTTCAGTCCAAAAGTGTGCATCAACTTGAATTCCTAAAAATATCTAAGAATGAAACAAACCTTTTTCTGCAGAGATCAGGAAAGAAACTAGTTTAGTTTCTGAATCTTTTTCAAGTGGGAAATACATGATTTCTGGATTCTACAGCATCAGATAAAATAAATATTGATCTATAGACAAAATGAAAACCCAATAAAATTTTGCTTTTGCAGCAACTCCAGTTATGAAGGTATCTATCTGGATGATTCAGTTAATTGTGTACGAACAGCATCCTTCCTTCACTTTCTTGCTGCCATATATCTCCTGCTGTGTCAAAACCTAAAATTAAGATGCTTGCTCTACAGCCAAGAAATCTGCCTTTCCTTTGAAGCACTAACCTCAGTTGGTGTTATACCCCAGTAAATACAGATTCCATAAAGAACTGCCAGCTACCAAAAACTCTGCTGAGAAGCACAGGCTTTTATACACAATCCTGCTAAAAACCTCTAGTGGTAGAAAGGACAAAAAGATTCTCCAGAGCCATATTTTACATATAAAAGAACTAATTTTTTTGCCAGTATGTTGTCCCCTGAAATGCAGTTCAGTTTTGAATGCATTAGTATAAGAAGGTAATCTATATGCAAACTGGGCTGGGGTAACTTTGTAAGGAAGGCCAGTCTGAAAATGTCAGAGTAGAGCACACATTTGCACAGATCATGTTGATTATGACTGCTGGCTGAGACGCAAAACCACAGAGCTGCGGTTCAGTTAGTTCACTCATGCTTCTTCACAGCCTTAAAACTATTTTGACCTTAGTATTCTTGTATATGAGGCACCACATTTCCTTTGTGACCTTCTGGTTCATCAAATAGATAACAGCAAATATGTTTTGCAATGCTAATTCTTATACTTGCTTGTTGTTTCTTTCAAAACATTGCTGGACTACATATTAACCTCTTAAGCCCAGGACCTCAATAATTTGGCTCTCACAAACGTGCAGAGTATAAGTCTGTAGGTTAATGATGAGGAAAATAGGTAGCAGGAAAGTTGACTATGTGAATTATGTTGGTTATTGATATAAATAATGGAAATAGCAGGCAGCATGAGTGAAAATGAGAAGAGATTCTGGACAAATATTCCTGATTGTTAAACTGAGGTTAATTATGTACAGTCTGATGCTGCCCTGTCTTCAAGTAAGATTTAAGAAATTAAACAATTTAGCAAATATAGAATCCTAACCATCTCTTCATTGTTATGCTTTTAAAAGGTGTACTATTTGCGTTCACTAAAACCACGGAGCACTGTGTGTCTCATGGCAGAAGGAGCAACTGCATTGCAGTGATATACCAGTCATGGAAGGTGCCTTTGAGGAATGATGGCTTTGGACTGGCTGCTTTCAATCATTGGTGCCTGTCAGAAGGGAAAAGGATCAACTTGTGCACCATAATGGTGGGAGGACCTTGCTCTGCAGGTCATTACCCAAGCAATTGGCCCTGGCTCCCTTGATGCTGTGAAAGAAGCTGATATTTTAAATCGCGTTTCTACAGGCCAAACAATCCTATCTATTGCAAAGCTTTAATTAATACAGGGTCTGTGGTAAAGCATTCAAAAACCAGGAGAAAAAGGCAAGTGGGTAATACAAACACAATTAGTATGCAGTGCTCTGAAATTTAAATTCTGTTCAGCCTAGCTGTACTGGAAAAGCAAATAACAGAGGTGCTATCATTGCTACTGATTGGCTTAATACACCCAGGAATTGTGCAGATAGAAATTAGAATCTGTTTTTTATGCCTATCTAGACCTTTTCATGTCCTCCCTGTTCTTTTGTTTCTCTCAGTTGCTGTTTCTTATCTCTACAGTTTAGGTCCTCTGTTTCAGGGACTGTCTTCTATAGCATCCCTGTCTAGTGCAGAGAGGCCCTGACCTAATTAAGGTTGTAAGAGCTAATGCACTGGAAATAAGCAATAAGAAATTGTTTTTCATGTGTATCAAGTAATAAAACTCCATTATGCATAAGATAATTCCCCTTAATTCAACATCTTCCACCATAACTTTTACTAATAAGCAAAATTAATGCCACTGAACAAAGAGACAAGGAAAAAACCCTAAAACACGAACTAACAGACAGAGAAAGCAAAAGCTGAAAATTATCAAGAAGTTGCTCACACTACAACAAATAATTTACAGCTCCTTAATGCCAGTCTTAGGTACAGTGGGATCCATTTACAGTGAACTCTGAAGATTCAGGGAGACCTCATAGGCCTAATTCTCAGCTTTTTTCTGTTTGTGAGGCTCAGTGGTGGTCAAAGGAATGACAGCCATTTACATACCTTGAGAAGGATCTGTCTCTCTCAAGACTATTATCTGTTAGGAGGCAGCACCAATTAAAACTTAATACAACTATCATCCATTTAATCTCTCCAAGGATTTGTAGAGAATGCTTCTACAAACGTGTAACAGGCAACATAAGACCTTCTCTTGCTCATTCTTTTTTTTTCCCCTGTTGTTCTAAGGGGAAAATGCTGCGTTCCAGTTTGTTCTAAGTAGGGGGCTCTGGTAAGGGTGACAAAAACCTTACGTCAAAGAATATCAATTATAGTACTATTAATTGCTTAGGGTATTAGAAGAGATTGCCTTAAAGAGAGAGATGACCCTGCGGAAAATGTTCCCAGAATTTGTGCCATGAATGTCCAAAACCCATGATTCATGTGGAATGGGCATTCCAGTAAGTATTGTGACCTTGCAAGTGAAATTCCAAACAGATTTCCCTACCTAAAGATCTTCCAGAGTAGCTGTTATAGCAAAAGAGAAACATCTATCCCTGAGTGACTTGCTGAAATAGTCTCTGCTCTGAAAACCCCCTGCCTGCAGCAGTCTCTTTTGCCTCCCTGCTGAACTGACTTGGCTTCTCCAAGGCTCGGAGTGGGCTCTGCCAATTTCCCAGGCAGCTGCTTCCATCTGCAGAAGCAGGAAGCTAGTATAGTTCCCTTTGACAGAAAAATAGGATACAAAAACCAGAGTCAGAACAGGAATAAAAAAAGCCAGTGTCTCATACAGGAGCACTGCCAGTAATGCAAAGGACATTGCCAAGGACTGTCCTCAACCTCCAGATTCTCCTCTGTTCAATTAAAACTCCTCAAAGCCCTTCTGCATGGGATGAACTGTGAGCTCATGTAGTTGTGCATTAGACACCTAGAGGGTCCTTGCCTGCAAGAGGTTGAGAAAAAAAGATGGTCAGGAGAAATCTAATGAAGGGAGAGTGAGGAAGAGGGGAAATTCAAGAACAGTTAGACAGAAAAGGAAGGGATCGTCCAAGAACATAGAGAGAAAATATACAGGCACCATAAAGCCAGAGACAAAAGGACTTAATATTAAGGAGTCACTAGCATGTAAAACAATAGCATAAAATAAATATTAATATTATATACACTGAGCACTTACACTGGTAAGGTCTGTCTCCTGATGAGGTCCTGCACACTTTCCCCCATGGACCTTCTCTGTCTCCCTGTTCCAAGTGAGATTCACCTACCCCGGCTTAGATGTTTGAGGCACCAGAGTTACTCATCTCAAGATGTCTTTGTAGTCAAAGAAGAAAAATAGACGCCTCAAAAGAGCAATTCATTTGACCTACATTAGATGTTTTTCTTTGGATGAGATGAATTGCTCTCTAGAAAAACTATTTCTGTAAGAGGAGGCAGTGGTAGCTAGATCAATGTTAGATATCAGAACTTTAATGACCTCTCCTTGGAAGAAAGTTACTTTGGTTGGTTTTCTACATTAGGATGAAGAAAATGCCTTTCATTTTCAGAAAAATACACTCAAAGATGAAGGTGAGATCTTTTGCCCTACCAAATCCCTAGCGCTTTAGTTTAGAAACTGTGTTGAGAAGCCACCTACACCTTGTGCTCTACTACACACATTTCTTTAAAAATGTTCTCAGACAACCTTATGTGACCAGATGAGGGAAGATGACAATGACATGCATTGTATGAGGACTCAGGATTTGACCTTGAATCAAGAGGACAAAAATCTCAGGTATACCCTGACCGGCTGAATCCATACTGTGGTCTCGGTGCTTTGCTGCAGTGAAGGAAATGCTGCCCTAACGCACTTTCAGGAATGGATCAGGAGCCTAATAAGATCCGGCACCCCCAGCATCTTGTCAGGGTGCTAAGCTGCTCTACAACACTTTGTCATAACCGCAAAAAAGTGACAAATCTGCCTCACTAAGTGGTCTTCTGAATTGTGCTGCTGAGCAAACTAAGCATTGCTTGCATTTAAATAAGCTTGTTGGGAAACTGGTAGAGATTTAGTTCGGTATTTGGGCCAGATGATTAAAATAGTCTTACAAGAGATACTGGACTGCCTCTCTCCACTGTGTTGTGGCGTTATTAGGAGGCTGTTTCAAAAAGCTGCGACTTGTTTTGTACTTTAATTTTAACTTGGCAAGCGCACCGTATGGCTTGTCCTTCTCCACACTACATGCTTCCTGTAAAACCACTCAGGGAGTCTGGGGAAAAAAGGTACACTGTACTCCTCCATCAGAATTATAAGTAGCAGCAGACCAGTGAGAAGGAGAAATGCTTTCGTTCCTTACTTGTTAGCATAGTCCCCTATTCTAGAAGAAAACTACTTCACTGCGTCTTCCATTCTCTGCATTTTTAAGAGAGAAATTCCATTTTAATAGCAAAGTTAAATTAATGAGCTCTTCCCTTCCAGAAGAAAATAAATACATCTCTAGTGCAACTGCTTGTGCTGGATACACATCTCATCTGCAAAACTGATTTCTAAGTCCCAAAAGTATGCACAGCAGAAAAGACAGAATGCTAGAAGTTTCCTATTATTTTTTTCTGCAACTCTTATAAAAAGGACAATCTCTCTGCTCTAATAAGCAACAGACAATCTCCAGAAGCTGTTTAACAGTATCATTTGGCTGGAACACAGCAATTATCTAACAATGTGGCTGCCAACACAGGAGAAAAGAAAATCTTCTTGAAAACTTGTTATTTGCTGTGGGAGTAGGGAGCCTCTATCTTAATGTTATCTATCTTCTTTCTTTAAAGACTTCCAGCTACTTTTTTTTTACCTCTATGCACATTAAGACCTCCTTCACTACCTTCTGCACATATATTTATATCTACTGGAGATGGATGGTAGCTGCAGCCTTGCAGTGCTGACAATGGCAATTACAGTCTTAGCCACACAGCACAGGATCTCATTTAGCCCATAACACACTCCAGAGCCTGGGACTGAAGCTCCAAGCCTCCAGGTCTGTAATGACTGCTGAGCTCCAACATCTAAAGATTACACAAGCCATGTGGGAATTGGATATGAGCAGTGGTTTTAGACAGGTCTGGGAAGAGCAGGGGTGGCACAAATAGTGGCCTCAGCATTATGCTCTGGCTGGCACACATCAGCCTTCCCGCCTATCACAGAAATATTGAGAACAACCTGACTTCAGTGTGCAATCAGAAACAGCAAATCAAGCTGATTCCACAAATTCCCACTGTTTTTCCCTTTGTTCTAGTACTTGGAGCCCCTTTTGGTCAGCTGCGCTTTCTTTGGGCTAAGACTGAAATGCAGAGATATTTGAGTTTAGGAAATAAAAAATATATTTGACTGCACCATGTATTCCACTATCTCCTCACAGGAAGTTTAAGTCAGTTTTAGGCAGTCTGCCTTATTCAATCTCTTTTTTGCTTCCCTAACAAGAAAATAATTGTATAAAAATAGAATTTCTCACATCACCTGAGAAACATTATTATTTCAAATTGCAGAAGTATGTTCTCATTTAACTAAGCACCAGAAAACTGCAATTTTAGGCAAACCGTGGGTTAGAATCTGTCAGAAATATTGCAGTCTGTCTGCAAAAAACAGGTCTTTTATAAAAACTTCTAATCTGGAGCTTCATCATGCACAGACTCCAGCTCCCAATACTCAACTTCACATCTTGCCTTCTGACCTGCAGCACTGTGAAGCACTGCAGAGTGGGACTTGTGGTCTACAAATGGCACAAAATAAGAGTAATTGTTATTGGATTGATCTTTTATGATTAATATTGGCACTGTTTGTACCAGAGGCAGTACCTTCTTCCACTCCAAATTTTACAGGACACAGTATTCTCTCAGCTAGAAACTTGTCTGAATCTTTTCCTGCTCAGTGCAGCTGCTCAGCAGCTTCTAATATTTATTTTTCTAATTGGAAACAAGCCTAGTGGAAAAGACCAAGTCTTTGAAGTGTACATTGTTTGCTGATAAGCCTATCCTTTAATACAGCAAGATGCTCTCTGTATGGAAAAGATTGTCAAGTTTGATTTGAAACTAGTGTTTAAAAATATCCCAAATCCTAGTTACTTAGTTTTTATTGGAATCTGACTCCACATTCTGTAATTCAAGCTAAAATTTATCCTGTGTTGTGTATGATTCCTTTTCTTCAGATAAGAGCTTAAGCCATGAGCTTCAAAGGGAAAGTTTGAAGAGACTCCTTCATAAGCCCTGATTTCAATGAAACGAAAAAGAGCAAGGGTGCTGAGCTGTCTTAGGTTTATAAGAAGTCAAGAAGAGATGAAGTTCAGCACCAGTCCACTCTGGCAAACAAGAAATATCTTTTTCTCTGCTTCTTAAATGAAGATGAAGAGCTGTCACTAGTAGCCGTTCCCCATCTAAGACTAGAACACTATGAAGTTTCCATATGAGAGAGACATTGCTTGAACTTGGCTACTTTTGTAAGAAGGCAAACACAGTTCTGAAACGCATGATTTCTAGAGGCTGTTTTTCAGCTGTGTCTGTTATCATACATGCAATTTTTCATGCCCACCCACCTTCATCTGTGTGAAAGCCAAGGTAGCCTCAGCAGCAGTGTTCCCTCCTGTCATGGGGACAATCTTCAGTCTATCTTTTCTTACCCTTTCCTGAAAAGCTCATGAATAAACTGATTTAATTACCAGAAGAGCAAAACCTAAGGGCTATAAAACATAATGAGCCACTCCCCATGCACAGCCAGACCTAATCCCTACTACAGTTTTCTATTTGGGGGTATTGGAAAAATTATTCCCCAGCCACTTGCAAAGCCAGAAGTAAGGCTTCATGTTTGGAGTCTAGATTATTTAATGGTGATCCTTATAACTGTATCTAAAAGCAAGCAAATTCCTTCCCTGCTCAAGGAGTATTACTGAGTCTTTGTCAGCTCAATATGCCTCTCCGAGTCAATGCACAACTCCAAGTAGCCTTACCTCATCATTCCAAAAAGCTTCCTAATGGGCCTCCTTATTTGATTGCTTTAGAAAGTCTCTTTCCTCTTTTCTGACCTGAAAGCCTTTCTTCTCGCTCAGTTTGCAGGAGGATGATGGCCTCATTAAGAGAGGATCCTTGCAGTCACCTGACTTTTCTAAGGATGCTTTTCTAAGACACTGGCGCGGAGTCGTCCCCTCTCAAGAGAGGTAGCCTCTGACAGTACAGCAAACCAGACATCAGCCTGGGCCAGCACCAAACTCTACCACTCCCAATCGAGCACTGCCTCTACTGGGACCTGGGATTCTGGGAAGGGTCTCACATATCCCTCCCTCTCCCTCATCTGAAATGAGGTGAAGCTTACTTTGAGCTTCACCTTCTTCTTGTCTTACAAATCAGAAGACCAGTCTGCCATCCTCAAGGTAGCTGTGAGCCAAGGGCTGGTCACAAGTTCCAAAGTTTTGTCTGTGGCTAAAACCAGGTCTTCAGAGGACAAGAACTAATCAGTGACTGACGGTACCAAAGCGCTCCTCAGAGCTGGTGGCTTCTCAGTANTTCAGAGGACAAGAACTAATCAGTAACTGACGGTACCATCACATGGAGCTTGGCTGTGAAGTGCTCCTCAGAGCTGGTGGCTTCCCAGTGTTTGTGGGAATATTCTTGATAACCTGTGAACTCAGGTTGGAGCTTTGTGGCTCACTTCACAGGCAAAGGCTCCCAGAAATATCAGCCAGCAGTTTTGTTCCATCAAACACTTCAGTATTAGCCACAAATCCATAAATGGGGACTGAGTGGCACCAGAGTTGATAGCTGGCTTTTTGCTGAATCCTTGAAAAAATATGCTGCTTTCACAAATTTCTCAAAAAAGACCATATCCTTCAACAAATAAAAATTTTCTTAATTTCCAGGTTTATCTCATTTAATTGGGAAAAGCCTAGTAGTCATTTCATGGAGATCTCACAGTACTCATTCCTCTTTTGAGGCATTTTTCACCCATTTAAAAAGCAGAAATGTTTTCAGTTTTTGTAAGAGAGATTGAACAGATGGGTGGGCAGACGGTGAGTATAAAATAGTGCTGCAGGAAACAGCCAGAGAAGCAGCTTGCTCCCATCCATCCCTGCTTGTTTGTTAGAGGGACGATGCTATTTGAGGTGTGGAGTATAACGGGACAGTGCCTCAAAAGCATGAGGCCTAAACTTGTTGTGGTAGCTTTGCTCAGTAGCACCCACTGACTTCAGTGGGAACAGGGCCACACTCTACCAAAAGCACTATTTAAGTGCTGCCTGATATAAAAAGGGTATTTTGTGCAACTGTTCTGCCTTCCATGCCACCTGGCATGCTGTAGGAGTCTGAACAGGAAAAAAAAAAAGCTTTTTACATAATGGAGAGCAGCATACATATTTTCAGGATGCTGAAAGCTGCAGGACAGAAAGAAAAGGGCAGGCCCTAATAGAAAGGCAGCAAATTGGTACCAAACACAAGTGATTACATTTAGCTGATCTTTAGCTAGCACTGGTGCAGACTTGATGTCTGCCAACAGACCTCTCATTCTGTCACGAGCCTCCAGCAAACACTGTCCTCTCAGACACCAGCTTCATTCCTCCTTTCCCTTACAGTCTTCCTGCTGTCAGGCATATTCTTGGCAGGACTAGGTTCTCCCCTGGATTTTGATTGCATCTTCAGTGAAGATCTGTTCTTTGTCAGCTTCTTTGTCTGTCCCAATGTCCTCACCAGTGTCCCTGCTTCTTTATGACTTCAGTTCTTCTGGTTCTTCTCCTCTGTTTTCTCTTTCAGCTTTGCCTCCTGTACCACCTCTACATGGCCAAGGGGCTTCTCTCTTGCCCCAAAATCAGTTTTTCCTAATCACTGTCCTCACTGCTACAACTGTTTTTCTAATTTCTTACTTCTGAAGATATGAAGATGCATGTACCGCAAAGAATTGGGCTAAAACATTACCCTGAAGAGCTATGAATATATATACGTATCATGAAGGTAAAAGGCTAAGAAATTATCCTAAAGAGTGTCTGTTTTCAAGAGCAGAAGTCCTTCAAGTACAATTTATATGAAATACATATGAATAATTGAAGTATAGTCTGGTTTAGAGTACTAAAATAGGACATTGGCCTTAATAGCAACTCCTCTCAACTTCAAAGAGAGACCTGGCAGGAAGCTGGTTTTGTGAAGAGTGTTATGAACCAAAACCCAACAACCTTCCCTCCCTCAATTAATTTATATTGAAAGTCGAAATTTTTACGGTGTTGCCTGATTAATTCTGGAGTAAGCGTGTGTATTTTCTTCAAGCTCATTTTAGTCCAGATGCTGTTCTGCATTTTTAGCCTTTACTCCACAAAGACTGTTTGTAATTTTACAGCCAGGCTCTTTATTTCTGAAAAGCTGCATGTTATAAAGGTTATTAAAATTTTATGAGTGGTGGATCTTCAGAGCTAGTAAGCCTGGGCACTCCTATTCCACATCAGTGCTATCATGCTTTTGCAATACGAAGAAGTACAACAGGGAGTTTAAATCCTGGCTGCAATTTACTTACCTCACCTTACTCTTCCTGTAGTTCTTCTGATTTGAATATTTAACTATATTGCATTCTTTCATGAGTATTTTTACAATGTTTTTTCTTGTCTTCAAGGACTTATTCTTGTCCCATCAACAATATACTTATTAAGAAGTCTTTTCTCTTTCATCTGATTATGAATTACAAGTTGTAATATAATAATAATAATAAAATTTTGCAAACTGGAAATCATGTAAAAGCATTTATGAGAACATAGAAATAGCTGATGATTTCTATCTAGCTGTCTATATCAAGAAAATATTTTCCATATTTACCATTACTTGTTACTGTTGTAGACAGGGAGACTGAAAACATAGCAGTTATGTTTGCTCTTCATCTTATTTGGAAAGCCCTTCAAAATATTTTGGGTTATAAAGACTTGCCAAGGTTATGGTATTTCACATGGAGCTTGAAAATTTCCTTACATTACAATTCAGTGATGTTATCTAATCCAGTATTTTTTCCTCTATAAATGGCCACTGGCTAATTTTAGATACTGCATCTGATGAATTATAAAAACAGAACCACCAAAAGAGCAGATTCTTCGTAATACCCAGTAAGTCTTCAGTTTATACATACTCCCATGCTGATATATTATATCTTTTCAGTTATTTACTTTGAAAATATGGCTAGCAGCTATTCACCAGGGAGTCCAGAAATCATAAACCACAGTGGTTATTTCTGATAATGGATGAGCTACCACAAGCTCCAGCTTGCATTTTCCTACCACAAGCCAGGAGAAACATCCTGTGTATAAAATGCAGAATGATGGCTGTTCCAGAAGAGTGACAAACTAGACCAAGAAGTAGAGATGACATATAATTTAAGATAAGACAATATTTTAAAGGAGAAAGAGCTAGCCACTGAGGAATGGGAGAGACATATTTGTGACTCACGGCCAATGGGAATTAGAAGCTCAGGATCAGGACAGGGAGGTAGAGAAGGTTGCATTCCTTCCAACAAAGAGGAAAATAGAAGAATTTGATGTAAGATCATTGGGTCATGGGCATGACTACTGCAGTTGATACTGCAGGTGGCAGTTGGCCAAGAAGGAAGAAAAGCTACTCTGAAGAAAGAGAAAAGGAAGACACAGACACACAATTCTCATCTGTAGGAAAATTAAGTAAATCCACAAAAAGATGTCATCTATCCAAACAAGTCACACAGACTTGTCCAGACTGTTTTGAATTTAGCTGTAATAGAAGGTTTATGGTTTGGGTTTGGATTCCTTTTTGTTGTTTAGCTTTTTTTTTCATTTCTCGTAAAAAATCAGTCAAGCTTCAAGAAACAATAGTCAGTTTTTCAGTGTTGGGTTAAAATAAAGATTTCAAATTAAAGTTTAGGTTAATTTCTTCCTCAAGGATATAATGTTTAAAACAAGTTTGCAGATCAAAATGGAGTTTGGTGTGATGTCTTCTCCCTCAAATGGAATTGAGAGAACATCCTGTAAAGGACGAAAGAGCAGATGGTGTGCTATCTCCCTGAGGCAGAGACACAAGGTGTCACTCTCTAAGTACAGATACTGGCAGGTCTGCAGTGAGGTATTTCAGTATCAGAACTGGTTTTCAGAGCTGATACAGAAAAAAAAAAAAAGAAGAAGAAAGTAAAGGTCAGGCTTGCTCAAGTCTTGGCAGCAGGGGAGCAATCAGCAAAGAAGTCAAAGTGAGTTAATTGTTCCTGCTCCTTCAGTAAATGACAATTTCAGGGCTATGGCCATTGCAAACTGTAATGTCAAGTGAGTTCATTCAAGGTTGGCTAGGTACCTCTACATTGTTGTAGCCTCTAGCGTACTTGAAGATTCAATAGACCTGTGAAATCAGTAATGAAGATACACTGAAGATGGTGGCCCAAAGATGCTGCCCAACAGCATCTTCATGGCCCATAGACTGCTTTAGAGAAACTCAGAAATGAGTGGAAGGTAGAACAGAGCCAAGGGGTTTTCCTGGTTTTTTTTCGTCTTTCACTAGCACCTGAAGAGAGAGACAAAGGGGTTCTTTGGCAGCTTTATTTTTGCAAGTTAGTTGTTACAAGACTGATGTTCTCTCTTCTGCTAAAGCACTTGGTTAGCCCTTCACAAGATAAAGGGGTCATATGATTTGGGCGGAACCTATGTCAATGCAATGAAAGCTTTGAGGGGACAGCCCAGATAAACAAATCAGAAGGCATTTAGAAAAAAAGAGAAAAGATGAAAAGAGGAAATGAGTGCTAGAATAAGGTTTGAAATAAAAATTGACCTAGACATGAAAGCACACGGGGAAAAGAAATTCTCTAATTGCCTATAAAGCAATATAAGGGACCTGATTAATGAACAAAAGTAATCAGAACTGCTCATTAAAGGGCATACATTTCACCTTAAAGCTATTACTGAGATGTTGTGGGAGCTTTGACATGATCAGCCCTTGGGTAGATTCAATTTCAGGTCAGTAAATTGGGCTGAAGGGCAAAAATTTGACAGGCTCAGAAATTACTGGTCTCATATCCGGGTAAAAAAGTGTCTTGGATTGTGAAGCATCACCTATTCCAAGACTTCAAACAGTAATTGGTGTAAATTCTGATCATAAAAAAACCCAGAGAATGTAAGAGAATATTGCAACATCTCACATACCTACTACTAGCAGCGAGTTTTGTGCTGTGTGACACTGCCAATGCTAACTTACATTTGCATGTTTGTGTCTTAAGTCAGATGTGCTCACTCAACACAAAGGAACTTTGTATTGGGCCTCATCTTGACAGATGAGTAGGGTTTGGATCACAGAGCTAGAAACCAGGAATAGCTTGTGATACACTGGTAGCACAGGAAGAGCCTTGCTGTGATCTTTGTGGTTGTGCAGATGTGATCACAGAGCACAGACAAAGTTGTGACTTTTTACGTTGGCTTTTTACAAACAGAATGAGGAATAAAAAAATGATCAATAATGACGTGTTCTTAAAACTGAAAAAAAAGTGGAGGAAATGAATCATCAGTAAAGACAACTATGTAAACATGACCGGAAATTTAAGAACATCAAAAACCTGTAATCCCTCTACTTAGATGAAAACAACAATGAATGGAAGACAAAGCTGGTTATGAGACAAGGTGAAAAAAAGGTGAAAGTAAAATAATATATATAAAGCCCCTTATTTATGTGTCTAGGTGTACGTACACTTATGTCTACATTTATATTTACATTAGAAATATTTGTCTTCTGGTATGTATATTCCAGACATATTCACAAGATAAGGCCTTTCTGAAATTTTGAATTACATCACTCTGAAACAAGGAATTGAGAAACACTGAGAAGGAAGACAAAAGGAGAAGTAACCTGTTGCAGAAAAATATGAATTGATTATAAATTCATAAAGCAGATCCCAAACAAAGAAAATTCTAAGAATAAACAGATAAGATAGAATTGCCAATAATCCTGATACAAGGCAGAACATGGATGTACGTTTATCCCCAGTAAGGAAAGACAGCATATAGTAAAATTGTGTCATATAGCAATAAAATGCTTTCTCTCCCAGACTAATTTAGTATTTCGTTAAGCAGCAGGGATTCAGTACAAGCAATTGACAAAATAGAGAGTACTTACAATGCAAGAACTTTTCAAAAGTGAAAACTGTTCTCAGAGATTTTTTAGCAACCTTAGGCTATTTGAGCAATTCTGTTAAGTTTAAAAGGAGTAAACAGGGCAAACTGAGTAACTCCAGACCCTTCCAGAGGAATGATACTAGACATGGTTAAAAGCTTATGAATGGGAGTAGCACCCACAGGGTAATAAAGACGAGGGTAAATTTTAGGGATTTAGAAGGTGATATGAATGACATTGCTTGAAACAGGTTGTCCAGTTTCAAAGTCCAGACTTCAAAATGGAGGCTTGTAAACCAGAATTGGGATAGGGAGGAACCAAGAGATGGTGTACCAGAGTAAAGAAAAGTAGTTTTTGAGCAAGATTATGGGAATTTATCTGAGGAGCAAGGTAAGAGATGGCGTAGTCACAGCTTATGAGTACATGCATGAGAAAGAGATTTCTGAGAAGTTTAGGCTCTTCTGCAGACTGGGAAGAGTGCTTAAATAGGTCCAATAACTGAAAATTGTTCTCTAAAATCATGAGTTTGTGTCATGAGTAAAGGCTCACCACAATTTTGTTTTTATCTCTTATTTTTGAATTTTTAACAAGCCAGTCAACACTCTGTCAGTTCTGCTTGCAGCATATCTTCATGTCATCACTAGACAAACTGGTAGACCAAAATTTCAAATACTTAGCATAGGCACAAGACTTTTGGCTTATCTTTCTATCCAAAAGGACAACAGGGATTTCAAAGCTGGTTTCTGTGTTTAATTAAGGTGAACTGCTGCAATACTACGGGCACAAAGTCATAGCAAATTTGATTTTCTGTGATAACAGCTAAATGAAGTTGAAGGCTGTGGCTAAAACCACCTGTTGTGTCAATGAATGTGCATTTCTGTTGCCAAAGTCTACTCAGTTGAACACTACACAGAAGCACCAGGGGAAAACAGGTGGCGTGAGTCCTGGCTGCCTTTGTGTTTCCAATGTTGTACTCTTTCTTTTCCCCCTTTAAATAAACCATACCGCAAAAGCAAAAGAATAACATTACAGCAAGAGGAGACTGGAAGCATGCGGGAATTGCCTTCCTTGTTGCGCCAGACAGCATCCCAGGGCTGTTTAAGAGATGTGCTTTGCTACACTCGCAGAGCTTTCCAGAGTAACAGTACAACCAGCAAAAGGACACAGAGCCCAGCACTCAGCTAAATGTGTAGCGTTATGAGGACTCTGATCATTGTGTTTCAGCAGCTCATAATAACTGCTTGTGGACCTAATACAATTGGGAACCTCCTTTTTATCAGGCATATTGTTGTTTCTTTATCCTGACCCTTGGACTCTGGTGGCTGATATCCTTTGCCCAGCTGTGTTTGTATAATTCATCCTGCCTACCAGCAGTGCCAGGTTGTTAACTCATAATTTGGTTCATGGGTTGTCCTCCTCCTTCCCCACTTGTATCACAGAAACAAGAAATGAAAAGCATTAATTTTTTATTCTGTATTATTGTTTATGGCTTATGGTACTTTTACTGATCTTTTATTTTCCAAGAATTCCCTGGCTGTTCATCTCCACTCACATACTGTTAATAATTTTCTTCTTCTACTGTCCTGTTTGAATGGGGATCATCAGCACACCAGCTGAATGTAAAGTATTTATTCATATAAAAACCTCAGTGTTATTTTCAATTCCATTTTTCAGAATTCCCAGCAATCCATATGCCTTTTGAACCAGGTTTTTCACAGATGGTCAAGGTTTATTATTAATTGAGAACCTAGCAAGTAAATAAATAATTCCATGTGCTTATTAAAGATGGAAATACGTCTAAGGCACTTTTCATTTGCTGTTACGTGCCTTCTTTTATTTCCAAATTGTCTGAAAAACTTATCAGCTCCATAGTCTGGAGGTGACAACCTCCAGACATTACAAACCAAATAATGCTATTACCTTTGACTGTTGTCATCTCAAGGTTTGACCTGTTTCCCCATCATGAGTAATCACAATAAACAGTGATACAGGCCGAGATGCTGCCCCTCCTATATGCAGAGTGTTACCAGAGCACAAGTCTGTCAGGCTCTTGTCTATCACACTCACTAAATTTAACTATAGACTCAGTGTTGAACACTTCTGTTAGAATTCACTCTTCCATCTCACACACCTTAAAATAATTGAGTATCTATAGGTCTGACCATGGGAAGCAATCAGCACATCTTGCAAGAAAGCTGAAAATTTGGCAAAGAAGAAGAGGGTGCCTGAGATGCAGATGATTGATTCAAGTAAAGAGGACGCAAAGTTTTTGTTCAGAAAATGGGAATACTATCTGAGTTCTTCCTACTGGTCTGCAGTGAAGAGATATTGAAAAGAAATGTACAAAGGAGTTGTTGCTTCTCCTTCTTGTTCTCTTTAGAGAAGAATTGCAGTTGACTGCAGCCAGATGCGATGTTCCATTTTAGTAAATAAAGTCACTTTTTATGGACATATTTCATTTCTTTTCTGATCCTTCTTTACTAGAATCACAGAATAACTAAATTTGGAATTGACTTCTGAAGGCTACATTGCCTGACTCCTTGCTCAAATCATGTTTAACTTCGGAGTTGGAGCAGGCTGCTTGTGTTCATATCCTTTCGGGTTTTGAACACCCATGCAAGCACTCCAGTGTTTCACCACCCTCATTTTGATTCCTACTCAGCTTTTTCATCCTACAAGTTATCATTTTATCTGGGAAGAGGATACATTTTTGTCCTCTTGCTCAGTTTTCAAAGACAGAAGAGAATGTAAAATGTTCTGAAAATTGAGAGCAGTTCTTTAACAGCAAGTACTTCATGTTTCTGTAAACTATTCTCTCAAAACCCTACCTCTACCACTAATAACTGTGGTGGTTGGTAAATGAATTA
>VZRR01013566.1:71875-107088 GCA_013398015.1 Oreocharis arfaki | reverse complement strand
AAGTTACCACTGTAAGTTTGGCAGGATTGGGAATAAGGCGTTTCTCAGCCTGTATTTGCACGTTTGTTTTGGGACAGGGGACTGTTAATGCACACATTTCCCACCTCTGACACGGGAGATGAGAAAGACACTGCACGTCACTGTTGAGGAGGGTGGGATGGCTGGGAAGCCTCGCAGGGAGAGCAGTGAGGCGCTGAACCCAGCCCTGGTTCGTGCCTGGCGCCTGAGTGAATCGCGTCATGTTTTCCCTTCAGTGTTTGTCACCGACAGAAGATGAGTGACCCTGTTCTGATGGCAGTGTGGGGCTGGACAATTTGCATTTTTCCCCTTGGTTTCTCTCTCTCCTGAGCTGGGGTGGTAGGGGTTGGATTCTGAGGTGCTGGCTTGTCAGCTGCCTTTGCTGCCTCATATATCATGTCCAATGTGCAAACCCTGGGAGGGAGGGTTCGGGGTGCACGCTGCTTCCTTGATTGATTCAGATCCTTTTATATCCAGAAGCAGACTTTGCCATCAGTTTCTTTGCTTTCCTGTGTGAGAGCAACCATAAATTGTTGAGGTTGGTAGCTTTGTGTTAGCTCTTCTTGGGGATACAGATGCGCAGCTGGGCTTTGCTCTCCTTCCGTGGGAGAAGCTCATGAGAGGGAAGGGGCCCGGACAAGGACAAGGTGGGACCAAAGGGATCTGCAGGGCTTTGGTGGCTTCAGTAGACCCAGGGAAAATTGCTTGTGTGAAGGTTGAGGTTGAAGTCCATCTTCTCTCTGCGTTTGTTGGGTAGAGTAAAGGCGTGCCACAGTGACTGGGCATGTGTTGGACTCTGCTGTGGCGGAGCTGAAGCTGGGCATGTTCCCACATCCTGTCCCAGATCCAGAGTAACAATTTGGAGAGATGCTGGCAAATCCTCTGTCCTGTCTGGGACTGATGTGGTGACTGTCACAACCAGCACTGCATTGCTGGTGGCCTTCGTTCTTTCTGCTCCGGTGTGCATGGAGGTGGGAAAAGTCCAATTTGATGGAAATACTCTTCAGAAAGCCTGTCAACCTGATTTTTTCCTTGATGTTTACCCAGCTGGAAAGCTGGTGGTGGTTCAGACAACACCTCCTGCAGCACTGGGAATGTGTGATGTGCAGCACAGCCATTGCTCCTGCCCAGCATGGTCCCTCCAGCCACAGTGAGGGATGCTGGAGGGGGTGGCAGGTGTCTAATCCCCATCCTACTGGTGTGTGCCTGCCTGCTTCACTCAGCCTTTCACAGCTCTGCTTGGTTTGGGCAGAGGGAGAGGTGGGGAGGAGGAGCAGAGCCGCTGGGAGTTGAGGAGGGTGAAAGTACAGAGGGGAAGGGAGATGTCTGAGTGGTGGAGAAGGATGCTGGGAGGAAAAGGAGATGATGTGGCTCATTTGCCTGGTGCTTTAGAAGTTGCTTAGTTAAATTAAGCGTTCACTAGGGAGCCTCATTTGGCTTTTAAACAGCTTTGGAGCTCACGAATGCTCTGTGTTGCTCTCTTCTTTCTGCAGTGAGAGTCACCTCCTGTCCCCATCTCTCTCTGAAGAACATCCCTGTTTAAAGTCCACCTTGGGACATGGGAGGGGAAGCTTGGTGGTCACCTGCTATGCTCTGGCCCTTCTAGTTCTCCCCAAGCTCCTCATCATTCCAGACCATCTATGCTTTTGGTTTTCTCCCAGTCTGGACACTGTGAGCTTTGGTGATTGAGACTGACCACAGGTTCCCTGTCCCGCAGAGGCCATGGCATGCCAGGAGCTCTGGTGTTCATCACACAGCACCAGCTGGTCTGGGATGAGCTGGCTGATCTTCCACCACTGCTCCTTAAGGGATGCAAGAGAGCATCCCTCTTAAGGCAGAGGTGATGCCCCTTTGGCTTTCCTATTCCTTTGCAGGGCTGTGTATTTCTTCTTTCCTTTCAGCCAGCTGAAACACTGCTCCAAGAGATTGGAAAATGATTCCAAGTACCTTATTTCACTGGTTGTCCCTTGGTGCAGAGCTGGATGTTATTTGTGCACTTGATCATCTTGCTACCTGGTAAGGGAAATTCATAGTGCTTAGTTTTATTTAATTTCTGTAGAAAATGAAAGTATCTCAAGCTGCTTCTTTTTCTTTGTCTCCAGAGTAACATGCTCTGTGACAGAGGGTGCCAAAGGCAGGCACAGATCCTAAGGATGGGGATGCAAACGACGTTTGCTCTCCAAAAAACTCCGTCTCAGTAAAGGATGAGGAATATTGCCCACACCACAGCCACCTTGGGGGGGTTCAGCTGTGTCCCCCCCATGCAAGCAGATTGTGGCCACCAGGTGCCACTGAGGTGTCCCCAGACACGGGGCTCCCTCCCTGCTCTTGTCCTCCACCATGTGCCCACCAGCCACTTCCAGACGTGGTGGGGGAAGGTTTGGGAGGAGCACACCCCATTTTCCTCATAAAACTCCAAACAAGAGGCTTGGCCTGGTTTAGATTTTAAAAATAACTTGCACATTTGGAAGCTAAAGTTTCAGAAGAGCTCCGAATGGGATAATGGCTTTGATCGTGACAGTCCGAGATGAAGGGAGGGCTTCTTAGGTTTGCTGCATCAGCTGGAAAATATATTGTAGTGTCTAGGCTTTATCATCCTCAAGAAAGGCTCTTTTCTTTTTTTCCTACTCTACAAAAGGTCTAATCCAAAGCCCATGTACAGTTGATAGGAGGGGCTTTGGTTGTGTCCAGGAGCATGTTGAAAGAGGTGGAGGTGAGCTTTGGACTTGGAAGGACTCAGACCCTGCTTTACAGGCGCCGCTGTTTCCGATGAGGCTGTTGGCACAGATGGAAGTGGTGTCAGCAGCGGGGTGAGGAGGCTGAGGATGGGGACCAGCTGTGTTCCAATCCCCCCCTCCCCAGAGTGGTCAGTTCCTGCTGCTGAGACCTCAGTGCTCGTCCTTTGGCTGCTGTGCTTGTGGTCAGCTGCTCAGACCAGCATCTCCCACAGCTGTCTCAGTTTCCTCTGTGTAATAACCATAAACATCCACATTTGATGGTGTGTGGACAGAACTTCAGCAATTTTAGCTTAAGTGTAGAAAATGTACGGTTTTCTCTCCTTACCATTCCATAAGTGGGTTTTAAACTTTGCAAAATGTTATTTTACTGAATTATTTTATTATTTCATTATTTTTTGTAACGCCAAGAGAGAGGCAGGGAAGGATCTTCCTAAGCTGCTTGGAATACACGCAAGAGCCTGCTGTGAAAGTGAGGACATCTGGCCACATGTATTTATAGAATCATTAAAGCTGGAAAAGGCCTCCAAGATCATTGAGTCCAATCTTTGATCAAACACCAAACACCACCCTGTTGACTAAATCAAGGCACTGAGTGCCACACCCAGTTGTTTCTTGAACACCTCCAGGGATGGTGACTCCACTACCGCCCTGGGCACTCTGTCCCAATGCTTAACAACCCTTTCAGTGAAGAAATTCTTCCTGATGTCCAACCTGAACCTCCCCTGGCGCAGCTCGAGGCCATGTCCTTCCGTCCTGTCCCTGTTCCCTGGGAGCAGAGCCTGACCCTCACCAGGCTGCACCCTCCTGTCAGGGAGTTGTAGAGTGAGAAGGTCCCCCCTGAGCCTCCTTTTCTCCAGGCTGAGCCCCCCCAGCTGCTCCTCATCAGACTTGTTCTCCAGACCCTTTTCCAGCTCCGTTCCCTCCTCTGGACGTGCTCCAGCACCTCAGGGTTCTTCTTGTCATGAAGGGCCCAGAACTGGACACAGCACTTGAGGTATGGCCTCACCAGTGCTCAGTACAGAGGGACTGACTCTTCCTGAAAGCCCATGGAGCAACTGAGCTCTGTCACATTGGAATATGCCCTGTGGAGGAAGCAGAAGCAGTTTTTCTTCGAAACATTGCGTTTTCTGCGCAGGGCTCCCGGGTGTGTTTTGGCAGGTGTGTCACTGGCAGTCACCACCAGCCATCTCCTTAGCGTCTCTGCTGAAGCACACCATGATGCCACACTCAATGCCCGAGGATCTGGAGGGGTTGCAGCCTAGTTATGAAAGCTTCATCTGGAAGCTTTGAGAAACATTTGGAAATGTTTTGGAAAACATTTGGATCGAGGATGCTGTAGCTCTGCGCTTGGTTGTTTTACTTTGCTTTGTCCTTGAGCGAGAAAACTGCTGTTGGGTTTCTGTTTTTTCTTTCCATCAGTTATTCTTCTAGACAAAGTTATTTCCAGGGATAAATCAGAGCAAATGCCAGTGTGAAAATAGTTTGTGGTGTAAAATGGTACTAAAATTGTGCTGGAAGGGATCTTGAGAGGTTACCTTGTCCCTAAGGGTAGTTGAATACACTCATTGGTCTGGAAAGTGATCGTCTTTGCTGGGAGTTGTTTTGTCATAAATTATCTCAGGAGCAGAGGCAAAAATCTACCAGATAATGCTGTCAGTATGTGTGCACGAGCCTTCCTCAGTTTATTCAAATCATTTGCTTAGTAAGTGTTGAAAATTAATGCTGGGTTTGTTCCCAGAGCTATTCAAAGTAATATTCTAGAGTAACCTTTTCCACCTTGGCATTTGCCAATATACTGAAAGCTTTATGGATGAATTGCACTTACCCACAGTCTGTGTTTGACCTGGAGCCATCCATGTTTTGCCCCATTTCTCACACATCCAGTCTCTAGAAGTCCCCCTTGGATGAAGAGCGGGGTTTTTTTTGTTTCTTGTGAATTAGTTGTGAGTTTTCAGTTTTTCCAGGTGGTCACCAGCCCTGTGGAAATCCACAGCAACCTCTCCCCTTGACATCTGCAGGCTTAGATAAAGTTGTGAGATCCTGGGCAAGGATCACTAGAAATACTCATCTGCTTTGAGATTGAGCCAAGTGATGACTTTCAGTTAATTTCTCCTGCATCTTCCTCTGTCCCAGCTTTGTGTTTTGAGCGATGAATCAAAACAAACATACACAAGAGCCCTACTTTAATGCCCCCACCTTTTAAAGGTGCTCCAGAGCTCTATGGGGGTTTTTTTTATCTTGCTTATAGCTCCCTGTTTCAGTGATGAAAGGTTCTGAAAGAGGTTCACCTGTAGCCAGCTGGATGCAGGCTCGCTCTCCAGCCAGCGTTGCATTGGTGTTGGAATCCACACAGCCCAGATGGTGACTGGTTTTCCTTCATCTGGTCCTTTTCCCAACCAGTGTGCAGTAGGTGAGAGGGGAATTCACCCGTCTTTGGCTGTGGGGAAGGCTTGGCGAGGCCCCCTTGGCCCATCTGCACATTTAAAGTGAAGATGACTGGCATCAGCGTTATTGTTTGGCCAAACGTATGCGGAGATATCACGGCTTAGATTTGTTGCAGATGGGTTTCTGGATATAGTCTAAGGCGTTCTGCCAGCCAATTTTATATCTGTGTAAAAGTGATTGGCATCCCTATAAATAAAGCTGCTGTGGGATTATAAATCTAAATATACTTATTCATTAAATTATTTTTACATTTCCACTGGGTTGTCATCCTGGCTTATCATAAGCAAACCATGCTCTCTGCCTGTCTGTTATCCACAGCTACAGCAATGCGGCTTCTGAGGCTTGGAAATACTTTTTCACTTGCATGTGAGTTACCCATGAGTCTCTCTGCCATGGATCTCTTCACTAGGACTTCCTCTCAGTCATCCCTGGGAATGACCCTGTCCTGGAGACTGCTGTAGAAGTGGTAGTGGCTGTAAATACAGGAACGTGAGTTCTTCCTTTTTGGCTCACAAGTGAGCATGACTTTGCTGGGGTATTTAGTACCCGTGACCTGCTAAATACTATTTGCATGACTCCTTTGGTGCCGGGAAGGGCTCCTCCATAAGCTTCTCCATCCGTACCCTCAGGCAGGGAGTCTCACAAAGCTTCTTCCTTCTGTGCCACAGGCTGGGCTGCATGGAAACAGGGTCTTTCCACCTGGTTTAACCATCCCTGCTGGTTGTTTTGGCTACAGGAGCAAGGGGAAAAGTCCCCCAGACCACCTCCAGGTGCAGCTGTGAGCTGGGAAGGTGCTGGAGGGAGAGCCTGGCCAGACCCCAGCACAGCTGGGCAGCGATGCAGGCACTGGTAAATCTGGCTTGGTCTCTAAACAGGCTGATGAGAACACTGTGAGCTGCAGCCTCCGGTTTCTCTGGGCTTTTCTGCTTTCTCCTTTTAAAGCATTTGATTATTAATTCAGTAAATGATGAAGCATAGAGCACATGTGCGTGAGTGGCAGAATATCAGCTGCCTCACTCTCCTCAGTAATAACGTGCATTGATGAAAGTTAACCCATGGTTTGAGTTTAGTTTCCTAATGAAAGGAAGCTTCAAACTCCATCTGTCCTCCTGCTCCTCCTCCCGTCACTGACAATTCATTAAGTCCGCTGCCTGGTTTTGTCCTTTCTTTCAGACTGGCTTTTCATCTCAAATCTGCGGAGCTGCTGCAATTTTTGTCAAAACAGGCATCAAGTCAGAAGGGTGTTGCGGAGGTTTTTTATTAAGGGATGCAATGAAACCTCAGCCTGCACTAGCCACCAGGGAATACACATAAATGTTATGAACACCCAAGCCATAAAGAGTGCTTTAGTTGGATTTGCCACGTTATTAGACACCAGAGAGCCCACGCTGCGGGTCTCTGCACAGACATGTAGGTGTTGCCGGGGGGATGCTTGCCTCGGTGGATTCTGTGATGTTTAATAAATGTAAGTTCATCCTGCAGCCTCACTGTAAAAGTGGCTTATGTTGCTGAGATTCACAGAAGGAAATCTTTTCACTCCTGTTGGTATTGCTCTTAGTGCTGCTCACCCCACCAAATGTAGTTTTGGTAGCCTAACAGGGTCAGCACTGTCTTGTAGGGTCTTCAGAAACTGGCAGCAATATTTGGATGTCCTGACCTCGTGCTGGAGCTGGTTGCCAGTCCATGTGCCATTTGGCATTGGGGAGGCAGGGGGGGCCAAGCTGCTGGGATTCAGCATCCTGAAGGTGGGAGCTGGACAGTGGTGTTGGAAACCTCACCGTGCTCTATTGCAGGGAAAGCACAGTGTGGCAGGTGAGGAGCAGATGGAGAGGAGAATCCTGAGTGGGGGGTCCTGTGTCCCTGCCCCTGGGTTATTTCTAGTGCCCAGTGGCTGAGCTGCAGCTGCGTGGTGGAGGTAAGAGGTTGGCAGCTGGGGTGTGTCTTGGAGGTACCAGGGTTGGTTTGAGCAGAACAAATGTATTTCACAAACTCAGAAGTTAAATGAATCCTTTTGCCTGGTGCAGATTAGGACAGAGGTTACCTTGGCCAGAGCTGTGTGGCTGGTGCCAGCAAACAGGGAGGTGGTTGCCTCTGGGAGTGACATTCCCATGGTCCCCGTGTCCTTCTGCAGACCCTAATGCAGTAATGTACCCCCTTCCTCCCTAAACCAGCAACAGCTCCTGCTTGGCACATGTTACCCAGGCTCTGGAGGTCCTGGTGTGGGTGCTCAGAGCATCTGTAAGCTAGTCTGGAGGTTATGGTGTGACCAGCTGGGCTTGGTGCTGCTGGTAGATGGGTCCTACGTGGGTGTGAGATCCTTTCATCACCTTGTCTTGGGGGGGAAGGGAGAGACCCTGAAAGACCAGCCACCAACTTCCCTGCAGGGATATGACGGGGTGCAAACACGACTTGACATTCAGTGTGTTCTTGGTGAGCTGCCAAATGTTTGCATATCAGCCTGGCTTTTACCCGTAGGTGTCAATGCTTCTTTCCAGGCCTGGTTTCCACCACAACCTGAATTCTTTGCAGCGTTGGTTTTTTTTTTTTTTTTCCCCTCTTTGTTTCTTTTTTTCTTTCTCCATTCAGCGCCTTAGTAAGAACACAGCTGAAGTCCTGGGAGCCCAAACTAAACCTGTCTATTACACATGACCCGATTAGACGCCATGGTAATAAGCATTTGAATCTAAAGCTAGATTAGGCAGGGAGCAGTCTGAGGCTGGATTTGCATAGCACGAATTCCTTTTCCACAGGACGTGTTGGTAAATCTACTGAAAGTGAATTTAGAAAGCGCTGGCATGCGTCAAGTGCTCCTGTTGATGCATGGGTTGCTCTTCTCACTAGGCACTCAGCTGGGAAAAAAATGCCTGTGATTGCCTGGAAGATGCTTTTTCTCCTCCCCGCCTGCTCTCACGGCTCATGTTGCAGTCGATGGGGATAGGTAGCTCTTGCCAGCTCTAAAAATCGCCATTAATAGGGTTTTGAAAGTTTTTGCCTGGAGAGGCAATTATTTCAGGGTGCTTTCTCTTCCTCTGACAACTCTGGCAGCAGTGGAATGAATCTGGAATTTTCAGGTACCTCAATCCAATTTGCAGCTTCTTCAAGCTTTCGCTTCAATGTTACAGGTCTTGTGCTGGAAAATGCTGCAAAGATTTGTTACCCAAAAGCCATTTAATTTCCTGCCCCTGTGGACAGTTTATAAGATTGTGGATGATCTGAGGGTCAGTCTGTCTCTGAGTTATGTTATCACCATGTGTTTAGGCCATCCAGACTGCAGTGTTGATTTGGGCAATGAGATACAGAGGTCAGGCGGGGGGAAAATGTTTCTCAAGGTCTAGGGCAGTGTCAGGGTAGCAAACCTGCAGGCTTTCTGTTCTAGGAAAGGGTTTGAGATGGAGGTCATGGGTTTCAAGCTTGGTTAGACCTGCTGGGCCCCACTTCGTTACTCGTGGTGTTGTGTGGGCTGTGTTGGAAGCCCTGACAATCTGGTGAATGCAGAGCTGCACCCCTGAGTGGCCTCTATCACCTAACTCTGCTGCCGCTTTGGCCCACAGAGGTGTTTCAAAAGCTGCTGAAGGAGTGGGATAGTGTTTCTGGGTGTTTGGATGTATTTTCTCACCTGAGAGCTGGGCAGACCTGGTGTCAGCCAAGCGCATCGCCCTGAAGCCATGAAGGGAGGGGAGCTTTGAAGGAATGCCACAAGCCACTGATCACCAGTGCACCCGAAGCCTTGCCCAGGTGGCAGATGTGAAGGGCTCTGCAAGACCCAGCCTCCCCCAGGACTCACCTCCAAGTGTGAAGTTCTCCATTGGTTTGGATTACAAGTAAACCACACTGGTGTTCATGGGGAGAAGTAAAAATGTCAAATCACTTCAAAGGGTCCCCCAGATTTACATGCTGAGCATGACTCCACATGCTCTGGAATACCCCTTTGGTCAGTTGGGGTCAGCTGTCCTGGCGGTGTCCCCTCCCAACTCCTTGTGCACCCCCAGCTTCTTGGCTGGTGGAGCGAGGAGTAGAGAAGACCTTGACTCTGTGCAAGCGTTGCAAAGCCATAATTAAAACATCTCTGTATTAGCAACACTGTTTCCAGCACAAACCCAAAGAAAATTAAGCAGTCCAGCCAAAACCAGCTTGGAAAGGGGCAGGACTGGTTTGAGGGAGGCGAGTGAAGTGGTGGTGTGGGAGCACGGCTGCAGGGAGGCAGCGGGAGGGTGTCAGAGTCTGGTGCTGCAGCCCAGCACGAGTGGGTGATTTTGGCTCCTGCAGTGGCCTCGGGGAAGGTGCATCTGCGCTCGTGGACACGTCTGAAATGTGGTAAGTCCCAGATATATCAACACCCAGTCTGCCCTCCTGCTGCAGATGAGATTTAACTTTTAAAAAAATCAAACATGGTTATGTTCTCTCAGGGTGTCTGAGCCTCTCAGGATCCCCTTGGGTCACTTTTTCAAAGCGGTTATTTGCAATTGCTGGGCGCTTTTTTTTTTTTAAATTAAAAGCTTGATGATTGTATAAATATCTACAGGGATGGGAAGCTTGTGTTGCAGTTTGAGCCGGGTGCAGTGTGAAAGCCTGCAAAGCAGATTAAATCCGCTTCCATATGTAGCCGTGGCAGGGATGTGACCACTGTGGCTGTGATACTGCCCTTCCAGGGGGGTTTCCTCACTGAAATGTTTGCTCATGTGGGGTGGAGAGGTTGATTTTTTGAGCAGTATATAGAGATGAAGGCAGGCAGGATGCCTGAAGCACTAGAGATGCTGTGGATGCCTTGTTTGGACTCCAAACTCTCTGGGGAAAACCGGATTCGGTTAAATCGATGCAGAGAGGAAAAACCAACAATCCTGTGCATGTACTCAGTGTGTTTAAATTTGGTTTGTATTGATGCTGCTGATGCTGATACTTCCCTGGATTAAGCATTAAAGTAGCCTCTATTGATTTTTAAATGCATCCCTTTGGGACCTCCACTGGACTGACATTTCCCTCTGGATGCTCCAGCTGGAGAAGGGGGACCTTTCTCGGTCCATCCCTGGCATTGATGTGTCGAAGCCTCCCTCCCCTCGGTGAGAGGCCAGATAATCAGGCAATTAAAACCACGTGCCCCCATTAAGGCAGGTCCTCTGAATTGCAGGTGGTGGATTTGAGCAGCTGTCCGGGAAAATCGAGTCCTGCTGCCCTGTGGCTCGGGATGGTGCAGATCCATCCCGCTCAAAGCAGAGCTTTTGCCGTGAGCTACATTGTGTTGTAGCCACATTAAAAATGACGATCAAGCCTTCCCATTAATCTCACTTGCTGTGCTCGGCTGGGTTTTTTTTGTTTTGTTTTGTTTAAATGCAAACAGTCTTTCAATGAAACGTGGTAAAAGTTGCTGTTTTTTCCCAGGCTGGGTGGGAGCAGCCGTCGCGTTGGAGCTGTTGGGATCGCATTGTGCCCGATGCGAGCTCACATACATTGTTTTTCAGTGTTCATCTGCTGGAGCACAGGGAGGTATTAGTGTCATACTGGAAGGAAAAGTGGCCAGCGGGCCTTTTCTGCCATTAGACGTATTTATCAAGGAGTTTTCGACCCCAGGTTTGTACTTCAGGGGGAGAAATCACTCTGGATTAACATCAGAGTTTAAAAACCTTTAAAAGGAAATCAGCATTGCAGATGGGTAGGCCAGCTGAGAGATTTGACAAGTGTGTTTTGTTTGCTCTGGGCACCTTCTGTACTGGAAGTTTAATGATATCTTGAAGTTTAATGATATTTAGCCATCAGGGTCCCTGCTGGGAAGGACTCCTATTTACAGCAGCCTCCATCCAGTTTCCATTTGGAGAGAGAAACCAGCTTGCTACACACCACAAAATGCCTGAACACCTGTGGTTCCAGTAGCCTCACCTTAAGCATGGATAGTGCTAAAAATCTCCAAACACCACCCAGAAAAAGCCCTCTGGGACTCAGCCAGGAGCTCCTTATGGTGGTGGCCCCATGGCAGATGTTGCTGTGCTGATGGACTGGAAGCATCTGCTGCTGAGCAACTCGGAAACTCCACTTTGTGAAGCCAAATTAAGAGGCTTTTAAAGAGGAAAAGAACCTGCCTGCCTTCAGCCCGTCTCACCCCGGGGATTACTGCTGAAATGGGGAGCAGTGAAATGGAAAGCTCAGCAGAGAGGGTTTGCATACAATAAATCACAGTCACAGCCCAAATATTCATTGGAGGAGCAGGGATGAAAAAAAGGGAGGAATTAAAATAAAGGAAGGTTGTTGATTGAACTATTGTTCTCCAGGAAAAGGCTAATTGGCAAACAAATATCCTCCTCCAGTGGGAAATACAACTCCTCTCTCCCCGCTTGCCAGGCTGCTGAGTTTGTATTAACAGCATTTGCATCGTCAAAGGGAGTAGTCAGAACTTGTGATATCTGGGCTGGGCTTTACAGCTGGTATTAGCACCTTCTGGAGGCGTGTTGTGCTTTGAATGAGCAGTTTTCCCCCAGCTGGGGCCAAAACCAGCGATGGAAACGGAGTGGGGCTGGATTGGTGCTCACGCTGGTGCTGGGTGACAGGGATGGAGCCAGGATGGAAGAGGATGCTCCCTCCGGGATGCTCAGCGAAGCTGTAGGAGCCCCCTGAGCTGCCCAGCGGGTCTTGCATCCCTCTCTCCTAACTGGTTTTGTCCTTGAGGGCTGCCAGGACAAGGCTTGGCATCACTCAGCCCAGCCACTCTCGGAGGCTGGCTGAGAGACCAGGTTCAAACGGTTCAAAGGACAAATTCTGGGAGGCTCTTCCCTGCAAGGCTTCAGGCTTTCAGGAGAGCCTCGGGTCGGTGCTAATCCCTCCCTTCACGTAACCTCGGCTCTGAAAGGGCCGCCTCTGCCCCTTTGAGCCCCACCACAATGCAGCACCGACAGCTGCCGCCCCAAAACAAGAGCGGGGTGAGGGGAGCACCGAGACGGGCGGCCCCTCTCGCTGCCTTTCCTTTCTGCTGGTTATTTTTCTGTGTGTGCCTTTTGAAACTGGGCTGGGACGCAGGGAGGTCAGGGGAATGCCCCAGCATCCTTCCTGGAGACCCCCACCCCCCCCACCTCTGCCTCCCTCTGCCTTCCTGGAAAGTCTCTGGGGCTTGGACAAGTGTTGTGCCTGTGTTTCAGGATGCAAATCATGCAGTACATTTAAGGGAGCAATATGTGACTTGAAAACTGTTTCTTCCTCCCACCGCTGCCAGCCCACCCCACTTTTATGGTTTGATTCTGCGAAAAAAGGACCACGAATCCGCCTGGCTTCTGGGAAAACGGGATGTGTGTGTCTGTAAAATTGGGTCGTTCAGCACCCTGGTGAATATCAGGAAATATATATATATTTATATAGGTTTGCAAACTGGGTCTTGTCTGTGGCTCCATGTTGTTGTCCTTGTTCCTGAAATAAATGGTATTTGCCTGAACTGATCTGCTGGAGTTCCTGTAAGAAGTGGTCTGTAGTGGTTTGGAGGATCTGGCGCCGGTGCTCAGCTTGTCACTGATCAAATTTACCCTTTTAGTGGAGAACTCGTGACCTCGAATGTTACTGTGCTGCTCACCACCTGGATGGCTGGGAAACTTCAGCAAGGTTTGGTTTTTAATCCTCAGAAACTAAACAAAGTTTTGCTGCAGCAGCGTCTTCTCTGGTTAGATTAATACGTGCACTGAGCCGCGCACCACAGGGGATCAAGGGCTCTGTGGGGTTCCCTGGACCAGCTCCTGATAGATGCTGCAGGCCCTCAGCCTTCTCCTTGGATCCAAGCTTGTTTCCACGCCCTGGGATGGACGTCCTGCAGCATGCCATCAGCCATCCCCTGCTCCAGATTTTTGCTGGCTTGCCAAAGCGAGCGGCGCTGCTCTGAGGATTGATTTCAGCTGGAGAGCGTTAAGACAGATCCCGTCTCACCCTGCTGTGCACCACGCTCTTCCCCCCGAAAACTGGATTACAGAGTCAGCAGCGTGTGTGCTTCCCTTGGCAGGGACCCCACTCGTGTGCTGGAGAGGTGAGGGGCAAGCCAGGCCGTGGTACTCTCACAGCACCATGGAGGTTGTTGCTCTTTTCCCTCAATAGCATCAACACCTCCAGGTAGGGCCCCCATGCAGACACATACAAAAAAGTCTCTCCCAGCACTTTTTCTGCTTTTGATAGGTGTAAGTTTAAAGTGGAAAAACGAGGGCTTTTCTGGCGTGTTACAAATTCATAAAACTATGTCTTTCCCTCACTGGCTCTGTGAATAAGCTGCTGTAATTTTTCTTGCTGCACCCTGGATGTGGCCATCAAGCCCTCAAAGCTCATCTGCCCTTGAGCAGAGCAAAACGTTTCCTTTCGAGACAGCAGGCCCAGATGTATGCTTCAGGATGTGACAAATGCCACAATAAAAGGAAAGAATAGGACGAGGAGGTGACACATTTTAGGCAAGCACTGGGTTTTTGATGATGCTGGCAGATGGGGCTTTGCTGGAGTGAGCAGAGAGCTCGTGGCTGCAGCCAGCTCCTCAAGGCATCAGGGGCAGTGTGCTGGTGGCCTTGGGGCGCCAGGTAGCCCAAGCGAGGTATGGAGACACAAAACACTCTTTTTGTTGGGTTCATAGAGTATACCAGGATTTCTGGGAAGAGGAAGGAGGGTCAGGGGTAATTCAGGACTTGGTGGGTGTATTTATAAATCCTTGAAACCCAAGGCTTTGAGATTTGCTTACGCTGAGAATCACGGCTCTTGTGATGTGCTAGCGATGAGTCAGGCTCCTCCTAGCAGCTGCATCATGGAAAGGGTCCTGTTCCCATCCAATTTTGGGCTGCTGTTTTGAGTGTAGATGGATGGAGAAAAGGCAATCAATAGTTTAAAGCCTTTTAGCTGAATGTTTTGGGCTTTTTGCCCCCTTCTGACTGTATTCACCAATTTCCACCGAACACAAACATTGCTCCCCTCTACAGCCTGTGCCTGAAAACAGCTTTACACTGGAGAAAGGGGGCATTGGAAATCAGCCTGGGATTTTGTTTCCAAAAAGTCATTCTGCTTTTAACAGCAGCAACCGTGCTGGGGTTACCAGCACCCTGCTCAGCACGGTGGAGGTGCTGGTGATGGGCTCAGGTACTCTAAGCTTCTGTGTTGGAGGGAATTCCTGCTCAGGGCAAGGCCATCCTATTTCTGAGCATTTCATTCATGCAAGGACTCAGTGTCAAACCTTTTATTTTTAAAACTGAAAAGTGTTTAGACCCGTCTCAGTAAAAAGTGTTTTCCTTGCACCAGCTTTGGCGCAAATGTGAAATGGAGCAGCACTTCTCTCTCTTGACAGGAATGTGCTGCTGCCTCCTAGATGGGCAGAGCACCATGAACACACTTTGCAGGGCTCACAATCAGGACCAAACCCAAGAAGAGGTCGGGTTAGTGAGTGGAACCAAGGAGGGTGCTGACTGTCTTGGCTCTGTAAAGTGAAAAATCAGAACGTGCCTGGGAAAGGCTTTGATGCTTCTTGGGGCATTCCACAAACATACAACTGATCTGAAAAATGCTGTGGGAGCATCCAGTTTTTATTGCTGTGGAGGTCTGGATGTGGCTTACAGTGGGAGGAAAAGTCATCTGGAATTGTTAATTTAGAAAAAATGATGCAAGGTATCTTGCACTGTGCCCTGTGCTGGGTGTTGCATTCATGGCGAGAAGCCCCGAGGGAGAATGAGCATTGCTCAGTGGTGGGGTGGGACAAGTATAGGGTGCAGTGTGTGGAGTGCCAAATTCCTGCTAAAAGGGGTCCAGGACGCTTGGCTCTAACGCTTGGTGACAGTGATGGTGGCTTCCTAAAGTCCTTGCTGAGGCCAAGTGCCTCCCCACCATCACCAGCCAAGGAGGTCACTTTGCAGTGATGGATGAGAGTTGGAATATTTCCATTGTTTGGGAGCATCCCAGGCTGTGCTGAAGCTCTTGCAGAGTAAGGGCAGGCAAAGGTTGACATGGCCCAAGATGCTGAAATTGGTCAGGACGTGGCAGAGACGGCCCTGTGAGCGCTGTTACACTTGCATCAAAAACACTCCCTGCTTGTGCAACGCGCTGGAATAAAGCTCCACATTCAGAGAACGAGCTCGCTCAGGATCTTGCATCCTCACTTTGGGAGGGGAGCCAGGAAAACAACAAGCTAATATTCATATTTGAGGATTTAGCTCCTGGGTGGGTTTGGAGGAGGCGGGTGTGAAGGGGAGCGTGCGCGCTCCTTTGCATGTGTTTGTGCCCTTGTTGGGTATTTTTAGGCTGCAGACCGCAATGCTGCAATACCGGTGCTGGCTCCAAACCAGCTGGTTGGGGCATCGGTCACAGACAGGCTTTGGCAGCTCGTTGCTCCACGCAGTTTAATTTAGCTTGCTGAGGAGGCTGTTGAATATGCAAGTGGTAATTGCTGCTCTCCTTTCTTTAAAGCAAAGGCGGAAGCGACACCGGGGTCCAATTTTCTCCTAATGGCTGATTTCATTTAAACACTGCTCAGGGCGATGTAGGCTTGATGCTTTTCTTCTTAGGGCTGGGGAGCACTGAACTTGTATGTCTGTGTTTCGCTGAGCCCGTGGCCTCTGTCCATCCTGGTCACATACATGAGCTAAGCTCCTTCTCCTCCTTTTTTTTCAGTCTGGGTTTCCAGTTTGAGCCCATCACAGACACAGGTTTCCACCCTTGTTTCTGTGAAAATGGAGTTGTTTGGGAGTGATTCAGCCCCATCAGTCCTGCCTTGAGATTTGGGCTTGGCTACAAGTTCCCTCAGTGACCCTTCCCAGCCTATCTTCCCTGGCTCTGTACATACAGGGGCAATTAAGCTTAATTTATTCTGGCCCGTTCAATAGTAGAGGCCAGAAGGCACCATTAGATCGCAATCTGACTGAAATTTATTGATCTAATTAGTGGTCAAAGGTACAAGCAGGAGGTGGGAGCAGGACACTTAACATATGATGCAGCGTAGAACTTGTCCCTTCTGTTCTCTTTAACACAAACCTCCAGATTGCCAGGGGCTGCTGCTTTTTCTTCTTGAATAACCAATTTCTGCAGGATTTGCAGGGGAGGAGGAGGCTGTGTAGCTGGACTTTGTTCTGACGATGCAAGCTGCGCTGTCTGCAGCTCCCGTGACCTGCCAGGGAGCTGTGTTTTGATTTTGATCCATCATGTCAATGAATATTCATCAGCCTTCTGAAGGTTTAATGCTCTTTGCCTGGTAGCTAACATATTCTCTCCCTAACCTTTTTTTTAGCTTTGGTTGCTAATAACCTACAGCCCACTCAGTCTACATTATAGGGTGGTTTGGTTTTTTAAATTGTTTATAGATGAAAATGAGGAACCTCAATAGCTCCAGAGCTGGAAGCCGCTCAGAAGTACCTTGTCTTGGTTGCTACATGGCTGTCTGCTTTAAACTCCAAAATAAAACCTTGCCTTTGGTCTGTCATTCAGACTCCTCATAAAACGTTGTCAGGAGTGTGTATCTCTGAAGAGCAGGTGTTGTTCTGATAGAAGCTTTCCACACGTTTTTGTAAGCCCAAGCCAGAGCTTGTGCGTAGCAGCAGGTTTCAAGGACGAGGTTGACGTGGTGTTGAAAAGGGGATGGAAAATGCCCTGTGGAAGAGTTGGGTTTGTGTGCTTCAGACCAGCTCCTGGAGCAGGGTCAGGATCAGACACTGCTCTGGGAGTGGTGTGGCTGTACCCATGGACCTGGAAAGACCAAGTGACCAATCTTTGCACATCTGAGGACCCAGCGTGGGTTGGGACAGAGCTGCTGTGCCAGGCACAAAGTGTTGGGCAGCCACCAGCATCTCCCTTTGCACCCTGCTCCTTGTGGCTCTATAAAACACAAACCTGTAGTGTTTTCTTCCGTGTTGGACTGGACAGAGATCTGTGTGCCTTTGTGTTTTTGTTTCCCTCCCTTCTTTAGGAGAGAAACTCTGCAGCAGGTTCCCCAAACCCTGCTGACACCAAGGGGATGCCAGCAGGCTGCTAATGGATTTGCTGCGGTGCTGGCTGCCGGGGAGCCGTGATGAGAGAGCTTTCATGGCAGCTGAAATTCCTCCAGCGGCTGCATATTTCTACATCCAAGATGTAAAAATGTGAAATGAGATTTGGGGCCCTTCAGGAAGGGGGGAACTCTCCAGGCTGGGCACAGAGCAATTGCACAGCCTGGGATTATCCTGCGTGAAGATGCAATAGCTGTTTCCCATGGTTCGTGGTTCAGCAGATGATTACACCATGTGCTAAAAACGTGCTGTTGAGATCATTTCAAGGGTCAGGTCCTCTGTTAAAGAACTGTGGGTAGAGCCTGAATTTTCTGCGAGGTCCCTGTTTTCAGAGGGCAGTGTTTGCCATGCTGTGGTGGTGCAGGGTCTGACCTCAGGTCTGACCCCAGCCCTGGCTCTCCGCAGGGCACAGCAGCTGTTTCTTCTGCTGTATAAATCCATAGTTGGAGGGAATGGCAGGCTCCAGGGAGATCAGACGCTCCTCTCCAAATGCTGACCTTTTTTCCCCGAGTCTCTTCATAGCTTTGTTAATAAATCTGAGTCATCCATATTTCAACCTTGGCTGTTTGTGCCGTCTCTGAACATCTCAGTGTCTTGTTTTGCAGAGATAAAATATGTGGGTGTGTAACTTTGTAAGACAAATGTTTAGGCTTTTCGAAAGTTCCCTACTTTGCTGGTTGATTTTTCTCGTTAGGGTGTTTCTCCACACTCCTCATTCCTCGTAGGTGACCCTCCTCTTGTATCGCTGACTTGAGAGTCCCAATTTTGGGGCAGCATTTGCCTGGTCCTGTAATTAGTCAGGCAGGGCACATGGGTCCTGCCCTGAGCTTTGCTCCCAACCAAGAGTTTCAGTAATCAACAAAACCCAAGCAGCCGCCGGTGCGAGCGATGCCCGACGTCAGCACTGCTTAGGAAAATCTGAGCTACCGGCACCGTGTGATTTTTATCAGCTGAAATCGCGTCTTGTAAATATTTACTGGAGCTACAAGTAAGGTTTATCTAATTAAAGCCAAGCAAAACTTTCCATGAAAAAGAGCCGCCCTGCTGAGGGTTGCTGGTGGATGTTTAGGGACACGTTTAAGAGCTGGGGGAAGCGTGCAGGATATTTCTTCAGCTCTGCTGCTGTCTGTAGCTCAGGGCGTCCTGAGACACATGAGGTCTTCAAGGATTGAGTCACCCATGGTGGGGACCTGGTGGCCCCAAGCGCATCCAGCTGTTCTGGCAGCAGTCTCCTGAAATTTCCATACCCCTGGCATGAGGGGATGTGAGGTGTGGGTGTGAGGGGGGCTGGCCTGGCTGCCATGGCATGGGGAAGTTGGTGCAGATTTGCTGGGATTGGCAACAGTGATGGGGCCCAGGACTCCTCATCCCACAGGGACAGTGGCGTGACCCCTGCCGCTGCCAGCTCTGGCACGAGGCAAAGCAAATGCATCTTTTTAATTTGCGTGGTCGTCAAGGTTGCCAGGACTGTAAACGTCAAATCTGAGCAGAAATATTTGGCATGAAAACCGTCTCTGCTCTTCCCCTCCGTGCCGAGCGCGTGGGTGGCTCGATTCCTCCTCCCACCGCGGGACGGGAGCGCAGCGCTGCGGGGCGGCTGCTCGAGCCTCCGCTCTTCTCTTCCCCGCAGGATCTAGTGCCCAGGAGGGAGGGACGCAGAGGATTGTGGCCATGGCCCCGAGGAAGAGGAGCGGCCGGGGGATCTCCTTCATCTTCTGCTGCTTCCGCAGCAGTGACCACCCCGAGATCACGTACCGGCTGCGCAATGACAGCAGCTTCGCCCTGCAGACCATGGAGCCCTCGCTGCCCATGCCGCCGGTGGAGGAGCTGGATGCCATGTTCACCGAGCTGGTGGTAAGTAGGATACTTCTAAATTTCAGTTTTAGTTATGAGGTTTCTCCTTGTTTCCCCCCCAAGGCCCTCTTTGCAATCTCTCCAGCCTTGGTTTTGAGTTTTCAGGCAAACTTTGGCGGTGAGCAGAGGCTGCTGTTGCTGAACTTTGAGCTCTGCTCCTCCCTGAAGTCCTGCCAGTTTGGGGTGGTCTCTCTCATTAGAAACTCTTAATTTCTTATAGCAGGGGCTTCGGTCCAAGCTGGTAAAGCAGGATGTCCCCTGTAGGTGCAAAGTGACTCTACGTGCTGGGCACTCCACAGAAATCGTCAGGTGTGGGCTACATTGAGATTTGGAAAGTCAGGATATTGTTTCTTTATCCTTTGGCTCCAAAACTTGGAAAAATATGGATTAAGAAAAAGATTCACGGCCAAAAAGCTTTAATTTCCTCTAAGCAAAAACATTTTGGTGTGATATTTTGGATGGTGTTTTAGTTTGAGATCATTCAGCAGTGAAATGAGGTTTTCTTACGGTGCTGGGATGCATAGGGGGAGCTGTGAATTGTGACACTGGTCAGTCACACCTCAAGGTATAGCAGATCCCATTGGATGCCAGGCAGCATGGACCTGTTGAGCCGGGCCTCTCGGTAGAGGAAAGCTCCAGGTTGTATTATAAAAGATGGTTTTGCCCAGACATCCTTCTCCATGGGCAGGATGTGGCAGACCAGGTCACCAGCACAGCACAGTGGGGATGAAGTGTTCATGCAACAGGACTCTTCTTGCAGCAGTCCTGCAAAACGCCACGGGTCAGGTTGGGTGTGTTCAGGTGAAGTGGCTGCCTCTATCCCAATTTATTCTCTGCTGATAACTTGGCCAAATCAGGTTTTCCTGGGGAAATTCTCTCACGTGGATCACTTTCTCCATGCCCCAGCCGAAGGCTTGTTGGACTGAAGGAGGCATCTCTGGAGGCTCAGGTACTGGACCCCCACCAAGCCTGCACCCCTTATCTCAGCCCAGGATTTTCAAAACATCTCCTCCAAACACATCCAGATGCTTCGTGCAATGGCAGTGCCCCAGGGAACTTCTCTGTGTGCAACGAGGCAGGAGGCAGTCCAGGCTGGGGCACACCCTGGTGTGGCCTTCCTGCTCTCCAGTCCTTCTGCATGGTGTTGAGATTTTTAGTTACTTTTCCCCAGCCAAGGGTGAGAAAAAGGCCCGGAGGCAGCTGCTGTTCCAAGGAGCCAGCGTGGCAGCAGGGGCCATGCTGGCTCCCTGGGGACTGAAGTCATGCAGGGAAGGGGACAGTGGGTACCCACCCTGCTCCTTTGCAAGCAGCTGCAACCCCCTGGCTCCCCAAAAAACCCATCAGGCAGATCTCAACGCAAGCCAGCGCTGGTTGGGAGAGAAGGGGAAGCCCAGCTCTGCCCTGTGGGCATAAGAAGGCAGATTCCCATTCAGGGGAGTGAAGTTGCAAATTCCCCCCATCCTTACAAGGGCTCTTTCTTGCTCTCGGTAACCTGTTGGTGTCGGGTATTAAATTTCAGCGTTAGTTAAATGGTTTGGAAAGTATCCCACTGTTCCTGTACAAACCCACTGTGTAACATTTGGAAGAGAGACAGAGAAAGCACTCAGAGGTGCTGGGCTGGTCTTTACGCCTGCGGCAGCCCGATGCCATCGTGCTCGGCCATCCGGGGTGGGATGGCTTGTGCCTGCTCTGTGGGACTGAGACTCCCTCCAAAGTCCTTGGCTGTCTCAGCCCATTGGGTTGAGGGAAGTTAAAGGGGTTGGAGGGGATCTGAAGGCTTTGCCAGATGGAGTTGGTCCTTCGCCAGCTGTTCTCTTGCAGCTTAATCGTGACTTTTCTGCCCCGCTTGTTCCCACTAGGGTCTCAGAGTGGGAGGGATGGAGGATTTCAGGCCTGGAATGGGGACTATCTTTGGGGACATTGCAGCAGTGGGTTTGGTCACTGGGATGGGCAGTCCTCCCAGGGACACAAACAACGGAGTGGAATCAGTGCTCCACAGATCCCAGCCTGCTGCTTACATCGAAGGGCGAAGTCCCTTTCTCTTCGGAGCCATCCTGCAAAACATTCCCTGAGCTTCGTGTGTTTTGAAGCGTGCCTGTTGATCTGAGGCAGGAAACATCCGTAGCGTGAGAAATTGGTGATTGTCCTGTGCCAGCAGCAGAGAATGAGGGCCTGAGCTGCCGAGGGACGTGGAGCAGCTGTGACTCCAAGGTCACCTAAAGGCTTGGGCTGCTCTCCCAGTGTCTGTTTTTTGGGCCTGTTTTGTGTTAGATGGACACTTTGGATTTTAATTAGGATAGGTAAATAGGATATTTAGTTAGGGGTTTATTCTGTGCCTCTGCAAGTGTTTTTCACTTTGTTGCATTAGGAACAATAGGGAAATGGGATTTTTTGGGGGTTTTTTTGCCTGGGCACAAATTTCAGCAATAAGAAATGCCTGATCTTCATCCCAGACTGCAGGGATGATGCTCCCTGTCCCAGCCAGCCGTATGCAGCAGGCAGGGGCTTTTCCCTGGCTCAGGGCAGATGCAGATGTTGTTGCTGTGGTCAATGACTGATCACCGCTTCCTCCCGGAGGAACCTTTTCCCTTTCTCTGCCTCTCCCCCAGCCTGGTCTGAATGGGTTTTGTTGGAGCATTGTTGGGATGTCGCTCAAGCAGGCACCGGCCCAGTCTGAAAGGCTTTTCTTTGTCCGCTGTCCTGCCGGGGCTCCGGCCAGGCTCAGCCACCCAGGGAGGAGCAGGTGCTGGCAGAGAGGCACAAACAAAAGCAGAGTATTTCAGCAAGATTTACTGATTTCCAGCTCCTTTGGCTGGGACAACGCTTCATGATTTTGTGCAGCTTTCCGTGCATCAACACCGCTGTGTCCTTCCAGCTTGGGGCGGCGGCGTTTGCTTCCTGAGGCTCGTGCAGAGGTGTGGTACCTGCCAGGCAGCATCCATCGGATTTAAGGAGTTTCAGGAGCCATCAGTCCTCCCGTAGGACACGTCAGGAGGATCACTGATGGCTGTGCCCCAGCGAGGAGGAAATCTGGGGTTGCACGAACTGCCTGCGAACCGAGAGAACAAAGCTGTGCCATCTGCCACAGCTTCTTTCAAGAGGCTCCTGCGTATCCAGGCTAACAATACAGCGTTTCTTCAAAGGCTGAAATCTTGCTTGCACGCTCAGAGAAAGCACTTGCAAAGCCCCACATAATGGTGCCATATGGTAGATCTTGCCATAACAATCCTCTCTATTTTCCGCCAGCAACTAGACTTTCCACCAGATGGGTAAATGACTGATGTCCTTTATATCTGCTTAACACTCCTTGTCACTCCGAGGTCTGTAATGAAACGCTCTGTGTGTGGTGGTGTGCATCATCCCGGCGGGATGTGCACCGGGCAGGGGGCTGGGATAGCTTGGTTTGGAGAGGGTAGGAGGAGCCCCAGCATGACCCAGGACCCCTCGCTGGCTCTCTTCACAGTGGGGTGGGTCACAGTGGCCTCTCCATCCGTGCAGAATGAGATGCTTTGGTGACTCCTCAGGTAGCTTAGATGATGCTCAGAGGAGCTGCTGAGTCTGGTGGGGCTTTGCTTGCCCCTGGAGCACAAGATGCTGCCTCTTCCTGATCTCACACCGTGCTCCCAGCCTGCATCCCTGCTGGTGGAGGGATGGGTTCAGAGGAGATGTTGCCCCAGACATTCCTCAACGCTTGTCTTCCCCAGGCTTTGAGGAAACGCCATTTACTGCTCCCGATGGGGCTTCTCAGCCTTTTCACTTCTGACTTAGTGATGCAGAAGAAATAAGAGCAACTTCCTCTAGCCCTGCAGTCTCGCCTGTGACGTGCAGCAGCCCGTTTTTAGCCTGTGAAACCAGAGCAGGTAATCTTCCCTGGGTCCTTCTGCCCAGATTCCAGCAGCTGACAGTTCTGTGGGATTTGGGGAGGTGAGTGACTGTGCCATGTCCCCAGGCCCCCAGACTCAGGGTTGGGTGCAGGCCTTTGCCCGTGGATGTTGCCTGGGCTTTATGCCTTCCCCTCACATGAAAGGTGGCTGTATCCCTCCCTGCTGCTTTATGAAGTAGTGGAAACTTGTGAGCCTGAGGAACAATAAAAAGGTCTCTGGCAGCTTATAAGATTTATCACAGCATTTGTTTTTGCTCTACTTCGGGCAACTAATGCATTTCATTCTAGCTGGTCTCTGGATGCTATCAGGAGATAAGAGATAGTATCCCCTGTCACAGACATTAAATCTCTTGCCTTTGAAATGCTTCGTGGTGGTCGATGGGTCTGTGGCTCATGATGTGCAGTGCTGGGGTAGGATGCTCCATGCATTACTGCCCCTTGGAGCTGTGCCTTCCCTTCTTCTTGGCATGCTGGGATGATGGCTGCTTTATATGCTGCTTGAACAGGGGGTGTGTAAACGTGAGGAGAAATGGTGGTGGGATCAGTGTGAGCACTGTTGTGTGTCAATAGCAGCTTCGGGTCAGGAACTCATTGCTAGCGATATCCAGTTGTACTTAGGAACTTCAGTAATGTGCTTTTCCCTCCGGTTTCTAATCCAATAAGGAGAAAGTATGAAGTTTTGGGCTTTGCAAAACAACACAGCTTTTAAGTAGCAGCTGAGGGATCAGCTGCAAAGCCAAGCTTTGCATTTCATGCTTGCAGGTCAGCTGTCGTATTTTGCTGCCTGGGCCTTCCAGCATTAAGGACTTCAGGATTTTGAGAACCACTGAATGGTGACCAAAGCCATTTCCCCTATATCTGCAAAGAAAAGCATGTGGCTGGTATCTGGAAAAAAATACAATTGCAGCAGCCCTTGTGTCCTGGGCAAGCCACCCCTTTCTGCAGATTCAATCCGGAGCCAGATGCTCAGCATGGACCTCCTGACCCCATGCCACTACTGTCTCCCAAAACCAAGCTCCCTTGGCTTATGAATCACTTTTAAGAAGGAAAACCGAATGATTGGCAATATCTGCTTTTAAATTCACTCTGCAGGGCTCTATGTGCCATACAGATACTTTTACCAGGCTGCCCAGGTTCAGTTTTCCAGATTGAACAGTCTGGACCTGCCAGGCTCCCGTCCCAGCCCAGCGCTCATGGCGCTTGTTTTCATCACCTCGTGTTGTTAACACCCTCCCAGATAATCTCTAAATGTTCCTTTTGATAGGTAAGCATCTGATAGGGAAGTCACACACCTACTCGGTCAGAAAATAAGGGTTTTCTGCCTACGTGTGTTCCCGAGGCCTGAATGAACCAATCCACTGAGGAACGCTGTATTTCGGCTGAAAGAGTCCTGTGATTGCAGTATCTGTTACTGCTGCAAACCAGCGCGGGGGCTTGCTCAAAAAACATGCTGTTCCCAACCCCTGATTTTACAAAGGAGCCATGTTACAGCACAATGTGGATCTCAGCTGAAGGCAGAGAGCACATAAGGAACCCCTTTGTTTCCGGGAGAAGTACACGTGAAGTGGAAAAATCATATAGTCTACCTGCTAAGTGCTTTCCACTTTGGACTTCATAAAAGAGGAGCCCACATCCCTGGGAGATGCCTGGGCAGCTCATTTCGGCAACTCATCCGTGACCTTAACTGGGGCGTTTAGGTTTTTGGCTTGCACTTGCTCCGAGTGTTTGTGGCACAGGTCACCATGGAGAGTACCAGCCTCTTTGGATGGGAAATCTGCTCCAGCAGCAGTCTTCTTCCTGACTGCTCGGTGGCTGGGTGGTGTTGCTGGAGTTACGAGCAGGATTGAGCAGCAGCAGAGTTGTGCTCTATCACCATCCTCAGCCGGAAGCATTCCTGCTGGGAATAGCCTGTGCCTGCCCTGTATCCATTTGCAGATACAAGTGGAAGCTGTCCATGCTGCTGTAGTATCTGTTGCTGGCAGAGTCTGGGTGTTCCTCAGCGTGGGAACATCACCAAGGTCAGCTTTTGGCAGCCGAGGCTTTCGCAGCCCTGCGGGGAGGATCCTGCCTGAGTGCCCAGTGATCCTGATTCCCATGAACTCCAGTGTTCAAATCAATACCGTTATTTACAGGGATCAGCTTCCCTTTCCCAGCCACACCCAACATCTGGAAGCCAGTCTGATGCCTGCTCGCACTTGACGTCTTGCTGGGTGCCAGACCCTGAAATCACGAAATGGGTTGGGTTGGAAGGGAGCTTAAAGACCATCTCCTTCCAGCCCCTGTGTCATGGACAGGGCCACCTTCCACCAGATCAGGTTGCTCCGAGTCTCATCCAGCCTTGGTCAGAAGTAAGCTCCTCTCAGGGTGACTCTGCTTGGCACCTGAGTCGAGTTCTTAAAAATGCCATTAGGATGCCAGCTGTGACTAAAGCCAGGCCTGTGGGGGATGAGGACTTGTCCCACCCAGGAGTCCATTTCCATCCTCTGTTGCTCCATCAGCACCAGGCTATAGCTGGCTTCTGCTTACCGTGGCTTCTGCTTACCGTGGCTGCATTCTGTAGTTCCCACAACCAGAGTGGTACCTCTTGGGAGACTTTCAAGTTCAAGTTGGTGTGCGGCTTTGTAGCCTCAAATTCCATCCAGCCCCTTTTTGAAACCCTTCCCAGAGCATTATCTGGAGGAGCCTTGGCACGGTTTAGCCCCAGACCAACCATCCAGAGTGTTCCTACCTGAGCATCCCTTCCAGGCAGGGGACATCTGAAGCCACACTTGACCTGTTGGCTTGATTTCCAGCTTGAGCAACTCCCTGGGGTGCCAGCAGCAGAAGCAGTGTAAAATCTGACTGAAAAGGGAGCTGCTGCTTTGGTTCTGTAAAGTGGTGAGAGGTCCACATCTGAAGCCTTACTTATTTGCCAGCTCTATGCTTTGTTGTGGTAGGAGGTGCACCCACCAAAGGACAGCCGTCCCCAGCTCTGGTTGATTGGATTGAGTCCATTTGAGCTGTCACAGTAGTAGATAATAGGCTGATAGATATTTTTGCTGTTTTTTTTCAGGGTGTATGTACAATTGTGTGGAAAAAGTGCGCTGGTGATGCACCTGCAGGGCTTCTAGATCCGAGAGTGCTCTGCAGGGTGAAACTGTGTAGATCAATAACTCAGGCTGGAAAAGTACCCTGGGTTAATTAAAATGGGAGAAAGGTTTTCCAGATGAGGTCGGTGAAAAGGTCACAGGAGGCCGAGCTCAATAAATAACATTTTTTAAAAAGTGTATATGAGGTTATAGATGCATATATAGAGAGATATATATATATGAAAACAAAAAAGGAGAAACTAAGTGGATACCTCTCTTAAAATACACTAGTATTGAAATATGAGCAGCTTTGAAACCTTTAGCCTATTAAAATAATTAATTGAATTAAGATATGAAAGCATTACATGCTGTCTGCCTCAGTTAGGTGTTTGAACTGATGGGAACATGAATCAGCTGCAGCTGGAGTTTATTGAAGGGCTAAATCAGCTACTGATGGCCATAATCTTTCCTGCAGAAGAAGGAAGGAATATGTATTTTATTTATGTCTGTCCAGTGTGTTCAGGTCAATAACTGAGCAGGGTGGATTGGGGACTTTATGAGTCTAGGAGGAAAAATTCATTGTGGGAGGAGGTTAACTAGGCATAAGCACTTTGAAGTGCTTCTGTTGTTCCTTGTTGCTGCTACTCGTTCCCTTGCTGTGAGCAATTTCCTTTATTCAGGAAATTCATTACATGATAAAGGCAAAATGAATAATAATCTTTTATCTGTTATGCTTATTCATTAAGAAATATGAATAGTTGATTTTTGTTCATGTTCTGTAATTGCAGCTGCAAGTTGTCATGGAGAAATTAAAAATAACACAGTGATAATATTAGAAGGGGTTGGCTTGTCTGAGGGCTTGTTTTTAAGCTCTCAGGGTACTGCAGCTGAAAAAAAGTGTGCTGGGGAGGAGGCATTTTTTATTAGTGATAATAAAAATGAAAGACTTTTTAAAAAAACCCCTGAGATAAATCTGCATACACTGAGAATTGTAGCTGCCTAAATAAAGCTGCAGATAGAGGAGCTCCTCCTGCGGCACAGGGTGCGTGTGGAGGCGGGTGGTTGTTTGTAACAGCCACTGATTAATAAGGGTTATATGTCTTTTTTTTCCCAAGAAAACAGCTTAAAAAGAGAATAACGAGCTGAGTGAGGTGTGTTCTGAGGCAGGGGTTTGCTGAAGGCAGCAGGGCCGGCAGTGGAAGCGGCAGCTGCTGCTCTGGCTGCACGGGCAGCGCCGGCCGGCAGCGGAAAAACATGAGATGAGGAACGGGGGGAAAAATGCTGATTGCCATTTCCCCTGACACCGTGGCGTTCTGGGATAAATCAAATTGATGAACTTGGAGAAGAATGCCTGGAAGAGAGTGAAAAAGCGATATGACCCCTGAGAAAGGAAGGCGGTGCAGGCTTCAGCAGGCCATTATTTATTGACTTTTGAATTCCCATGCTGGACCCCTTAATGCCAAATGTTGCCAAAAAGTTCACACTTCGGTTTTTTCCTTCTATTTTTTTTTCAAATTTTCTCAACAATCTTAGATCTCTCATGCTTCATTTGATGATGCAAGAGATCTCATCTTTACATGCTATAGCCTCACTTACAGAAGTTTCTAAACTCTCTGAATCCATCCACAAGGAGTAAATTCACTTGCTCTTTATGATGTTGGTCATTTATTGATCCAGTGATGTCTTTCTGTACATGTGGATGTGTATATATATATATATATAAATATGCACACACATATGTATATGTAAACCCAGGGAGAGAGAAGTTGTGGATGACCCATCCCTGGAGGTGTTCAAAGCCAGGTTGGATGGGGCTTGGAGCATCCTGGTCTAATTGGTGGCATCCCTGCTCATGGTGAATGGGTTGAAATTAGCTGGTCTTTATGGTCCTGCCCAAAACAAGCCTTTCTATGGTTCTATAAACATACATATATGTATATGAATATATAAACCCAGCACAAACCAGCAAATTTTAAATAACCATTATTTCAGTCATGGCAGTGGGTGGCCCCCAGTCTCCTCCATGTACTACACTTACACAGTTTACCAGGCAGAAAGGTGCATTGGACTTCAATGTTTTTCATCTTTTTTTCCTACAACCTGTAAGGGTATTTTGAGGTTGCAGACCCTTCTATAGGGAGTTGTCCATTATTTAATCTCTACTCCCAACCTGCTTCTTGCAGAATGTTTGATGGCACGAAGGACCTGTAGGATGCTGGGGAAAAACCCTTGCTGGTCACACTGGGGTCTTGTGGACATGGGTGGGCAGCACATGGGCTCACCCAGCTCCAGGAGCCCATCCTGGAGGTCATTCCTGAAGTCAGAAGATGTGCAGCATCCTGCTGTCTCCCTGCTGTTGCTCCCATTAAAGCCTGTGGCTCTCGGTCTGTGGAAGATGCTCATTGAAACGTGGCATGAGTGAAGTGGCAGGGACAGGAGCTCGCACTGAGGACTGTGCTGTGAGTCTGGGGCCAGACTTGATGCTGTTCCTGTTGGGAGGGTCGAACATTTCTTCCAGTGGGTTTTTGGCTTGGTCTGGCTTTGCCTTCAGGAGGTGGTAGGAGACAGTGGTGGCTACCAATGAGAGAGGTGGTGGCATCTTCCTCCTTGGAGATACTCAAAAAGCCATCTGTACAAGGCCCTGGGCAATGGCTCTGGTGGCCCTGCTTGACCAAGGGGTTGATTGACCAGAGGGCTCCTCATACCACCGAGTTGCCAGCTCAGGGAGGTGCAGGCCACGGTAACATCTGTCGCTGAGTGCTGCTGTGTGTCCTTCAAGGGAAAGGTATGGACCACTTGTTTGGCCCGCAGGGTTGTGCTCACCCTCAGTGTGCTGAGCTGAGCCACACGTTTCTTAGGTAGCTTTAGGGGAATGGTGTGAGATCTCACCTTCAGTGGAGCTTGTGAAGCTGTGCTCAGAGAGAGTGGGGGAGCTTTGCTTGGCTGGAATGGAGAGCTGTCAGCAGAGCAAACGACACGGAAGTGTTGTTCCTCCTGGAAATAGCAGAATACACACTGAGAATCAAAGCTTCCCTATGAGGTTTTTTTTAATACCATATTCAAATGAAGATTTAATGTGGAAGCATGTTTCCTGATGTAAAGGTGAATAGTTTAGCTGTACTGGATAAATATTTAAGAGTAGCGTATCTCTTTCCAGTAAAAACACTCTGGGCAGAGACTTCCTTGTGGTAGTAAAATGAGGCTGCTATTTTATGTGCCACTGACCTGATTCCAAAAAAAAGTATTAAAAATAGTGAAGTTGGCAGATGCTGACACAGGAAGGCAGCCAGGTGGAAGGAGCAGAGCTGTGAAAGGTGAGGCTGAAGCGAGGGCTCAGTGCTGTGGGGGTGATGGACACCAACCCATTGGTTGTCTTCTCACTCTTCAACAGCTGCCAGCATTGCACACTGTAGTGGGAGTGTGTGGATTGCAAATGGCCCATAAAATGAATTGCCAGTTAGAATCACCTAATTATCAAGCTCGTGATTATTAATTGAGGGCCCATATGGGTGTGAGTTTCTGCACGGCTTCTCTGCCGCGCTGTGACTCCGGTCGGTTGTTAAAGGCTTTGTGGGAGCTGCATTTCTACAGTGGGCTGTGAGGCCCCAGAAAACAGGTGTTATTCCTGTCCTTTCTTGATCTTTTGGAGTTGGAAAGGGAGGTTCTGAGCAGCCTGCACTGAGATACACATCAGTGAGCCTAAGCAAAGGGCTGGAGCTGGCTGCAGGAATCCCCATACACGTAAAAACCAGCAAAGACCTGAATGTTCGCAGTTGAGTCACTGTTACGGCTCCGAATAACAGTCGTTAGTTACTCTTTGATTATGAGGATTTTTATATTCACTGGCTGCCACATAGTGTTTATTTAAACACCTCTCCCAAGCATCCTGCAAGATATCATTAGGTAGGTGTTGTTGAGTGATGCAGGGCTGCGATGACTGAACATGTTAGAGCTGGGGCACAATGAAATGTGCCGTGTGAGACTCACAAGCATTTCTGCACCTTTTTTGGATGTGTTTGCACGTTGTCATGTGCCAGCACCTAATATGTTCTTCTGCTTTGTCCCTTCTTGCTGCTGCTTAGGCTTCAGCTCGGTTTAGATTTTTTTTTTTTCTTGGTAAAAAAATCTTCACATTTGCACCGGCTGTCTTTTTAGGGGAGGGTATTTTGAAAGTTTCAGTAAATATTTTTCCAGGGACCTAAGTGCGGATGTGCGTGGCTGGTGCTTTCATGCCCCATTATCAGATTCACGTGGCCAGAAAGTGGGGTCACAGTGGAAGCGTTTTCCTGCTCTCTCTCAAACCCTCACCACGGAGGTAAATATTCATCAAGAGACCCTTGTCCTCCCCCACGCTCCAAGATTTACTTTTCCAATGAGCTGAATTTCAGCCGGGTCCCTGCGTAGGTGTCATCCTGTTGGCCACCTTTAGGCATTCAGAAACAGTGTTCAAGGCCAGGTTGTGTGGGACCCTGGGCAACCTGGTCTGGTGGGTGGGGGATGTTGGAACTAGATGATCTTTAAGGTCTCTCCCAGCCCAAACCATTCTGTGATTTCTGTGAACTGGGGCTGAAGCAGAGCTCAGATATTTGACTGGCTCATAGCCTGAGGAGACAACGGTGAAGTGCAATTTTGATTTTGAGGCATGGAAGGGTGACGAGACTTGCCCAAGGCTGGGGTGGAGGTTGGTTGCTTGATATGGGTCTCTGATCTCCCAAATTGTAAGGACATGGGAATGTTTGAGAATGGCACTTGCTGGAGAATGCCCTAGCCCAGGTTCTCCTCCCTGGGTGCAGGAGGATGAGATGTGTCTGGCACTGGGCTCAGGCTTTCTCAGTCCTCTCTTCTTCCCCAGTTTCCGTCATAGCAGCACAGTTTTTTCTGTTGTTAGGGTGTCTTCCAAGCCTGCTTCCAGAACTCCACCAGCATCAGCTTTGTGCAGCTCAATGGTTCCAAGATTTGGGGTAAAATCTGGGAAGAGGCAAAGCCTCCTCCATGAATACGTAATAGAAAAAGCTCCACGACACCTTTCCTTTTGAGGAGTAGTTTCATCAGGAAGGGAAATCAATACCTGCAGTGGATAGATAAGCCTTTCTGAGATGTTTGGCACTGCCAGCAGCCCTCTGTCACTGGTTGTTGTGCTGGAGGGCTCTTGGGTTTGGGTTACAAGATAGCTGAAGGCTCACTTCCTTGGCTACTGGGTGCAATATGAGCTTGAATTAGATCAGCTGAATTTCTCGGTTGCCTCTGGGCTTGCTGATGCAGGCACCCGTCTTTTGCCAGAGGCATCTTGCTCAGCCTTCCCCAAATGGGGCTTTGATTGGGGTACAGGAGCTGCCAGCTTTAGCTGATTTCTTGTTCAGGCAGAGAAGCTTTAACAGGTCTCCATATGGGTTTTTTTAAGTTGCTCGAATTAAGTTTGTAATTTTTAATGGGGATCCTCTTACTTAAATCCACTGTCTGGGTGGGGTGAGTTGGCTGGAGGCCATAGCAGGGCTTTCCTGTGACCTTCTGCAGCCTCTGCAGTATCTCACTGCTGCCCCAAAACCCCTCCAGCATGAGGATTGTCATCAGTGGTGGTGATTTTAAGAGACACCTGTGGTTCTAAGATCAATGTTGGCTTTAGCAACGAGCCTCCCAGCCCTGCCTGAATGTTTTATTTAGTTCCCTCATAAAAGCTTTGACCTACATCTAGCACCAGGAAGCGATGAGGCTTTGATAATACTCGGGCATCCCGGCGGAGGGCACGCTGCTAACCGAGCTTCCAGGTCTAGTATGGATGTGTACTTTAAAACATCAGATAAACCAATAAAGGCTTCAGTCAGTAAACAGCTTTATCTCTGCCAGGCAGTACGTGATCCGGTTTTGATGGAGAGGATGTACCTCTTTATGAACTGTAGGTATTAGGAAAAGTGCTTTCTATTTTTAGCTGTAGGAAAACAAAGCAAAAGCCAAAACACCTACGGTTTTTGTTGATATGGGGGTGTCAGCAATGGAAATGGGCTGAACCACTCGGGGTGAGGTGCTCCAGTGAAGTAACAATGATAAAAAAGAAAGGTCCTGTTTGGATTTTTCTTTGCTGTGTGTGTCTTAGATGAGGTTGCTCACCTGAAGCTCTCAGTGTGAGTCTTGTGGGCAGCTGTGATGGCTTCAGGTATTCATTCCAAAACACTTGCAGCCTTTAAAAGCAATGAAGGAGATGTCTGGGAGGGACAAGGCAGGGAATTTTGCAGCCCAGAGTCAGGAGAAGTCAGCAAGAACAGGATGAGCATCGGCATCATTGCCCTGACAATTCAAGAGTCCCGGGGTGATGCTGCAGGGTCGCTGTTGCACTGTAGTGTGGCCCTGCATTGATTTACACTGCTTGTCTGGGCTGTTGTGTCTGTGCCATCACCCATTTGTGTACTCACATTGCATGTTTTGTGTTTCTTTTCCCCTTTCCAGGATGAACTTGACCTTACGGACAAGCACAGAGAGGCCATGTTTGCGCTGCCGGCGGAGAAGAAGTGGCAGATCTACTGCAGCAAGAAAAAAGTAAGAGACTCTTTGGGTGCTGAGCCTCTTCCCTCTCCTGCAGGGTGGGGAGGAGATGGAGGGAAGGACACAGCTCTCTTGGAATGCCAGGTGGTATTTGGGGTGTCACAGAAGTGTATCTGTTCCTGGAGTGACCCTGGGAAAACAAGGTCTGTGGTCTCCAGCCCATGCAGGCTGGAGGGGATGTCCCCACAACCCGCATGAGTGTCCCAATCCCATTCTCATCCCTGCCAGCACATCAGGGCCTTATGGAGCTCTGTGGGCACTGAGGTTGGCCTTGCAGGGGCAAGGGGCTGCTCACTACCTCCTTAGAGCCCCTCCCAGTACTTAAAGGGGGTTTATAAAACAGATGAGCACAGACGTTATAAAGGGGCTGTTGCAGTAGGACAAGGGGTAATGATTTTCATCTGGAAGTTTATTTAGGTTAGATAAAAGGAAGAAGGTGTTTACAATGAGGGTGTTGAAACACTGGCACAGGTTGCCTAGAGCAGCTGTGGCTGCCTCATACCTGGAAGTGTTCAAGGTCGGGTTGGATGGGGCTTGGAGCAACCTGGTCTGGTGGCAGGTGTCCCTGCTGACAGCAGGGGCATTGGAACCAGCTGATCTTTAGGGTCCCTGCCAACCCAAACCATTCTAGGGTTCTGTGAATCTGTTCCCAAATTTGCCACTGTGCCCCTCACCTGGCTGCAGGGGGTGGCTGGGCAGTGCTGGCAGTCACTGGCCCCACTCAAAGGGCTCTCACTGCTGTTCAATGCCTTTTTCTCCTGCTGTAGCAATGGTACCAGATTTTCCATCCGCATTTTAGGCCAAGAGCAGGCTTACCTTGCTCATGTAGGATTAAGTTTTAAGCCTCTCATAAATACCCCTGAAATCCCTGTATTATTGTTAGACAGAGGCCTGCCATGCCCGAGATTTAAATCGGAGGGGAGAGGGGATGTTAACAAATTACAGGCACTGGTCTGGATCAACAGGAAAATGGGCAGGGGATGCTCGCTCGTCACTGCCTGGTGGATAAGCAGAGCCTTGCCCTGGTGTGTCTGGATAATGGGAGAGTTAAATCAAGCAAAGCCGTGTAATTATTACTGTGAGTGGAGATTACGTGCTATCTAATCTCCCGAGGAAGGGTTTAGATGGAGCTGATGGTGGCTCTTTCCCTTTCCAGAACCTCCTTGCTCTCGTGTTTTTATGAAGGCTGTGCTGTGGAACTCCTTGCTCACTGGGGGTGTTGAAGGAAGGAGCCGCAGAAGTGCCTGTGGCATGCTCAGAGGTTCTGGGAGCAGGCACCCATCCGAGGCTGGATCCTGGCTGCTGCTCTCCTCTGGTCCTCAATTCCTCTGGCTGTTCCCAGCCACTCCTTCCTTACTTGTGATGCCATCACAGTGAGCTGCAGAGCATGTGTGCCGCTGCTTGCTCTGATGGAGATGTGCTGGTGGAGACAAATACTTTTCTCCTGCTTTCTAATTAAAAACAAGTGAGACCGTATCGAAGAAGGCTCCAGCCACGGAGGAAATCAGGAGTTACGTGGGCTGGAGAACATGTCTCCATGCACAGTAGGCTCTGGGCTGTCCTGCCCTGTGTGATGATGACTGATGAGCAGCAGCAACACCGGTGGATATCCTGGCAGCTCGTGGCAGATCTTACTTGTGCTCCCGTGTTTTTATGAGGCCAGATCACCTACATGGTAGCCTGGCATCGAGGAGAGGGGCTGGACTTCTCCAGCTGAGAGCAGTATCTGCCTTTGGGCCAGGGCAGTAGAGCTGGGGATAGGACAGAGGTCCTGCCTCGGCTGCACTCTGGGTGGTGGTGATTTGGGAAGTGCAGGGTGTGCCCAAATCCTGTGTTTAACAGCAAGTTGTTGCTTGAGGTGCTTGTGACACCCCGTTTCACCTGGTGGGTCCCAGGGGGCTGGACAAGGTGGGCATCAGTCTCAGGCAGCTGCCTGACTTACCAACAACCCAAAATTGTCCTCTGGGCAGTTTTTGCCCTTCCCTCTGCTGCTGGTTTTGGCTGGTGCTCCTGCTTTGCTGTCGGTGTCATCCACCACACTGAGCTCTCCAGAGCGCATCCCAGATGTTGCATGTTTTATGTATTCCCATGACAGGCAAGATTTCGTAAAAGGGAGGCAAAAACCAGACATTTTTTGCTGGGTTATCCTGGAAAGAGACCTGACAGCACCTGGCCTTGGCAGCGCCTGTTGAGAGGAAATAGGGGAAATCCAGCTATTCCCCAGGCATGTTTCTTTCCCTGGAATATTTCCCCCTGGCCTGCAGTCCTGTATCCTTGTTTCTCTGCCTTCCTAGCAGCTGGTTTTATCCCAGCCCTCAGGACTGGCTTGGCAGGGTGGAGGCTTTGTCCTCCTTGATTCTCCATCCGTGGAGACAGTGGGTTTGATCCCATCCTCGACCCTGCTGGGACCAGGGGGTTGCACTGCATGAACTCCTCGTGGTCCCACCCCACCTGCATCCCCCTGTGTCGCTCAGGGGGCAGAGAGACAAAAAATCGTCTCGTGATGGGGCTGGCGAATTCCATCAGCAGCAACCCAAGCAGGAACTGAAGTCTGCACTAAATCCAGCACCCGTGCAGTGCTCGGGTCAGGAGGGAGATTTACAGATTATTGGAGAGACCTTTGAAGTCGTCAGCCCCTCTACGGCTGGGATAAAGCAGGGAAGCGCAAAGGCGGAGACGCAGTAACGGCGGGGCGAAAACAGCCTTG
>VZRR01013566.1:19055-71866 GCA_013398015.1 Oreocharis arfaki | reverse complement strand
GATGAAATCTGCTTTTAGAAGTGGTATTTCTGGGCGATGACTCGCTTCATACCTCATCCCAAAATACTTCGCTCCCTGCTGGCCCCGCTCTCCAGGAGAGGATATTGCTCGGAAGTGCAGGGAGGAAGCAGGAGGGTTTCCAGATTTGCTGTTTCTTTGGCTGCGGGTTTGCCGCTGTGGAAGAGGGTGACTCAGGATGGCCTCTTTCCAGAGGCCACACTCCAGAGGGAGTTAATGATTAACCCTTCGTGCTTAGCCTGCAGGACCTTTTTAACCGCAGGGGATTTGGCTCCTGACAGCCCATGTGTGTCGTGTCAAGCTGTTAAAGCAGCTCAAAGGGTGGTTTTTATGAGCCAAAATACAGGTGGGTACAGGGTGTTCGGGCAGATGCTCAGGATAAATAACCAGGTGGGAGGGATGGGTAGTAAAAACCAGCTCGTGTGAACGCAGGGTCTGGCTCTGCCCCTCTCCCTTTGGGTCCAGCTGAGCATTTCTAAGCTGGAGCAGAAGAAAAATGGCCCCCAGGGATGCCAAGTGATGCTGAGCTCTGCAAGCTTGTGTTGCAAACCCGGTGGCATCGCTAACCCTGGGTGCATCACTCTGAGCAGTGTGAAGCAAAGCTTGTATCTGAAATTTCCTCAGGAGTCAGATGAAAAACCAGGATCCCTTCACATTAGGAAGAGGCTGCAGTGGTGATTGCTCAGGGGAGGATGGGGAAATGTGTGATAAAGAGGGAAATGAGTGATGTCTCTCCAATAATGCTCTGTTTCCCAGACAGACAGCCTCTTCCCCCTCCAACTGCGCCTTCCACCCACTCCCTCCAGAGAGCTTTGCCTTCCAGCTCACTCTTCCACTTGTCCTGCTCAGTCCTGCAGCTCCTTTGTGGGGCTTGTGTTCCATTTTCCTTCATTTAAAAAACATCAATTCCCCATATTTTTGCTGCAGTAGCAGAACTAAGTGCGCAAGCTGACAAAGATGGTCTGCAGGGGAGGGGAGGGGAGGGGAGGATAGAATAGCTCGGCGTTTTGCCATGCTCCACGGTCACCTGGGATGGATGAGAAGGATTTCATGGCCTCTGAGCATCCAGATATACCTGCTGTTATTGCAGCAGCAGGTTGAAATACCATCTCAGGTGTCATTTGCTCAGGCTGACCGAGAGAAACTGGCTGCTTGCATGGCTGGGGGTGTTTTTCACTGGGAAATGTTTATGGTTTTTATCTTTCAAGGTAATTCCCCTTTTAGTTCCAATCACAACACACTTTTGTTTAAGCAAGGTTTTTCTCGCTCTCCGGCCAAAAAATGCATCTGTTAGCAATCTTTTTTGGATTTTAAAGCAAAGCTTTTCAAACAATGAACCAGCTGACTACGAAAGGCATCTGGTCATGCTATATTTGCTTATGGGGAGCATAATTTTTAAACCCTGGGAAAAGCGTACGAGGGCATGTGTGTGTTTGTGGAGGAGAGGGTATAGGAAGTGTTAGCATATGGAAAACCAGAACGGGCTGGGCTGGGCTGGTTCAGACCCTGAGATCCCAGCTTGGGGAGAGCCTGATGAAATTCCAGCCCTTTGCAGCATGGCTCCATGGGGAAGCAGCTTTAGCTGAATGATTTAGGTGCTGTTCCAGGGATGCCTGGAGGAATGAGGGAGCCCTGGAGGGCTGTGGTGAGCCCAAAACTCAACCAGCACATGCCTGGCAAAGGCTGGGCCGTGTTGGTGGAGCTGGATTTAAACATCTCATGCGGGCTGCAGACCCCTTGGCTTTAAAACCCATCCATGCCACAGTCTGCCTCCTCTCTGACCTCGCAAACAGCATCCAGGTGGATCATCCAGAGCAGTCAGGGAGGGAGGGGTTGCCCAAATGCAGTGGGCTGCCAGCTGCTGCCAGCTTTCCCTTGCTCTGCTGTTACAGAGCAGCAAGGAGGGCTGGGGAGCACTGTGCAAAATAAAAGTTATGTCAGGACAATGTGTGAAAATGAAGGAAGTGTTTCTACTTTTGCAGCAGGTACCAACTGAAGAGAGTTTTTTGGCCCCTTGCTGTGACTTCCCTGGAGCAAAGTTCTCCTGGGGCAGACCAGCCTTGCAGATAGTGCCAAGAGGGGGGTGAACCATCAAAATCTTAGAATTGTTAAGGTTGGAAAGACCTCTAAGATCATTGAATCCAGCCATTAACCCAGTACTGCCATGTTCACCCTTAAACCATGGCCCCAAGTGCCACGTCAACATTTTTTTGCACACTTTAGGGATGGTGATTCCAACACTTCTCTGGACAGCCTGTTCCAGTTCCTCACCGCATTTTCAGTGAAGAATTTTTTCCAAATATCCAATCTAACCCTCCTCTGGCACAACCTGAGGCCGTTTCCTTTTGTCCTGTCACTTGTTACCTTGGAGAAAAGCCACGGGTGTTGTCACTGAAGGGCTCTCAGGGGCTTGCATGGAGCTGGCTGCTGTGAGCCAGCCCTTTCCTTCCAGCCTTGTAGGATGTGGCTTGGTGTGTTGGACATCAGGTGAGTGGGGAACTCAGCCAGCCACCATCAATTATCCCAAAGCAGCTCCAGATCCAGTTATCCCAGAGCACCACCATGGGCTGTGAGCGTAGGGAAGCAGGATGCTGGGTCAGATGTGACATCACCTGTAGACTGAGGATCTAAAAGATGTTGCCAGAAGCTTGATTTGGAAGCAAAGCAGGTGTGACAAAGCACTGAGGAGCATCACAGGTGTCTTTCTCCCCACCACCACGGGGACATGCTGTGAGGTTGCACTGTTCCCAGCAGCTGCGTTCCTGCACGTCAGAGTGGCAGGAGCTTGTGGAGATGTACCTTCCAGATGCAGATGGGTTGAGACCAGCCTTCAAATTGCTTTGAGCCACCACTGGTTGAGGCCCCACCTCATCTGTCCAGTGGTCACTGGGAAGAGAAGGAAGTCTGGCTGTGGGAGCTGCTGATGCTCCGAGGGGGAGGCACGAAGGCTGTGGAAGTGTCAGCCTTGTAAGCAAGACGTGACAGGGCTGGGGAGTGTGAAATCGCCCTGGGAAGGGCAAAGGGATGGCTGGAACTGGCAGTTTGGTGGCCTTCACTTGGAAAAGCTCCTGCTAATGAGGCATCTCGACTGGGCACTGCTTTCCTTGTGGTGCTGAGGAGGGGATGGAGCTCGTTTATCGGGTTCACATCACATCAGCCCCATGCAGAGAACTCAAGGTGAAGGGACAGCAGAGCCTGTGACATGAGAGGGTGACATGGTGACACCAGGGCCGCAGCTGATGGGATTTGTGTTTTTGCCAGGTCCCTGGAAAGAAGAAGTAGGTGGGGGGAGCAGGTGGAGCGAAGCAGGGGATGGAGCAAGGTTTGCCCTTGGCTGTGCAACTTTGGCATGTCCTAATTTTTGCAGCCGAGCACGTGTGTGGTGGCACATCAGGGCCTGGAGGACGGTGAGGGCTGTTGATGCAAATGTTGCAGAAGAGAAAGGACCCCTTCCCTGCACTGTGCAATTAAAGCCATCAGTGTGTCTCTGACAGAGCAGCTCAGTCTGGGCTCCAGCGGGATTCAGATCAGCCCTCACTTCTCTGCTGCTTGAGCGCACACAGAGCAAAGACTCAGCCCGGAGAATAAGAAACTGGGAGATGTTCAGTGATGCAGTGGAGCATCCTGGAGACGCTCACGCCGGAGGTTCTCAGCTCTGTGTCTGGGCATCCCTTCCCGAAGGCAAGCTGCAAAACCCACATCCCCAAAACCCACCCTGGGTGCTGGGAAACCGTCTTACACATTCACCCTTTCAAACCCTGATGCCGGAGAGGTTCCCTCCTCCTGGCACTGAGCAGAGCCTTGTGACTCACTTCCCTCCGGGCTGTCTCTTTGTCAGGAGATTTCTTTAGCACCAGGAATCCACCAAAGGACACTTATCAGTGTGCTGTAGACCATTAGCCCCGGTAATTACCACTGAGCAACGTCCTGCAGCGAGCCGAGGGGAGGGAAGCCCGTGCCCTGATCTTTGCCTGCTTTATTGTGCAGTCCCCCTTTGCCTGGGAAGCTGCTTTCCGACGAGCCTGCCCAGCTGCTCATCGGAATTAATGAGGTTCTGCTGCACTTAATTGAGAGCGCTTTCTAAATTGGGGGTTTCAGGGAGGAAATGCAAGAGCCCGAGGGAGCGGAGCAAAGGGAAATATTTATAATGCAGCATGTTAATTATAAATGAGCAGTTTAGCCAATTTTGTTGTTCAGCCTCCCCTTGGCCCCCCGGAGACCTTTATTTGCTCCACCGCTTCTTTTCAACCCTAAAGGAGCAGCAGGTCCAGATCCCTGCCTGCCTCACAGGTGTTCACAGCACGTGGGAAGGTCCTGGGATGTGGGATGACCCAGCCCTCCTGCCTTCCCTCCCTGTTCCTCAGCATGGATCTCACTCCCTGCCCGGGTCTCCTGGCTGGGTGCATCTGGACACCTCTTGCTGCTGTGCCATGGTGGGGACCTTGCCACCCTTCCTCATTGGTGTCTCTGTTGGGACCACTGGTGGGAGAGAGGTGCTCCTCATAAGAGGGGCAGTGGGGAAGACCTCCACTGATGCCTCCAGGAGGTGACAGGGCCACCCACGTTCAAGGCACCCATGAGTGTCCCAGCTCCGCTGTCCCCTGGAGTACATTGGCGTGCTGGGCTCTGAAGTGGGGCAGGAAAGCTGGGGAAATCAGAATGCCCACCAGCTTTGTGCAGAGCCTTCCCCTGGCAGGGCAGGAGGCAGCTCGGAGGAGGGCACAAGTGCACAGGGCTCAGCTGAGGAGCTGAAAGACTCAGTGGCCGTGTCAGACAGAATTGACGCTGAGCAGACAGGTGGCCTGAGCCTCAGCCCAGCTGCTTGGCACCTCTGAGGGACTGTGGGGTCAGGAGAAGTGTTAAAGCGAAGGGCAGAGGTTTCCAGGCTTCTTGTTGCTCTCAGACTTGTTTTGTCCCTACCCTGGAGGCAGGCACAGCGAAAGGAAGGGTCAGGTCTGCAGGCACGGGCTGTGCTGCCCGAGGGTGAACTGAACCTCATCCAAATTACCTGTCCTTGACTCCGTGTGTCCTCTTCTTGGCACACTGCAGCTCGGGAAGTTTGGATGCACAAATGTTTCCCAAATATGCTTCTAGAGCCACGGTAAATATTTGGGACTCTGCTCCTTGGGCTCGCTGGAATCAGCCGCAGTTGTCTGCGTGCACAGCTGTGGGGGCAGAGAGGAGGTTGTCCAGCTCCCACCATCGTAGGTGCTTGTGGTGTAGGACGAGTTTTACAAACATCTCCTGAAGTTAAGGAAGGGGCAGAGCTGTGCAGCAAGTCAGGCTGTGATCAGAAGATGGGTACTGATGGAAAATGTGTGAGATTTGTACAATATTTGGTGACTCTAGCCTAGACCTGTGTGGCATTTCTGCTGTCAAAGCCTCTTCTTCTTTTGATATATATATTTTTAGGTAAATAAAATTGGGAAAAAGGTTAATTTATTAATTATTCCCTCCAATTCTGCCTGCTTACTCCATGCAGCCCGTGGGAATGCGCAGCATTAGTTACCTGAGCTGGGCTCAGAGGTCCTTCAATCATGTCCCGCAAGAACAACGTAGAATCTAAAAACCCCTCGTGTGCCCTGACAGATGCATCACAGACCAGGATGGCCAAACGAGGCTCTGCATCATTCATGTCATAGATCATGGGCCCAAGGGTGACATCCTTTAAGAGGTGACATTGCCAGATGCATGTTCCCTTCTAGTGACTTATGAAGCCCCCAGAGGAATTGTCTGTTGTGCCTGGACTCTCTCTTAGGATGTTGATCAGTTCATCAGTGGTTCTGCTCCAGGAGAGCAGCCTAGATCACGTCACATTTAAACACTTCATTGCTTGTAAACATTTTCCCCCCCAAGCATATTCAAGGCTGTGCAGCCCAAGCTTCAGGGGCACTGTAGAGTTGAAACGAGAGAGATTTGGATGTAAAATTTCAGTGTGGTTTCTCTGAAGCTGATAATCACAAGACTGATGCAGTATCAGTGGGGCAGCGTTTGGTCACAGGCAGGTGGTGTAATTGTATTTGAAGTATGGCAGTTCGATAAACCAGGTAATGTTCCCATAGCTGGAGCTGTCGGGGGTGAGCTCAGAACATAGAAAGTCACACTTACATTAATATAAAGTAATGCAAGAGCTCAGGGGTGCTTCGGAAGTGGTTGGTCATGAAGGGCAGGGGATGCTGATACTATTTTTACTAATCTTCTGGCTTTGCTTCTCTTTTTTATCCCCTACCAGGACCAGGAAGAAAATAAAGGAGCCACCAGCTGGCCAGAGTTCTATATTGATCAGCTGAATTCCATGGCTGCTGTGAGTATTCCCCCAGTGCTCTGGTGCCTATGAAGCCCCTGTGAGGCAGAGCAGCATAGCGGGGACAGTCTGTCAGCATTGTGCCTGAGAGGGTGGCAGGTGTTAACAGAGGCAGTGTCACCTGTTAGACCAACAGGTACAGCTGCAAAGTGGAGATGTTCCTGCGGCACCTGGGGCGTTTCCTACGGTCACAGAACCATGGATGGGGTGTTTGGGTTGGAAGGGACCTTAGAGACCATCCAGTTCCACCCCTCTGCTGTGGGCAGGGACACTTTCCACCAGATCAGATTGCTCCAAGCTCCATCCAACCTGGCCTTGAGCACTTCCAGGGATGGGGCAGAGGGACGAGCAGGGGCTGTGAGCCAGGAGGGAGTGCACTGCTTCCCTCTGGGAAGGCAGGAACACCCAGTGCTGGCCATGGGCTGCCAGCCAGGCAGAGCCCTGAGCCTGAGCAGAGCTTGTGATCAAAACCTGCCAGATGCCTGGAGGGTGGCTTTGATCTCCCTGACATGCTGCTGAAGAGGAGCTGGGTTAAATGCAGGGGTCAGCACAGCTCCTCATATCTGCTGGGACCCTTCTCTCTGCCTTGGATTAGCCTCAGCCAGTGCTGGCAGGGCTCACCCTGGCACCTCTGGGGGCCCAGCGCTGTCAGGTGGTGCAGGAACCACTTGAGGGGCTGCTTTAGCTGTAGCTGTACCCCATGCATGCCCAGGGAGCAGGCAGCCCTCCTGCCCTGGTGCAGGAGTCAAATCCCAGCCCCAGCTGGAGAGCAAAATGCAGAGTGGGAGATGCATCCCGTGCACACAGCCACTGTCCCCAACCCAGATGCACACTGGTGACTTGCACTGGGAGACTTGGGCATGACAGGGTTGGCTGTTCACCATGCCCATGGCCTGCTCTGGATGCTCTGCAATCGCTCAATGCCTCTTTTGGATGTCTTTGTTGTATTGTGGTGCCCGAAACTGCCTCCAGGACTCGAGGTGAGGCCGTACCAGTGCAGAGCAGAGCTGGAGTCGTGTTGGGGCTTGGAGATGGTGCCTTCGTCCCCCTGTCCCAGTCCAGGCTGCCTCCTTGCAGACCATGGAGGGGTTTTCCTCACTGCTCCTTTTCCCGAGTCCTGTGATGGCCATAAGGATTCCAGACTTCCAAGATGGGTTTGGGATCCCTGTGGCATGGCACGGTGGGTGGTGGGCACTGCCACTCCTCGGGCACATGTTTTGTAGGGAAATCTCCCTTCTGACTTCTGCCTTCCTCCTTTCACAGAGAAAATCACTGATCGCCTTGGAAAAAGAAGACGAGGAGGAGAGAAATAAAACAATCGAAAGTTTGAAGACTGCACTGAGGACAAAACCAATGAGGCAATTCCCTTCCCTTTCCTGGCTTTATTGCTGCGGTTGTGGCTTTGGATTTGAGTTCTCTGGCAGAGCAGGGGGTTAAATAGGAACACAAATGGGAGCTGTACAGGGTGAGGGAGGCCAGGACTCTGAGGCACTAATTGCTTTTTTTTTGTTTCACCAACTGCTCTTTTTGTGTCATGTTTTGTTGTTTTGTTCCTTTTTCTTGGTCCTTTTAGTGACCAAGAGCCACCAGGACCTTTCTGTGTGTTTAGACAAATCAGGCAACTTCTTTTTTTTTTCAAATTTTCCTTTGTTCTTACTGGAACAGAAGGTAAAAATTCCTTACAGATTGATTTTTTTTTTTCAAGAGAACAACAATTTTTATTGGTCAGCCCGGCCCTTCACTTCAACTCCAACTTCTCTTGCACTTTATAAGGGAATAAAGTCACACGAATCTTCAGGCTTTTATGAGATGAAAAAGAAGTTTTGATGGGGAGGATAAAGGAAGGCTGGGACTCTTTCTGAATGTTGGTAGCTTTTCCTAATTTTGTTTTCTCTGGAGTCTGCATGCACACATCTGCAACACTTGAGATGCCTCAGGTTGACATTTTGTGATGGGAATATGTTCCCTTAGGAAATACCTGACCTGTTTTGGTTATGTAAGAAACAAATTTACTGTTGCTTGCAAATACCTTTCCCTCTTCCACCTGTGGTGATGGCACTTGGTAAGAAATTCACAGGGCTGAGGATGAGCACCTGATCCCTGTGACACCTGGACCTTGTGGGTGCTGGCCCCTGCAGTGAGCAGGGCTGGTGGCCAGCCACAAAACTTTACAAAATCCTTCAAAGTGGGTTTTGAGTCTTTTTTGAGGGATGCAGCAGGCTCTGTTTTACCTGTTGGACCTACTTTTGCACCCAGGGAAGTGAACATCAACTTTCCTATTGCCTTTGGCTGGAAGAAGAGCAGGCTTTGAAGCAGAGAGGGCAGTTTTCCCCAAGCCTGCAATTACCCCTTTTGTTGCTGCGCATCAGCATGGCTCGTTTCAAATTAAAATCATCCCAGTGCTGGGATGTTCTTGGCTCGTTTGCTTTCCGAGCCTGTGCCTTTTGCCAAACCAGAGGACACCCAGCCTGGATGGCACTGGGCAGGGGAGCCCTAAAATGCCTCAGCAGTGTGCAGTGTTGTGTCTGCCTGCTCTGGTGAATCTGCCTGGGGCACTGCCCTGTGTTTGCGGTCTGCTTTCTGTTCAGTGGCTTTGTAAAGTCATCATAAAAATAAAAAATCCCTTAAAATTGGGGAGATGTGCCTAAGGGAGGAGAAGGGTGTGGATGGTGAGGCAGGAGAAGTAACAAAAGGCAGAAGGGCTGACACTGAGGTGTCTGCAGCTGATGAGGGGGTGGCTTCAGGGCTTGGGGTCTTCTTCCAGTCCAAAATTGGTCTCAAGTGAGTGGGATTTAAATCTCAGGTTGGTATTTTTTGCAGTGTAACTGTGAACTTCTAACCTCCATCCTGGGACTTGTGTTAATGTCTGTATTAGCTGGTCCTCTTCCAAATAGCCTCGCTCTGGACAACCTTGTGCAGATGATACCTGGTTGCCTATGCTACCAGGTACCAATTAAATTGATTTTTGCAACCCCATCCTTGTGTCTGGGCCACAGGAGTCCTTCAGGCTTTCTGGTGTCCATGAAAAAGTATGTAAGAAGGTTCTAGGTTTACATCAACAGCCAAGTTAGGCCTCTTTGAGGGTAAAACAATCCTTTAGGGTTATATTTTAGAGCAAAAACCCTTTTTCCTGGCAGGTTTGTGACCCGGTTCATCGACCTGGATGGCTTATCGTGTATCCTCAACTTTCTCAAAAGCATGGACTATGAGACAGCAGAGTCTCGAATACATACCTCGCTCATTGGATGTATAAAAGCACTAATGAACAACTCCCTGGGCCGGGCCCACGTCCTGGCCCACCTGGAGAGCATTAACGTAATCGCTCAGAGTCTGAGCACGGAGAATATTAAGACGAAGGTGGCAGTGCTGGAAATCATGGGCGCCGTGTGCCTGGTTCCCGGGGGCCACAAAAAGGTACTGGAGGCGATGCTGCACTACCAGAAATACGCCAGCGAAAGGACTCGTTTTCAGGTAGGTGGGTCTCCACTCACCCCTCAGCCCCTGAAATTCAGCGTTCCCATCCCTTTCTCCTCCTGAATATCTAAATGGCCGCTTGCAAATGTTTTGTTATGGCTGCTTGTGAGCATAAAAAATCCGGAATTACCCCAGAACTGTGTCTGATGAGATCTGCAGCTGAGCGAAGAGGGAGAAAAGTGTTATTTAAGGCAACACCCACCAAAAAAAATTGCTTGCTTGTGCAGGGTCGCTGGGATGAGAGCTCTGCAAGGCTGCAGCATGCCTGGATGGGCTGGTGTTAGCCCAAATGGGTGCTGGGGTGGCCAGCAGCTGATGGTGCCACACCAGCTGTGGGAGCATCACGAGGAGTTGTTCCTGCGTGTGTTCCCTGGCTGTGTGTGCAGCACTGGGGCTGGCACGGGGCATTTAACTGACACTGTGTGTTTGGCAGACGCTGATCAATGACTTGGACAAGAGCACGGGCCGGTACCGAGATGAAGTGAGCCTCAAGACAGCCATCATGTCCTTCATCAACGCCGTCTTGAGTCAGGGGGCAGGCGTGGTGAGCGCTGGGGCTCTGGGAGAGGGAGGCCTTGGGATGCGTTTGGGGTGCTCTTATTTCAGTGAACTTTCTGAGGATGTGCATCTTGAGCTGAGCCCACAACTGTCCCTTGCAGGAAAGCCTGGATTTCAGACTCCATCTGAGATACGAATTCCTCATGCTCGGCATCCAGCCAGTCATTGATAAACTAAGACAACATGAAAATTCAACCCTCGACCGGTGAGAAGTGACCCCCAGCCCACTCGTGGTTTTTGTCTGGTGCTCTTGCTTCTGGTTTTGGCCTTTGGGGAAGGCACATGACTCTAGAGGTACACCTCTTACAGAAATTCCCTGCTATCTCCAGAGAGGGAACAAAATATTCCAGAATGGTTTTGCTGGCTTATAACATAGGGTTGAGCTGGGTAGAATGTGCCATCGGGGGTCTGGGGATGCTGTCAGCCCTCATCCACCTCTTCTCATCCCAAAAGGCTCCTTGGACATGCTGTGGTGACTAGGAAGTCAAGGCTGGAGGTCCAATTGGTGTTTCAAGCCCTGCCAGTGTCTGGGCTGCTGGCAGAGCAGCAGTCTGTAATTTATTAATTGTCACATTTGTATCTACATTTTAACAGTATTTTTTTTCCCTTTCTTTCCTCAGGCACTTAGATTTCTTTGAAATGCTTAGAAATGAAGATGAGCTGGAGTTTGCCAAAAGATTTGAGCTGGTGAGTACGAATGCTGCTGATGCAGACACTGGCACTCAATGTCACGGTTCGTTTCAAAAACACCTGTGTGCCCTGCCACAAAGAGTGGTCTTCTGGATAAAATGTGGAGGCTGGAAATCTTTCCTGTTGTCCCTGCTCTTTTGCAACATCTGTCCTAGAGTCTGCTTTAACCCTTTTGTCCTCTGGCTGCCCAGCAGCTCTGTTTGCCCCTCGCAGGGCAGTGTGGCTGGTCTGTCCATCACTTTTGGGGTGGGGGTGGCTCGTGGGGTCTGGAGCTGAGGCTCAGGAAGCGGGCAATGCCGGTGTGGGTGCAGTGGCCTGACCTTGCCTGGCTCCTGTCCACAGGTCCACATCGACACCAAAAGTGCAACTCAGATGTTCGAGCTGACGAGGAAGAGGCTGACGCACAGCGAGGCGTACCCGCACTTTATGTCCATCCTGCACCACTGTCTCCAGATGCCTTGTGAGTCCCAGGAGAGGCCAGGAATCCCGTGGCTTGCTGGAGGCTTGGCAGCCCAGCTCTCCTGCCCAGGGGCGTCACGACCTTCCCCTTTGCTCACGTCAGTCTCTCCCTTTCCTTCCCCGCAGATAAAAGAAGCGGCAACACTGTCCAGTACTGGCTGCTGCTCGACAGGATCGTGCAGCAGATCGTCATCCAGAGTGACAAAGGGCAGGACCCCGACGCCACTCCCCTGGAAAACTTCAACATTAAAAACGTTGTACGAATGTAAGTGCTCCGGTGTGGCTGTTCTTACTCGTTGCTGGCACACAGTGATGTCCCTGCCCCTCGGAGGATGTTGTCCCAGCATCCCTGGAGGTGTTGGCTTCCCAGGACTCACCCACCACACCTTATAAATGAAGCCTGTCCTTTTCATCAGACAGCACTTGGGAGCAGCGTTTGAGATTTAGGGGTTTTTGCATGTTCCCTGATAAATTTTACGTAACCCTGCTGGAGGGAGACGCAGCAGAGCTGTTAGGTGTCCCAGTTTGGGAGCCTTAAATCCCACTCGCTCAGTCGTGTTTCTTGCTGGTGGTGGTCTCTTATTTGCTGTAGTAGGATTGTCTCACGTGCTACATCTCTTTTCCTTTTAGGTTAGTCAATGAAAATGAAGTGAAACAGTGGAAAGAGCAAGCAGAGAAAATGAGAAAAGGTGAGTGATGGAGAAGTACACAGTGTCAACTTTAACCTTGGCTGAACAGTTAACATATACATGTATTTATATTTTTATTTATACATGTATCTGCAGCCTTTATTCAGGGGCTGAGATAGTATCGTCCTGTGGGGCTGACATGGGAAATGGGCAAAGCAAATAATATTTTTTTCATGGGGAGGCTCCAAATGGGGTATTAAGGCACAGCACAGACTCTCTTTTGTCAGCTGCAGCTCCTCTGCGGGGCAGTGTGGGGTTTAGCCATGGGCTGCCATTGGCAAGAAGGAGTGTTTGTCACCCAAAAGTGGTCTCCTGGGGCTGTTTCAGAGCACACAGAGCTTCAGCAGAAGCTGGAGAAGAAGGAGCGGGAGTGTGACGCCAAGGCCCAGGAGAAGGAGGAGATGATGCAGACGCTGAACAAGATGAAGGAGAAGCTGGAGAAGGAGTCCAGCGAGCACAAGCAGGTCAAGCAGCAAGTGGCAGATCTCACAGCACAGCTCCACGAGATGAGCAGGGTGAGACCTCAAACCTGCTCCCTATTGTGGGCCTGGTCCCAAACCCCCTGCAGATGCTGTGGGGTGATTTCATGAGCTCCATGGGGTTACTGAGAAAGAGGCTTGTTGAGAGAGCCACCAAGGTGTCTGTCCCTGATGATGGGATGATTTTGTCTCTCCACTTTGCGCTGAACCTCAGTCAGGAATGCTGAAGCTTTTGAGTGCTCCCTTTGTTTCCTAAATTTTAACTAAGACAGTTAAAAATCAGCATGGGGGTGTTTCTTAGGTGGTGTCCCCCAGCTCCATATGACCAGTCCCCATTCCTCTTTCTCTCCCAGAGAGCAATCTGTGCTGCCAGCCCTGGAGGACCTCCCATGCCACCAGGAGCACCTGGTGGCCCTGCACCTTCTCCAACTCCCGGATCTCTTCTTCCCCCTCCACCACCCCCACCACTCCCAGGGGTATGTCCACCACCGCCTCCCCCACCGCCTCCTCCAGGTGGTCCCCCACCTCCCCCTGGCCCCCCACCCCTGGGTGGGATGATGCCTCCACTTGGAGCACCTCTGGGCATGGCCTTCAAGAAGAAGAGCATCCCTCAGCCAACAAATGCCCTCAAGTCTTTCAACTGGTCCAAGCTTCCAGAGGTAAGCTGGGCAATAATTTAGGCAGTGAGGTGGGAGGTGCTGGATGGTGATGTAAGGGCAGGTGGGCGGGAGACCCCCAACCTGCAATGCTCCCACTGTCTTGCAGAACAAGCTGTCAGGCACTGTATGGACCAAGATAGATGACACAAAAGTGTTCAAAATCCTGGACCTCGAAGACCTGGAAAGGACATTCTCAGCCTACCAAAGACAGCAGGTAACAGCTGGCCCGAGGTGGGCGCTCCTGGGGACCTGGGCAAGGTGCCACCATTATGGGGTCACGTGGTTTCACTTGTGGTCCCAAAACACATCTCCCATAATTGTTTCATACCAAAGCCGTGTTTGCTGGATCGACTCCATCTGCTTTGTCCTCTCATCCACGTGCCAGAGCCTTTGCCTTGAGGGGGCTGTTCATGGCTCACTGTGCCTGGCCCCACCTCTGCCCACACACCTGACCACGTGTATCATGAAGATGGATCACCAAAAAAGCACACACACACACAAAAAAAGAGACAGGGAATGTTATGGAAACAACCCCCAGATGTGGCCACAGTTGGGTAATATTTTTGGATTGCTCTTAACAGCAACTGCTCCATGTGTCTGTGTTGGGTGGAAAATTTCTATCCCTCTCTGGCCAAGAAGGACTAAGTTTTGCCCACATCTACCATGGGTGGGTCTCTTCTTTTATTTTTGTAGTGAGCCAAGAGCAAAATGTGAGCTTTGAACAAAAATCCCAAACCAAAATAATTTGTCATTGCAGGCAAAAGTCTCCACTTTTTAATCTCCTCCTCAAGCAGCGTAGCCCCAGTTTGGAAGGCATCAAAGCCCCAGTTTGGAAGGCATCAAAGCGAAGAAAATTAGACGCTTATTTTACTCCAGGCAGGATGAAAATGGGCAAAAGCAATGAGTTTTTCATGAAGGCAGGAGAAAAAGCAAGGAGAAAGGCTGAAGAAGGGTGTTCACCTACTGAACACCTGGCTGTGTTCCTAGAAGGAGAGAACAGCTTGTCTTCTTCGTGCCAGGCTCAGTCAGAGGGGCAGTGCTGAGAAGGAGTGGACCAGACCCATAAGCTCATTAAGCAATGTGAGAGTTTAATCTCTTCCAGAGGCTAATTGAGGGAAAGATTGGGGTGGATTAGAGCAGGGCAAATATCGAGAGTAACCCACCAGAAGTACGTGCTGCCCCAGTGTTTTGGGAATAGGTGACCACAGCAATGTCTCTTTCCCCCGGCATTTTTGGAGCTTGACTCATGCCTACTGGAGGGCACGTCTGAGGACAAGGGATGGAAATGGAAGAGGAGCAAGAATAGAAACCTGAGTGTCAGCAGGACGGTTTGCCCTCGGGCTTGCCTGCCCGAGCCCATGAGTCACCTGGTGTGATGAGGATTATTGCCAGGCAGGAATTTAAAAATAATTTGGCTTGGCTGAGGTCCTGCTGGGTGAAGTGGCTGGTTAGGTTTGGGGCCAGGAGGAACAGGGAGATGGTGCAAGGAGAGCTGTGACATGGGCTTACACCCCAGATGGAAGGAGGACCAAAAGGGAGCTGAACACAGGAGCCAGGGTCTGGAGTGGGACTGGCAGAAGATGCTGTGAGAGCGTCTCAAAGGCAGATGGGAAAGACAAGGCAAAGTCCCACCTGTGAGGTGCTGCTGGGGCTGGAGCTGCCCTTGGGGACATGATGCACAAGTTCCTTGTGGTTCACCCAGGCTTCATTTTGTGTGAGTGGAGCCGTGGGACACATCTCCCTGGGCCTGAGAGATGTGGTTGTCTACCTGGAAGTCCCCAGGGTGCTCCCAGCATTAGTCCCAGAGTGGAGAGGGGGTGCACGGCTCTGCAGCCAGCAGCAGTGCACACAGCAGCATGTGGAGTTAGATGTGCTCCGTGAGATAAAGTGAAGTGTTCCACGCTGGATGGGGCTCTGAGCAGCCTGGTCTAGTGGAACCCTCCCTGCCCATGGCAGGACTAGATGATCTTTAAATTCCCTTCAGCCCAAGCCATTCTGTGGATCTGTAACACATGCAAACCACAGGGCACTGTGTATGTGGTGGGGGGCTGGGGGAGTGAACAGCCTGTCCCTGAGGCAGAGTGGACTAATAATGGTTTAATAACTCACAGTGTTTTCAAGCTCTAGCAAAACTTGATTTCTGTCACAAAGAAGCAGGGGAGAAGCAGGGTTTTCTCCTCCCTGTTTCCTTCTTGAGCCACTTGGTCATGCTTCTCACTTGTGCTGAGTCACAGTATCCACAGGACATGGGGTGTCAGGGGCTGCCTGTCTGCCCATGCCCCCAAACAAACCAGGGCTCTGAAAACGCACGGTCAAGTGGTGCCACCCCTGTGGCCAGTGCCCCAGCAGGGCTTGGGGACAGCAGGCAGAGGTGTGTGCAGTGCACAGAGCTCTCTGACCCTCCCCAGATGGCTCTTGTGGGGCTGCCTTTGCTGGGATTTGTCTGGTTTTGTTGCCAGAGCGCCTGGGAATCCCTAAGTGCTGCAGAGACCCGAGGCTTAACGATGTACTTAAGTTTAAGCATCTCTTTAAATGTTTTTTCCCACATCACAGGCTGGGATGTAAATGCAGCAGGCTATTAAGTGAGCTCTGCAGCTTTTGGGAAAGGCCCTTTCCATTTGGGGAGGACAGGAACCCTCTGGGCTTCCCAGGGCTCGGCCTGGGAGCATCCCTGCCTCACAGTGGGTGAAGCTGTTAGGAGAGCCTGTATCCTCCCTGCTGAGGCTCTGCAGATGTCCCTGTCCCCAGAGAAGGTCTCAGCCCTGCAGCTTCACAGGATACCAGCATTTACAGAAAAGCCAACAGGAGCTGCTGAGTTTTTGGCCGTGGCTGAGGACTGGTGGGAGCTGTGTAAGGGTGTGCATGTAGTGATGGAGAAAGGCAAGCTCAGGGCCATCAGGGCTTAAGCTACACAGGGCTTTGTGCCTCTGTCAGGGATGTCTTGAGAGCCTTCAGGCAAGTAGAGGTTGGGAGTGATGTTGATAAGTAGCAGTGACACAGCCAGGGCAGTCCTGGCAGGTCCTGCAGTGGTGAGTGATGTAAAAGAGTCAGGGCCAAGTGGAAAAAAATATGTGTTGTTGAACCAGGGGCTTAGCAGTGAGCTGGGAAAGAATTCATCTCCCAAAAAAGGATGAAGGAAGTAAAGCCTCCAGCTCCTCCGTGCAAGGGAGAGTGACCTGCGCAGGGGCCAGGGACAGCAGGGCTGGGAGTTGTTTGTGGGAATGCTGACAGCACATTTAAAGCTGCTCCTCCTTACACCATCCTGCAGCAGAGGCTGGATCACGGTTCCTGTGAGGGAAAGGGGCAGGGCTGAGGTTGGTTTGAGGCAGACAGGGAGGGTCTTTGCAGTGAACCCTTTCTCTACCTTAATGCATGAGGAGCCCTCCCTCTCCTGGAGCAGGAGACTGCAAAGAAAGCCACCACGTCCTTCTCCTCTCCAGCAGCCTGGGGCAAGTCTGAGCAGTGTGAGGCAGGTCTGAGGGTTGAAATGGAAGGAAGACCTCCTCATTAGGGACCAGTTAAACGAAAATGAAGATACCAGTTGCAGCTTGTGGGTGTGCTTTGTGCCTGTCCTGCAAAGGAGACTGCTGGAAAGAGATTGATTAATGAAACACTGTTCCTTAGCCTTAACTGAACCAGAGGCTCTTGATCAGTACAGCTCATCTGAGGGAAGGAGGAAGGAAAAGCCCTGTGTGTGTGTGTGTGCGCACACGTGTGTGGTGCCGGCTTTACTGCACCTGCTTCCAGTCTGGTGGGGGGAGCCCAGCAGGACAACCAGGTCTTGGGAGGAACGTGGTGCTGGTGGGGCATTAGGGTGGCATTTGGCCAGGCTGCCGAGCCCTGGAGAAGCAGGGAGGAGGAGGATGAGAACTCGAGGGGAAGTGTGTTGCCCTGGCAAATGGTAAAGTTTTGCTGCGGCCAGATTTGCTCCAGGACGAGCCTCTCGTTATTTCCACTTGAAAGCCCTGTTTTTCCTGGCAGTCACATTGGCATTTCAGTCCCTCAGATGTGCAAGAACCTGCAATTTTCCTCCTGGCACGGCAGGCTGAGCAGTGCTGTGCCTTTGGGCCAGTGGCAGGGCTTGGCCAGCATCCTCCCACCTCATCCTGTGTCCCCTTGTCACCTCTATGCACGATGTACCTTGGTCTAATCCATTTGTGGAGCCGCCTCTTCCATCAGCTCTCCCGTTCTGCACATCCTGTAATCCACATTTTCACCTGCATCCCCCCTGTTTTGGCACTGGCACCCGCAAGTGCCTCCCCCATGCTGCCAACCCCCCTATATTGCACGTTTCCCTTCTCTGTGCTTCGACTCCCTCTGATTTTGCCAAGATCACTGAACTGCATGTGTTTTTACTGCCTTTTTCCATGCTTCTGCTATGGCTGTAGGACTTCTTTGTGAATGGTAGCTCCAGACAGGTAAGTGAGCACCTGCAGGAGTGTGGCGTGGGCAGGGTGAGTGTGGGGCTGGGGACAGGGACACAGGGGCACGTGGGTGCTTCTGAGGGGGGTTAATGTGTGACAAATGGGATTGAATCCGGTGCAAAGATCACCAGAAGGAGCAGCTTGAAAGTTGATGCTGGGGAGCCTGGTAAGGCAGAACCCACCGTCTCTGCTGTCTGGCCTGAGGTCAAAGCCAGTTTCTGAGTCCGGGAGTTGGATTATTAGATAGAGCTGAGCACAGAGGAGCTCCTACCCCTGAGCATTTTTTGTTTTCAAAAGATGGAAATAAACTCACGAGTTGGAAGTTCTCTGCTTGGTTAGAGCAGGCAAGGCACACGAGGAGGCAGCTAGTGGTGACTTGAGGCTCACTTTCCATCACCTGCCTCTCTTCCCAGTTATCATATCTGTGGGTTTTCTTCATTCAAACAAGAAAATGAATAAAAAGTGGTAATTTCAGTGCTCAGTATCAGCCTTTGCAGTGGCCATGTGCCAGGTCTCCAATGCTCATGGACGTTTAGTGTGGATCTGTAACGTTCAGGACCTTGCCGCTCCAGATTGTGTTCCTTCCAGAAGGATTAAATAGCCAGCTTTTAATCTATTAACCTTAGTAAAATATGCAATATGGTAAATTAAAACCTGGGGCAACGAGAACTCCTCGGGCAGCCCTGCAGAACTGCTGTTACGTAGATCTGCCCATTTGCCCACAACCACAGTGTTGCTGCTCATTTGAAGGCAATGCATTTAAGCTGCTTAGGAGATGTAGGTGCTTATGCCACACCAATTCCTGCTTTCAAATGCCTTGTTTTGGGAGAATTTCACTGAAAAAGCTGCCGGTTATTTTTGCAAGTCTGATAGCCTCTATTGGTCAGCTGGCTTGGGAGGACTGGTGCACGGAGGGTGATTACAGATGTTTGGAGCAGGGCTGAGGGACAAGAGTGATGCTGAGTGTGTGCAGCAGCCCGTAACGAAACATTCGATGGAGTATCACAAGTATGTGTGCTGAGAGAGCCCGCCTTTATTTATTCAGCAGCGCCCGCGTGTTTGCAGGTTTTTAAATCTTCCCTGTCTGAGAAAATATTTACATTTCTAACCAGTGGCTTCAAAGGCAGCTCTGGTTTATGAAATGATTTGCTGTGTTTCAGTTACAGGCGAGGGGCTTTACCCCTAGCCCGCGGTGACACCCCTGATTAATGGGGACCCGCTGTGTATCGTGCTGCTGTGTGCTGAGAGTACTAAATGTCCTTGCTGCTCCATGGCTCTTCTCCAGGCTTTTCTTCTTACTGTTTTCTCGTAGAAGGAAGATGCCATCGATGACACTTTGAGTTCCCGGCACAAAGTCAAGGAGCTTTCCGTCATAGACGGCCGGAGAGCTCAGAATTGCAACATCCTCCTCTCCAGGTAGGGTTAATGCCTTGTTGCCCTCTGGGAGTGGGGAGATGCTCAGTACCCTGCCCTGGGCTGCCCTGAGTGTGCTGCTCATCCCTGGAGCAGGGGGTTGATGACAGGAGCCAGTGCAGCAGGAGAGCCAGTGACACCTGAACCCAGCTATAGCCTTACATCCTCATGGTGGGGTGACCTGGAGGGGGGGCAGTGCCATTAACTGGGTGCATGGCAATTTGGTGTCCCTGGAAAGCTCCCAAGGGGCTGGGATACCCGGTGAACCTTCACAGGAGGTGGAATCGGGTTGATTTCACCTCTTATCTTTCTTATCTTCTGGGTTTTGTTTGCTCTTTGCTGGTGGTTGAAGAGAGTCTCTCTGGGCTGGGGGAGTGCTGGGTATCAGCAGGGTGCAGGGAGCAGCAGCAATTCAGCCAGGACCTTGCTGCCCACATCTGAATTTTGGGAAGGGGATGTCCCCCTCTTACAGCTGCCCTGCTGGTCTGACAGCCTCCCTCACACCCGTCACCAGGCAGGCTCAGCACTGCTACCAGCAATTTAATCCGATCTCCAAATTGCTGCCAAAAGGATAAAAAGGGCTTTTTTTGTTTTTGGCAAGATAAATGATACCAATAGGACTGAACCCTGAGAAAAGGGAAACCGGGTTGAGGTGGTCTGAAAGGATGAGCCATCAGTGTAGTTACTTGGGAAAAAACACCCAAATAGCAGCAGAAAATGCCACTTGTTTCTGACTCACCCAGAAAAAAAAAACTCCGACAGCATTAAAATTTAAAAATATTCCCTCTGCTGTCTGGAGGCACAGAAGCTTCTGTGCCACCCAGGACTGGCCAGGATGGAGCAGCATTGCTGGTGGGTTGGGTTTGCAGCCGCAGCGCCCGAATTTGGTGTTTTCCCAGACCATGGGTTCCGTCTGGTTCTTCCCAGTGTAGATTGTGCCTTGTCTGGACAGCCCAGCTGTTTTCCTTCCGTAGAAAGCTTGGAGAATCTGATGTCTGCAAAAAAAACCCCCTCTGGGTGGGTAACTCAGCCCCTGGTGCTTCTCCCAGAGGTGGTTGGCAGCCTGTGGGCAGTAAGAGTGATGAGTGCCGCAGCATTTGGGGGTAAAACTGCCCTGTTTATGGCTGGCTCTGCTCCGGGCTGCTTCTGAGGATTTTCGTGCTTCCTAGCAGTCCAAATAAAAAAGGATGATGATGAAAGCAGAGTTTAAAGCAGCAGGCAAATGAGTATGTCTGTGGCAGGCAGCTATTAGCAAGTAAAACGATGGGATTTGGGGCACTGGCTCGGCTGCTCCCGGCGTATGTAGGCTGAGCGTTGGGTGGGTTTAGGTGTGATTCAGCCAGAGGTCTAAGTGTATATTTGGAAGTTAAGTACACAAATAGAGCTTTCAGTGGGAAGGGGAGAGACCCAAGCACTCGGCTTCAAAGGCATCTTGCACGTCTTACTGAGTAAAGGTTTCAATTTCATCTCACCATCAAACCTTTCTCTTCCAAGAAGGCGATGGCTGGAAATGAATTGCCAGTAACTAATCCCACAAAAAGGGCAGGATGGAGGTTGCTGCCTGCCTGCCTTTTCCTGTGGGTCATTTCCTAGGGGAGAAGCAGGATCAGACTTGCCCTGCAAGGTGGTCCTCAGGCCTCTCAAATGGCTTTTCCCAGGCCCATCCTCGTGCAGGTACCAGTGGCTTTGAGGTTGCATTGACTTGCCCCAGATGCTGCTTTTGGAAGTGCTTTGGAGTTCATCCCATGGTACTCCCAGGACCACAACTGAGCTTCTGTCCCCAAAATCCCTTTGAGTGATGTGATACCAAGTGTCTCAGAGGTGGTGTAGGGACAAAGCCCAAGCATCCTTTTAGTGGTCTCAGATCCCGCTCCTGCATCTCCAGCAGACTCCATGTTATCACTGTGCAAACCCTTTCACCTCTGCCTGCCCCAGCTGCCCATCCCAAAGCTGAGCAGAGCACTGGGTCCGTGGTCCCAGTGTTCCAAAGGCACTGGTCTGGCAGCTGGGCTGCTGCTCTTGGCCCTGCTCGCACGGCCACCGCGGGGCTGAGCAGACTTTCACGTGCAAGAGGACCTGCAGGCTCGGCCCCTGATTTAGCCCAGACGTTTGTGAGCTCACCAGGCATTGTCTGGCTCGCAGCGTGGAAAGATTACGGCCAGTGAGATACTTTATCTCTCTCTGTAGATTAATTTTTTTGCCTGTTTCCCTTGCTTTGGGAGAAATGACTGCGCGGTGAGATCACTGGATTTTCCTCCAGCTTGTAATGCAGCACAAGAATACTTTTAGCGCTCGCTTTTTTCTTCTGATTTTTTGGAGAACGCTCTGCTGATGTCAGTGCCTTATCGTGTCCTCCTCTGTGAGCCCCCCACATCCTCGCTTTTGCTCCCTGTGCACGGGTGTGTATTTTTAGTCCCGCGTTCTGCCAGATGCAAATCCACCCCTCGCTCCGCCGTTTTCCGCCTGTGCTGGCAGTGAATGCCTCGTTTGATTCCTCTCTCCCGGCGAGGCGACGTGAGGCATTTTTTTTTCCTCAGATGAATGTGGCTTTTGAGGAGGGCGCGTCCCTTTCCCGGCGGAATTTGTTTTTCCCCTTCACACTTATCACGTCCTCCGCGGGACTCGACAAAAGCCACGCAGAGCGGCCCCGCGCTCGTCGGGCGGGCGAGCTGTCACCTCGCATCGCCGGGCTGCTGCCTCTAAATCCCTGTGACAGCAAGTCCTGTGACCCCGTTCCTCTCAGACGGCTCGCCTTCGACAGCTGCTGCCAACAATGATAATTATTGTGGTTATAGATAAGCTTCTAGCTTTCACTGGCCCCTTTCCCATCAAATTGTCTGAGAAGCTGTTTTCTTCTGGCGCCCCGCGCTTGCTCTCTGCTGATGCAGGGGCAGGCTCTTGTTCTTGGCACTGGGTCGTGATGATTCCTGAGAAAAGTTTTGGGGTTTTTTTTCAACCTCTTTCTTTTTAAGTGCGTTTTTATTGTTGAGTTCGCTTTCAATGAGCGAGGGCTTAAAAAAGTCACCCTCATCTTTCACCACCCTGCTGGAGATGATCACGGTACTTCTATGGGCTTTAGGTGTTCGCTGTGGATGAGGAGTAGCTACCTGCCCACCCCCTTCTCCCAGGAGCATTTTTGCCTCCCAGGGATCCCCAAATGCCCAGATCTAGCCAGTGTCTGCTTTTCATCAGCGTGAGACCGGTGTTGGTGGTCTGAGCATTCCTGTTTCTGCTTGGGTGTAAAAGGAGTTCTCCTGCGGTTTCATATCCCACTTCAGGTCATGTCCCATCCTCGCCACTGCCATTGTAAGGGACAGGTGTGGTGACCCCAGGATGTGGCTGCTTGTTACTGCAAGCAGCAGATGGGACATTTTCCAAGGACGGGAAACATGGGCTTATAAGGAATGAAGATTTACATACCAGGTCTGTAAGATCCACCTTTCTTAATAAAGCTAGTCCTTCGCTTCCACTCTTGAGCAAAAGATTTCAAGCTAAACCAAGCCCTTGCTACCCTGGCCTCAGAGACCAGCACCCTTCCTGTGTTAGCTTCAGCTTCCAAAAGCCAGCTCCACAGTCTCAGTCTGCTCCCTGAAGAGATGTGGGGGTGAAAAACACCCTCCTTGTTTAATTACTCAGAGTGATCAAGTCAGCTCCCGATCTTCTTTTTGATCTGCTGATCAGGTTGACTTCCAAGGTCTCACATCCTGCTGTAGGGTGTGTTTCTGGTTTCAGCTCATTCCTTTGAGCCACATCCAGTGTTTCAGCATCCCTTGGCAGCACTGATCACCGATACTGGGGCCATGGGGTTCCTCAAACAGGTCTTTTCAACTCTGTGGTTTTTCCCTGCATGCAAGTACAGGGGATTAATTACATTTTTTAAACTGGATCTGTTGCAGTGGCTTTGACCACGACTGCACGCTGGGTGAGGGAGAGGATGCTGGTAAACGGAGTTGAAGGAGTTTCTGGGCTTTCCCTTTATTTAGTTTAGATTATTTTATAGACCACAATGCAAAGAAGAAGAAAAATACATGTGGTTTTGCAATCAAAGTCCTTGCAGGGAGCGGTTCCTGGGAGTGCTGCAGTCGAATTAAACTGTAATTAATGGCTGCTCTAGCCCAGGAGGAGCCGAGGGCGTCTTTCCATCTCTCTGTTGCCTCAACTCGGTGTGGGCTGCTGGCAGAAAGATCCCTGCCAGGGAAGCCCAGCCTGGTGCTGCTTGCTGTGACACAGTGGTCTGTGGTTTTGTAAACCTCCAATTTGAGGCTGCATCTTCAATTCCTGTTAGGTGATACAGAGGAAGAAAAAGGTGGAGGAGAGGCTGGTTTCCAGCTTCTTACACTTCGAAGCACATTGAATCCCCACCCTTCCAAAGAAAACCAAACTGATTTTCCCAAACTGGGAAAACCCAAACTGAGTTTCCTAGGGTGCTGAGCATCCGCTTGTCCAAGTTTTGGATTTCCTTCTCATTTGTTCTTAGAGGAAGACTTCAGATGAGGGTGGTCAGGAGAAGTGGGAGAGGCAATGTTTGAATCCAAGAACAGCAGTGGAAATAGGGCAGATTTCCCTTAAGGGTTGTGGCAGTGGCTTCAGGGGCAGTGCTGAGCTGCACGCCTGAGCCTGGGCTCGGCTGTGCTGCTGGTGGGAACGTGACCCCCTGGCCCTGTGGCCCTTGGGGGTGCTGGAGCTGCAGGAGCAGCATTGCTGTGGGCAAGAGTTATATATGAAAGCTGGGTATTTAATGTACTGCTTACAATCCTTACATAAAGCACTGTAAAAAAGGGAAATAGGGAATGGCAGCTGCAGTGTGGGGAGAGGGAATTGGCTGGGGAGGTTTGACCCCCCTTTTGCAGCAGGGCCAGGGCTGCTCTGTGCTGTGCTGAGCCTTGGCAGAGCACGGTCCTACCACATTTCTCACACATCCTTCTTCATCACATGCTGGATAGAGCTGTTTGTGATGCTGCTGCTGGCTGGGGGTTAAGCTGTTGCACAGGAGTGTAAGGAAACTCTCCTGAGCCTTCCCCATTTGCTGGGCTGGGAATAACTCTCCTTTGCCTCCACCTCCCAGGCTGAAACTCTCAAATGAGGAGATCAAACGAGCAATTTTGACGATGGATGAGCAGGAGGACCTCCCAAAAGACATGCTGGAACAGGTGGGCAACGTGTCTCATGCTCCTTTGTGGTTGCCTCATGCTGAGACAATGCTGTGCAAAGTACTTGAGACCAAAGCACAGCCTGGAGTGTGTCAGGCCCCGAATTATTTACCAACCACATGTTGACAAACCACACAGGTGGGCTGGAGCAGCAGCTTGGTCATGGCATCAGTGCTGGGAGCAGCATGGCCCCCACATGCCATTCTTGTACCCAGGTCAGCCCTGGGACCCTTAGGTGGGGCCTGTTTTGTGGTTGCAGCTTGGTGTTTGTGCTCAGTGATGATTTATTTTTGAAAGCTTAGGCAGTATTTGTGCAGGGGAATCCCATCTGAGTCCCTTTGGAAGCCTGTTACTCACCTGTCCTTAGAGCTGAGCTGATAATTGCACTTTGAGCAGAGACATGGGAGGATTCATTGCACAAAATTTCCATCTGCTAGTAAGTAGAGTTGCAGCAATTGGGAGTCCCTGACTGACATCTCCTCTGGCAGAGCTCATGTTGAAACCTCCTTGGAGCAGACTTAGTACATCTGTTGTAAAAGCAGAGTGATGGCAGGGCAGAGGCAAAAGACACTGATGTGATGGAGTAATGTGAGGAAGGTCACAGGGACAGCAGTAACACTTGTTTCACAGGTGCCTCGGGGCCACTGTCTGTACATGCTGAAAAGGTGTTAGAATCAAGGAAATAAATCACTGTTTGGCCCCTGAAAAATTGTGCATGGACCTCATGACCACCACTGTGCTTTGTCTTGTTTAGCTCCTGAAGTTTGTTCCTGAAAAGGGTGACATTGACCTGCTGGAAGAGCATAAGCACGAGCTGGACCGCATGGCCAAGGCTGACCGGTTCCTCTTCGAAATGAGCAGGTTGGTGGCTCAGGGGACACATTTTGGCCCATGGCTGCACGGGCTGGTTGGGAGGTGGGTGTTTCGTGGAGCCTGCTTGGGAAATAAGCCCTTCTTACTGTTTTTCACCTCAAGAAATGAGTGGGCCAAGCAGATGGGAGGGCAAGCAAGGTGCTTGGAATTACAAGGATCATTTGTGATGCTGTGCTCCTAAAATCAAGGTTGTTCTCCCATATAAGCAGCAGCTGGACAGAGCAGGGGAGAGGGATGGGGAGATGGATTCTCTGGTGGGAGGTGTGTCCTTCCCACATCATGTCCCGACACATTTTCCCTCTCTTTCGGGGAGAATGGTTTAGGGGTGGTTGTGGTGGTTCTGGGTTGATGATTGGTCTAGATAATCTCAAAGGTCTCTTCTGACCTTGATGATTCTGAGATTCTATGATCTAACCTGGTCCAGTGCAAGGTGTCCCTGCAGGGCAGAGGGGTTGCAACTAAATGATCTTTCACCATTCTATGATTCACTGTAGCCCAGGTGGGAAATGCTGCTGGAATGGTGACACAGTGCTCCTTTCCCTTTCATCCTAATGAATATTCAAGCCTGATGGATGTACATTTTGCCCTGCTGTGCAGATGAGTCCCGCTCCTCACCTCAGGACTGACTCATCCCTAGGGCTTCTGAGACTATATGAGACTGAAAGGAAATGTAATTTTTTCCTGCTCCTGGTAGCAATCGTTTAAGACTTAGGAGTCTTCAGGGATGAATAACCTTATCTATTGCATGCACATCCTCTAGAGGTGCCGGGTAAAATCTTGAAGCTCCTTATTTAAATTGAACTGAGCGTTCAGCTCTTTGGATTTCTTAGCTGAACTTCAAGCAAGTCACTTGCTGGCAAGGTCAGCGAGGTTTACAATTCGAGATTGCACCGGGAGATCAAAAATAGAAATGCTCCCATCCTCCCCAAGCAACACTCTGGTGAGCACCGGGGCGATGCGCCGTGTGGTTGCTGAGTGTCAAAGGCAGGCAGGATGGAGCTGTGAAGTTCAGACCTGAGCCCTGGGGGCTCAGTGATGCTCAGAATTAGCTCTTCTATCACAGGTCACCTTTCTTCTTCACAGACTCTCGCCCAAGTGTTGCTCTCATGCCTTCATCCTCTGGAAAGCACAATGTGCTGATGCAAATGTTTTCCTTGATTTCCAGCACGGCCTTTTAATTTGCCTTGTGGTCTGTAACCGAGTGTGATGTCTTTGTCACCTCTGATTAGTACAACAGTGTAGCTCTTGGCCCTGTGTGTGAGCATGTCTCCTGTGGGTCCTTGGTCCAAGTGACTCAAATCAGACTGCCATGTGCATACAAGTGAGATCTTGTTTAGCCTAAACACAACTGACATGAGCAGAGCCATCCCTGACTTGTCCAGGAAAGGGGCTTTCCAGCCCAGGCCATCATTTTGATGATCAGGAGGTCCAGTTTCATTAGTTCAGGTCATAGGTGAGCCTCTCTCCAGCTGCAGCTCATCACAAAGCCATGGGAAGCCCAGACCTCGTCAGCACCTTTGCTTAGGAGTGGTTGTGAAAGAACTGTTTGTTCATACCAACAGGGTGTAAAAGTCCACTTGTTTAACCTGCTGAGTTAAGGATAGGCTTAAGCATGTGCTTAAGAACCCACTGGGATCCACCCCAGGACAGCTGTAGCTTCAGTTGTCAATTTTTCCCATCCCAGCAGAGTTTCAGGGAGAAAAGGGGTCATTATTTTTTAATCACCGTGGCTCAAGCGTGCTTTGTAAGCACAGCTGTGAGCAGTGGAGCAACAGAGCTCTGCCTGGAGCAAGCAAAGCTCAACCTGCACCTCCTTTTTGTTTTCCAGGATAAACCATTATCAGCAAAGGCTGCAGTCCCTCTACTTCAAGAAGAAGTTTGCAGAGAGAGTTGCAGAGGTCAAACCCAAGGTGGAAGGCAAGTGACCGGATCTGCTCAGGGACTCTGTCCCAGCACAGGGATCACTCCCAGGAAGAACATCCTCCATGCCAGGATGAGCCTGGTCCACATGGAGCTGGCAGTGACACAGGGGAAGGGAAGGAGTTGGTGTTCACTCCTTGGGCATACTGAAGGGGTTGCTGGTGGTGGGCTGTTGTGGCAGGGGGTAATGTCCCACCCCTCTCTGCTTTCAGCCATCCGTGCTGGCTCCAAGGCAGTGCTGCAGAGCAGCAGCCTCCAGCAGCTCCTGGAGGTGGTCCTGGCCTTCGGGAACTACATGAACAAGGGCCAGAGGGGCAACGCCTTCGGGTTTAAGATCTCTAGCCTCAACAAGATCGCAGACACCAAGTCCAGCATTGACAAGTGAGCAGCCCCTGCCCTTACCCTTGGTGGCATCCACGGGCGCCAGGGATGTTGGGGGAATGGAGGGGTCATTAGCATTCCCTCTGGGACATGGCTATGTGGAGCAGTCCCCTCCTCCTGCCCAATTTGGCTCATCCAGTGATGTGAGTGTGCATTCTTTGAGCAGGACAGCTTTTGGGGGAAGCCAAGCTGCGGATCAGTGCAGGGATTGATGGGGGCTTTCCTTCCTGCGCTGGCTAAATTGCAGCCAAGGCTGATGAGTAGGATCATCTTCCAAATGCTTTTTAACCCCTTTGAAGAAGCCAGCAGCCAGAGAAAGGGTTTCCAGGGGCTTTTCTCCGTGGGAACCCCCTCTGCCACTCTCCTATGCTCATGCAGCCCTGCTGAACTCTGTTCGCAGAGTGAGAGGAGCTGGGTCAGGTCTCAAACCTGCCTGGTCTCATCCATCAGTAAAGACAGTGGAGGAGAAGAGCGGTGGCACTCAAGTCATGTCCCCTGGGTTCCTCCTCTGGAGGACCCTTGCTTGCAGGGACCAGGCTGCTCTGCACTGTGGCTGTGCGTGGGACTGACCCATCGTGTGTCCCCACACAGGCAGAAAGCAGCATCCTTGCAGAAATCCTCAAACAGTTCATTACCAGGGTTGGGATTTAACCAGGGGTTTTGATTGAACTATGAGCTCCCCAAGATGCTGCCACAGTGACCTCTCTGCTCCTCTTTCCCAGGAACATCACCCTGCTGCACTATCTCATCACTGTTGTGGAGAAGAAATACCCCAAAGTCCTCCGCCTGCATGAGGAGCTGCGGGACATCCCTCAGGCAGCCAAAGTCAAGTAAGCAGGGATTGAGGTGGCACTTAGGGAGCACTGGGAGTGCCTCTCCTCTCATTTCAGCCTGCTTTTCCATGTCACCCCACCCTGGCTCACCCTCCTGGCCAGATCCTGGCTGCTGGGCTCTATCCCATGCCGTGGCCACGCTGGCCCAGAGCAGCCCAGGACTCAGAAGCAAACATCACCTGGCAGCTTTAAATCACAGCCCTTGCAGCAAAGGCTCTAAACTTCTGAGCTTGAGGGAGGAGAGCTGCTTGGAGCAGCCACTTCCTGTTGTTATCTCACCGCAAAAGCATTTAATTAATTTCTAATGGTACATTAAGTAATCCGGGAGGAAGCGGTTGCGGTGTGGCTGCAGATAAAGGGCAGCTGTTTATCTTCATGTGCCAGGGACGCTCTGCCTGCAGCACGGGCAGGACCAGGCAGCTGTGTGAGGGGCTCACCTGCATCCAGGTCCTGCCTGCCCCTCGTTTTAGCACCAAACACAGAGTTTCTGGGGTTTGCAAACAGCTTTTTAAGCCTGCCCGGTGACCTGCTGGGAACAGGCTGCCCCAGTTCAGCAAATCCCTTAAACACAGGCTGAACCTTTAAGTTCAGGAGGAATCTGCTGTTGCCTGCAAAGCCCTCGAGTGTGTGCTGAAATACCTCTGAAATCAATGAGGCTCTGTTTTGGTTTTAAACTCCAGCAGGAGCTTGCAGGCTTTGGTGCTTCAGGGACGTGAGCAGCAAAGATCACATGTTTCTGCAGCCGGGGCATCTTTGTGCTAGCTGTGGACATGAAAAGGGGCTGAAACTGCACCTTTTAGAGAGTTAGAACAGATTACCCAGAGAAGTTGTGGGTGCCCCCTCCCTGGAACTGTTCCAGGCCAGGTTGGATGGGGCTTGGAGCAACCTGGAATAGTGGAAGGTGTCCCTGCCCACAGCAGGGGGTTGGAACTGGATGGGCTTTGAGGTCCCTTCCAACCCAAACCATTCCATGATTCTATGAAATACGCACAGGGTTTGCAGTGGCTCGAGGGTATTCCAAGCTTCAGAGGTCTCTTGTAGCAGTGGTGGGTTCCCAAGGAAGATGTGTACTGGACAAAACAAGCATCCTCATGTATAAAATGTAAAATAATCATCAGCCATTGGGATTGAGCACAATGACAGGACAAATCTCAGCGTGCAGGGAAAAGTGTTCTTCTCCCAGAGGGTGGTTGGACACTGGAAGAGGTTCTCTAGGGCAGTGATCACAGCACCAAGCCTGACAGAGCTCCAGAAGCATTTGGACAACGCTCTCAGGTGCGAGGTGTGACTCTTGGGGCTGTGCAGGGCCAGGAGTTGGACTTGGAGATCCTTGTCAGTCCCTTCCAGCTCAGGATAGCCCATGGTTCTGTGAGTGTGTGGAGCTCAGTTTGCAGGCATGAGCTGAGGGCATGGCTGAGCAGGACATGCTCTGTGCCAGTGGGCACTCCGGCTTTCCCATGCTCCTGGTCTGCAGCTGTTGCACAGACACATGTATGGGAAAGAAAACGCCTGCACAGAGGCTTTCTTTACCCCCCTAAACTTTATCATTTAGCTCTAAACTGGACACCATATGTAACATTTGGGTTTGGTCCAATCCAGAGCGAAACCAAAAAGTTTCTGAAGCTCTGGAAGGCCCTGAATTCCCCCCCAGCCCTGCAGCTGTGAAGCAGAAATTGCCGCCTCTGTCAATCCCACCACTAGTAATGAACTGCTGGAGCACAGGGCTCCCAAAACTGCATTTTCCCAGACTAAACCTGCCAGGAATGCTTGCCCCGTGACCCGGCGTCAGCATTTCCAGGGACCCCAGCCCTCGCACAGACACCCCTGGAAAGGCATCAAGCCTGTGGTCACCGAGCCTTTGTGAGAAAGCTTTCCCTCAGTCACTGTGGTAGAAACCCGTAAGCACTTGAATTTGAAGCTCATCAGGGGCTTGAGCCTTGTGTAAACAAAGCCAGGGCCAGACATGGTGATTTATTTTTATTTCTCTATATTTGGGCTGTCTCCCTTTGTGAAAGCCTCGCTGCTCGGAAGGATGCTTTGCCTGGTGTTCACCCAGCCGTGGTACCCTGAAAAACTGTCCTCTGTGCACTGTGACAACGATCCCATCCACTGCTGGCCCTGGAGAGAAATCTGTGCCCAGCAAGGGCCTCTCCTGAGCCCTCCTTTCTCTTGGAGAGGGCTGGAGGCTGCTGAGCTTGGTAAACCTGTGCAGTCCCTTTGGTTAAAAATACAGAAAAGTGCTTCCCTTTAAAACAAGCAACTTTGAGATAGCCCCAGCTGAGAGGCTGTCGGCCAGATTTGCTGCTCGAGACACGCTGGTCTGCAAAAAGGAGGCAATGTGGGCAGGGCTGGGGTCTTTTCAGTGGGAAAACCATGGTCAAGTTGGTCAGAGAGCTGTAGATTTTGCTGGGAAAGGCTGAAAATTAACATCCTGCTATTTCCAACAGCATGACCGAGCTGGAGAAAGAAATAAACACTCTGAGAAGCGGCCTGAGAGCGGTGGAGACTGTAAGTGTTATTTAAATGAAGTATAGTCCAGCCTGGCTCTGAGCAGCACGGCATCCCTCCTTGGGGAGGCAGGCCAGGGAGCTCCCAGCGAAGCTGCTTTTATCTCACATCCTGGAGATCTGTTTGCCTTTCCTTCCTGCCCTGCACGTGTGCCTGTCCTCTCAGGGCTGTTTTGGCACTGAAGTTACCATGTGTGTTTAGGCACAATGCATGGTTTATGTCTGATGCATCAAGGGAGGCTGAGTAAGCCTAGTGATGATGCCCATGGAGGACTTGTGATGTGCAGAGGGGTCTCCCCTTGGCTGTAAAACCGCAGAGGGCTGGGGAACACTTCTGCAGCCCAGCTGGAGTGGTGATGAAATGGTGGAGGTATCCCAAAGGACTCACTTTGGGTCTTGCTGAATTATCCTGCTTCCATAAGCTTTCCTGCAGTATTTGGCTTAAAAGCTTACTTCAGGCAGTGTAATCCAGGGTGTCATGCATGGCAGGGGGAAGCAGCAGTGGTGGTGCTGGCAGAACCCCTGACACTGATGCAGGCACACTCCCAATGGCACTACCAGAGGCCAATGGTATTTGTGCCCCTCATCAGCCAGGGCCTGACCAGATTTACCTTTTTTTTTTCCCCCCAAAGGAGCTGGACTTCCAGAAGTCTCAGGTTCAGAAAGCAGGTGACAAGTTTGTGTCTGTCGTCAGCCAGTTCATCACATTGGCCAGCTTCAGCTTCTCGGATGTCGAAGATCTCCTGATGGAAGCGAAGGAGCTGGTAAGGCCACCAATGTCCTTGAGATCTGAGTGGTTTTTCAGCCTCACCTCCTTCTCCTGTGTCTGTTTGGCACTGACCTTCTGACCCATGCTTGGGCATTATGATGGACCTCCCTGAGGCCATGGCTAAGCCTGGCCACCCTTTTGGACTGTTGATGGTTACCTGGCAGATATTCTCTGCAGTGAGTTAAGACTGTGGAGATGGTGAAAAATGCTTTGCAAACTGTATTATCTTCTCCTGACTTGGCTGGATCTGGAGGAGAAGGTCTTGTCATGGTCCCCAGAGTCCATGGAAGTCCACTCTGAAGCAGTTTGCAGCTGTTCCTGTGGTGGGATGGCTGTGTGGAACACTCCAGCTCTTTGCTTTTTAAACACATGTCCAGATTCAAATTGTGTTCCTGTTTTCTCTTAGGAAAGCAGAAACATCCCCATTTTATAAACCTTTATATCACATGAGGACAACATTTCCAGCCTTTCCTCCCCCACCAGAATCTCTTGTAACATGGCAGAGAATTTTAATATCTTGATTAAAATCAGCAAGATTAACCTCAATTATATTGACTTATGTAGTGGCACCTCTCAGATTCCTCCCTGCATCTTGAAGTGTTAAATCTCTTAAGTAAACAAAGAAATAAAAATCCACTAAATGTCTTTTGAAGAGCCTGGGGCACCCCTGCAAATAAAACTAAATCATACAGGCAGGCTTTAAAAATGTTCCTCTTGGTCTACCCTGCAAAATCAAAGCAACTAATAAATCTGTTGGTGCTTTGATTTTGTTTTTCTTTTCTTTTAAGCGTGCTTATCTCCAGAATGTGCCTTCACAATTTTAACAAACTTACTGGGCACAAAGAGTCTCCTTCAAGCTGGAAGTGAGAACAAAGAGTGTCAGTCCCAAGGACAACTCAGGGGCTGCCTGGGGACTGGGACATGTTGGCAGATCATGGATGTCCTGTCCTGACCTCTGCTACGGCCTCATTCGACTCCCTCACATTAATGGTGTGCAAACAGCACAAGAGGCCGGAAAACTCCCTATTTCCCTGCCCAGGGCTGTGCCTGAGCCTGGGCAGAAATCTCTTTTAGAAGTTTCACCAACACATTTGGTTTCAATAGCAGAGCATGTGGCAATGATAAATAATACCCCAAAAATACTTCAAAGAAAAACTTAAAAGTACAAGTTTCCCTTCCCCTGCCGTGTTTACTATTGGTTTTATGTCTTCAGTCCCACAGTATTTTGCTTCCTTGTTTTTACTGCTGCTTAGTTAATAAAGTGGAGCTGGGGCAGGGGAGGCTCAGCAGAGCCAGAGGCGAGATGGGGAGAGGGGCCTGGAGAGTGATCCTGGTTGGGTCTTGCAGGGCAGCAGGTAACACATCACAGTGATTTATTTCAGGTTTAAATCAAGGCTTGATGAGGCAAAGCCCTTGCTCTCTGCCGTGGCTGCTGGAAGTGTTTCACTCTGCTCCATCAGGTTGAAGGTTTCACCAGTCCAGTGGATTTATCCAAGACTGATGCACCCCTGTCTTCTCTCTTCCAGTTTTCCAAGGCTGTGAAGCACTTTGGAGAAGACACAGACAAAATGCAGCCTGACGAATTCTTTGGCATCTTTGACCAGTTCCTTCAAGCCGTGACCGAGGCCAAGCAGGAGAATGAGAACATGAGGAAGAGGAAGGAGGAGGAGGAGCGCCGGGCACGCATGGAGGCACAGGTGAGCACACACTGGCGAGTCCAGCCAGCCCCAGTCCAGGGCACCTGGGAGTGGCAACCATGTCATGATGTCCCCACGGTGGCCACGGTGGCATGGGAAGCACTGAAGACTGGGAAGGGAGCTTCTGTGGTCTTAGACTCATTGGTGCTTCACTTTTGCTTACTTGATCAGCTAATGACCTTGGGTTGGTGAGGTCTTGGAGCTGAAATGTGCAGTAGAGCTAGTGCTGTCTGGGGACTGCTGCGACCCACAAGCAGCAGCCGTGGGGCTTTGACCCTCAGCCCATGGCCTGTATCATAGAACCTCAAAATCATAGAATGGTTTGGTTTGGAAGAGACCTAATTCTGGGCATGGGCCATGGGCAGGGACACCTTCTACTTGACCAGGTTGCTCCAAGCCCTGTCCAACCTGGCCTTGGAACACTTCCAGGGATGTGGTCTTATCAATAACCCTGACCAGCTCTCATGTGCTAAGCACAGGGGTGGGAAACCACCCTTGCTCCATGAGTTTGAGGATCACCATTCACATGTTGGGCATCCCCACACGACCTGCGTGAGACTGACGTGTCTTCTTTCCCCCGCCACCGTGACCTGCAGCTGAAGGAGCAGCGGGAGCGGGAGCGCAAGGCCAGGAAGGCGAAGGAGACCGGGGAGGAGAGCGGCGAGTTCGATGACCTGGTGTCCGCCCTGCGCTCGGGCGAAGTCTTCGACAAGGACCTCACCAAGCTGAAGCGCAACCGCAAGCGCATCACCAACCAGCTGGCGGAGAGCGGCCGCGAGAGGCCCGTCACCAAGCTCAACTTCTGAGAAACAAACTGACAACGAAACCCAGCAAAAGACACGCGGGTCAGTCTTTCTGAAGTGGCTATGGTTTTTGTTTTTTTCTGTTTGTTTGTTTCCATGACACTGCCTTGCGATTCGAAGCGGAACAGTGGCACACTTTGTCCCCACGGGGGCGAGTGTGTGTGTGTATATACTGTGTATATAGTCGGGTCGGGGGGTGTGGAGGGAGGTGCATGGGCAGTTCATGTTGGTGAGTGCCAGCACCGCTTCCTCCCCACCCAAAAAAGTAGTTCTCCCCATGCACAAGCACAATGCCACGTCCGTGGAGCAAGAGAGGACCCAACCCCCAGCCGCTGGCTGTCCCCGTGGCCCCAAAGCCAACGGGAAGCCGCCTCCCGCTGCTCTCCTGCTCGGAACCCGCCAGGGCCGTTCGCAGGGGACGCCTTGCACACAAGCCGAGCGGTTTAAAGAAGAAAAGAAAAAAAAAAGCAAAGTTGACTGAACTTTAATCCATTGTTTGTTTGTTTGTTTTCTCTCACTGTTGTGATTATTCTGAGAAACTCGCAGATCTCTGCCTTCGCGCTGGTTCCAGAGCTCGGCGCCGTGGGCGCTCCCGGCGATGCTCTTCCCGTCATCCTTGGGAAACGCTCTTTTTCCTCCTGCTGCCACCTTGCTAAAGGACAAACTTTACCCCAAAGTGCTTCTCGCTGTAACGCCACACTGATGTATTTATACTTTTGCAGCGTTTTCTGGCCCAAGACGGTGGGAAAGGTTCGGTTCTCGGAGGAGACGAAGAGCATAAACTTTTGCGTTGTAACTTTTGTTCTTGTTTTCTGTTCAATGGGACAAACTGTATCCTCTGTCAAGGTGGGTCAGGACCAAAGGTCTCTGAAATACAAAGGAGTTGGGGTAAAACCCACCAGCTTTCACCCACCTTCTTTTCCTTTTTCTTTCTCGGACACACAGAAGCAGCGATGCCAAGAAACACTCGTCTCTTAGCCAAGTCCTTTTTTGACTGGTTTGCTGTTCATTGTCATTGCAAATTTGTAAGCAGAACTACCTGTCAAATGTCAGTCCAAAAAAAAAAAAAGACAAAAAAAAAAAACGATAATAAAAGTAATTCAGAGCTCTCAGGGAGTAATAATTTAAGGGTTTAGAAAATTAAGAATTGGAGAATAAAAAATAACCACCATTAACATATTAACATTTCTATTCTTAAATTATGCTGAGTATATAGAGGACTGTTACTTTTTACTTTTATTTATTTGTGGTATGTTTTTTAAGAAAGCAAAACAAAACCTTTTTATACCACCAATACTTTTTGTGATCTTTTTTTTTTTTGTTTGTTCTTTTTCCTGTGGAGAGATGAGTTTGTCCCTGTTGCACTAGATATTAACGCTATTTGAAATAAGGTTGGTTGTTCTTTTGTCAGATAATCGGTATTACTGGTGGGGTATGGGATGTCAGTTAACTATATGTACTGTATAGCAAAAGTGCTGTTTAAACTAATTTGTATAAAAAAAAAAATATGGTTCTAAGCACCTGAAGGCCGCAGGGTCTGTGTGCTGAGTGAAAGCTGTGAAATCTCTCTCGAAGCAGAGTTGTCAAGAGCTGTGGTTTTACCATTTTGTTCTTTTCTTCATTGCAATGTTTAACGCACTGTAGATTTAAGAAAAAAAAAGAAGAAGAAAAAAAAAGAGAAAAAAAAAAAAGGACTTTCTGAGTAGCATTTAAAGCAGTAATAAATAAAGCAGGTAAGCGCAAAAATAAAGTCCAGCACCTCATATCCAAGCAGCTGCAAAACCTGCAGATTATGTTCAAAGGTGGAGTTAAGCACTTTGCTTTAAGAAGGAGGGGGAAATAAAGACAAAAGGTAATGATAATACTATTCCTTAACTAAAGTGCCTCTATTTATATTTTTTATTTATGGCTGAAAAAAAACGGGGCTGATACAATTGAGGGAATGGACTACGGGGGGGAATTGAAAATACATAAAATAAGAAGGAAAAAAAAAAAGGTTTAAAAAAAAAGTTTGGCTTCTGATGGTTTAAGGAATGGTTGGTCACACGTGTTTAATTGGACAGGTGGTGGGGGTCAGAAAGGGCGATCTCCTCCCGGGGTCCCTGGGTGCCAGCACCCACCCCGGCTCCTGCCTCTGCAACCCCAGTGCCACATCAGGACCTTTCCTGACAGATTTCCTCTTGCCCTTCCAAACCTCTTGGGTTGTTTGTTTGGTTTTTTTTTAACTGTTTTACAACAGCCTGATTATCAGGCTGACTTTGCCATTTCTTCGTTTTCTTTCAAAAAAAAAATAGAAAAAAGAAAAAAAATATTATATCTCTATAAATAAACACAAAGGCTGTGTGCAGGTAATTCCATGTGCCATTGTTGAAAACTACTTTTAGATTGGTGCTGGTGTAAGTAGCCACTCTTTTCTCTTGGGTGTGTATTTCAAAGATGATTTTTTTTTTTAATAATGCCAAAAACAAAACAACAAAAAAAATCCATAATAATTTGTAAACGAAAGTTTATGTCTTGGACCTTATTAGCTTCGTAGTGACTAAGGTAGTCTGTTAGGTGCAAGGATGTTAGTAGTTCTAGCTAGTGGGAAATGCTGTGTAATGTTATGAGACTGTACATTTTCTAAGATGGCAATATGCAATAAAGCAAAACAATTTCGGTGAGTGTACATGGCAGAGGCGTGAGTTATTTTTTAGGGGAGAAAAATGGGATATTTAGGAATTGAGGCAGGTGTTGAAGAAGAGGCTCTCTGAGGGTTGCTCTTTCTCGGGTGTGTTTGCAGGCACTTCTGGGGTCGACTGATAACCCCTTCACCCTTTCCCTGAGTGCTGGGTTTTAGGAGGTCGGGGTTTTTCCACCCTCCAGGATTGCAGCATCCTCATTGTCACCCACACGTGGGTTCTGAAATGGCTCCCAGTTGGTGACCCCATTGATGTCTCCACATTCTGTTGTTGCTGATGCCTATTCCCACCTTGGTGGGAATTTTTCCAAAAGCCCACTGGGGCTTTTCCATAATCCTGCATTGAGGTAGCAGTCAGTTTTTCATCATGGATCCTGTCCTTTTTTCCAGGAGAAGTGCTGGCTGGGCTGGCCACTCTGCCTCTAGCAAGCCTGTCTAGTGCTGTTTCCTTGGCAGTAGCCCAAACCCTTCCTGGTGTATTCCTGCTCACCTTTTCCTTTCCCACACACCTTCCCATCCAGGGTCTGTGTTATTTTCGTTTTCCAGCATTCTTGAGTGAATTTTGCAGCACCCAAGACCCCCAGACCCTGCTGCCTGTGCCAGTGGGAGCATCTGCATTGTGCTCTGACCCATGGGCTTCCCATTTTGGATTGAGGCTGGCAGGGAGCACCAGCTCCCATCACCACCCCTGGCAGTCGTGAGCTGGCGATGCCATGGGAAAGCAGCCCAAGGCTGGCTGGTGACAGGACCCAAGGAAAACAGGAATGGCTTCAGCTGCTCTTCCCATCATAAATCCCCAGGTCCCCAGCGTAGGGCTGGTCTGGGTTTGTCCATAAATAGATGTGAACAAGCTGGCCAAACCCCACAAACCAATGTGAGGACCTGGAATTCTAGTTTCTGGCAGATTGCAGGTTTCCTGGGCCCTGCCATTGTGTGACACAGGATGGTCCCAGGATGGGGGCAGGGTGGTGGTGGGAGATGTGAGCAACGTTAGGACAGAGCTTTTTATTCAACCAAGATACTTGAGGGAAAAACAAAATCCTAGTAACTAGCCTTAAAACCCTTCAACATGGCTGGATTAGCAGCGTCTATGGTTTAAGAAACAAATTTCAGATACAGTGTTTGATGAAAGGGGACCAGGTGACTGTGCTGGACTGGCACGGCTGTGCTGTGTGAGCCCATGCCCACTGACATCCTGGCTGTCTGGGTCTTCACCTGAAAAAAGGCTCCTGTGCCCCAAACCCTGGCTGTTCCCTCCAGTGACAGCCATGAGCCAGCACACCCTTGCGTGCTGGATGATCCAAACCTGCCCAGACCCGCCGGTGCCAGGGAGGCTGCCGGGCACGGCGCTCCTGGAGGAATTGTCCCATGGGGCCACCCGGGTTGGTGGCACCAAACCTGCTGAGCCAGCCCTGGCTGTGCTCCGCTCCAGCCCCGCAGCTTTCCCTGTTGCCCAAGGCTGGTGCGACTGAGTCCCGCCGGAGCGAGGAGTGCCAGGTGTCACCTCCCGCACTCAGCCTGTTATCCTTGGCATCGCGCCCCAGCTTGGAAAAGATGAGTCAAGGGGTTGCGGCAATGGCCTGGTGCAGGCACGGCACTGCATGCAAAGCTCAGCTCAGCAGGTCGGGCAGGCACGGCTGGACGAGTTGGGTTACCCGGCTCCCATCCCGCTGGCAGCACTGCCGCTCTGTGCCACTGGCAGGAGCTGCTGGGCTTCTGGGCTATTTATTGGCTCCCGAGAAAAGGGACTGCGGGCCCAATGGACCTGTCAGACTTTGATGTCCCTGCTGGAGACCCTCGGGAAAGGGTAAGCAAAGCAGGGATGTTGCCAGTTCTGCTCCCGCCTGGGCTGTGGTTGGACCTGGCCCTGTCCCCACTGCCAGTGCCCATGTCACACCTCAAGCAGATGCTCTGAGGTAAAACTGCACTTTGCCATCATCACTGTCACACAGCCCGATCAAATCTGCGGTCCTTGTGCAGTGCTGGCACTGCTGGAGTGCCACAGGAACAGGCACAAGTCTCATGAGGAGCAACTGAGAGAGCTGGGGGAGCTCAGCCTGGACAAAAGGAGGTTCAGGGGGGACCTTCTCACTCTCTACAAATCCCTGACAAGAGGCTGTAGCTAGGTGGGGGTTGGTCTCTTCTCCCAGGTAACAAACAACAGGGCAAGAGAAAACAGCCTCAAGCTATGACAGGGCAGGTTTAGATTGGATATTAGGGAAAAGTGCTTTGTCCAAAGGGTTACCAAACACTGGAACAGGCTGCTCAGGGCAGTGGTGGGGCCACCATCCCTGGAGGTGTCTAAAAGCCGTGTAGATACCGCACTTGGGGACGTGGTTTAGGTGGTGAGCTTGGCAGTGCTGGGGGAATGGTTGGATTCAATGGTCTTAGAAATCTTTTCCCACCTGAATGATTCTGTGATTCCAAACAATTCCCTGATTCTGTGATTCTTAACTCCCATAAAAGCTGGCTATTTCTGTACCAGCCTGTGCTTTGGGTGAACACACTGTTCAAGCTTTGCTTCTGGGGGAGACAGGGGAGGCCAAGCAGACATAAAGGTGATGGATGCCGGAGGGAGGGGAGGAGCCCCATCTCCACCCCATCTCCTGCAGCAAATCCTGCAGACATCTCTCCTGTGAGCTCTCTCCCTGGCATTGCTCAGGGTCCTCCAATAGATGCATGTGAAAAAGAGAGTTCTCTGTTTGACTCAGAAGTGCTCTGACCCGAAAGCTCTGAGCATTTTGTGTCATTTTTAGCCTTAAACCAGGGTTGATGAGAGTGTGCAGGTAAGCCAGGGAGAAATGCCGTGCTGCCGGGCCCCACCAGAGCCTCAGCAGAGGCTGAGGAAAGTGCCATCTGCTGGCCCTTTCCAACTTCAGCATTTTAGAGCTGTCAAGCACAGAATCAATTCCGCTTCTTGTTTTCCTCTGTGATCTCTACTGCTGTCTAAAAAGTTCTCAAGCTAGATTTTCTATGTAAGTTTCCCCCAGCATGGTTGAGGAGGGCTAACTTTAATTCTCTCCACTGTAATTCGAGTCAAATAGCCAAAGGTCACAGCCTGTGGCTTCTCTGTGACTTCTGGCAATGCCCAACTTTCTGGTTGATGCAGTATGTGCACACGGGCAGGCACCAAAAATGCACGTGTGTGTAAGATAAACTAACTCAAAACAGTTTCATGGGTCACCTGAGCTTACTTCCATGGCTTTTGAAATCACCACAGAGTGCTCCACTCCACGACAGTGCCCCCAGGGCTTGCCCCAGTGCCAGGCTCTGTGTTGGGAGCCTGTTTCTACCCAGCTTTCCTTACACTTTGCATGCGCTCTGCTGTCACACCGCAATGAATTTGAAATTAAGCTGTGAGTTTCCCAGTTCCCAGGGCAACCCTGTGAAGGTAAGTCACTGAAATTGCCATTTTTCCATTACTTTCTTTATTGGCCCATATTCTGGTATTTGCTCATGTGCTCTCAGCTCAGAGGTGGCTCTGCAGGAGGGGCAGGATACTCACACTTTGTTTTTGGGCAACAGCAAGCAGAGCTGCTCTAAACCAGGATTGTCCTGGGCATCACCACCACAAGTCTGGAGGACACAGCTTTGCTCCTGCTCCCTAACCCAGGCCTTTGGCCTGCCAGGACACTGCTGTAAGCTGGGCTGGGACAGTGCCCCCAGCTTTACCTGGGCTTTGGGTGCTGTGGGGTACCAGCAGCTTTTCCATCTGCTTGAATTTGTGCCTGTGTATTTTCACACAGCTTTACTTTGCCAAGCTCTGTGCAGAGCATCCCCTGGGCTCAAGGAAAAGTAAAGGAAGTCCCAGTTTTGCTCTTCACCCAGCTCCTGATCTTTGCCTAAAACCCTTTTTACTATGAAATCAGTGAGAAGCACTGAGACAAGACCTAGTTTCTATGGCAAATATTTCCAGTTTAATAGCAGGAGGCGATCACCATTTGAGTTACATTTTCTGTAAAGACTCCACAATTCAGATGCTGTATTCAGAACTTGACATGACCTCAGGGATGCTGTATTACCAAATGTTCTGTAAAATGCACCAGACTGAGCACAGAAGCCACAGGCACAGATCAGGCACAAGTGCTGCAGCACATTAGATTCCAGTGGAAAAAAATAAGTGACCTGGTTAGTCAGAGCATTTTTTATCCCTGATGCTGAGATTAGTTCAGAGTATGTTGCTAAATCAGGTAAGCAAATTACATTTATGGGGTCGTGAGGGAATTGCTGGGAGGGGGAGATGAATTCCAGAGAAATTTATCTTTCTGGTTTTGTCCACATCGACCCTGAGGGTAGATGAGCTCTGGGGGGTGTGTTAATTTGTAGGGCCCATCCAGAGGGGTTTAGAAGCACCAGCATCCTCCCAGCTGCTCTCTGATGGAGTGGGGTGGGCTGGGCCAGCCTGGTGTTATCCATAATCTCACACAGGAGCCAGCCTCCTGTCTGTGTGCAGCCCCAATCTGAGGACAGTTTTCACCTGCTCTGAGCATGCACACCTCTGTGAATCCCTCTGGCCAAGCCCCCAAGCACTGCTCAAAGTGTTTAATGCTCTGCATCAGGACTGCTGACACAAGCAGGAGGAGATATTCCTGTTGCCTTCAGCCAGACTGACTCTGGCCCCTGGGAGAAACATGGATGTTCCTCCAGATGTGGAAGGCTGACCAGCACTATTTCCACTCCCAATATCCATCCCAGGAACTGAGAAATATGATTTTCCTAAGTGATTTCCCCAAAGTCTTCACTTCTTCCTCGTTCTGCTTTTCTTTACGGTGGCAAGTAGAAGAGGTGTCCCTGTGTCTGAAGGGAAAGCAGACAACGTGGGGAGCACTGTGGTTTGCAAACACTTTTAACCCTTCAGTGCATGCAATAAAAGGCTCCTGAGGAAAGGCACAATCCTCTGGTCTGAGCAAAGCTTTTAAAAAAACTTTGTTACCTTTATGAATACCTTTCAATGTTCCCTTAGTTTATTAGCTTCTGAACTGACTATGCAAGAGATAAGGTTAAAAATAAAGGCGAGAGTAATGGATGTACAAAATTAAGGATCCCAAGTACTCAGAAACTGCACCCCAGTCAGTTTTGTGGGCTTTATGGCAGTGCTTGCCTTTGTGAAACCAGCTGAACCTGGAGAAGCTCAGTTCCAGCAAGCCAAGAAATAACACAAATAACAGGCAGTTCCTCTCAGGGTGAATTTACTTCCTCTGCTGAATCACAGCTGGATCCTACTCATCACTTATGATCACCCCAGGAGCCTGTGGGCACACTGGTGTGCTGTGCCACCCAGTACAAACAGCCCCAGCAAAGAGCCCCCCCTGTTAAATTTCCTTCTGTCGTCACAGCCTCTTGGGGTCTTCTTGGCTGAGACCATCCGTCACTCCCCAGACAGATTAGTGCAGGCCTTGGTGTTGTGCCCTGGGGTTTCTGCTACTTTCACTTTGATTTCCCCAGTGACTCACCCATTTCATGCCACTGAGAGGGATTTACAGTCTGTCTCTCTCCATGCCACTTTTCCTCCTGCTTCTTGCAGTGGTGATTTCCTAGAAAAAAAATACCTAGAAATGCAGAGCTGTTGCCCAAGCACTTTGGCTGTGGTGACTGTAAATGCTTCAGTAGTCGGCCAGTGGCCTGCCAGCAGCATGGCATTGAAAACCCATCACTCCTCTGCAAATTGGGAACAGCAGGAGGGCTGGCCATGCTCTAGGAGGAGGGCTGGTCTTGTCCTCCCACACCCAGCCCCAGTGAAGCCACTGGCACTCACCCCACCGGTCATGGCAAGCCCAAGGCTTGCAGCAACAAAGCAGCACAGCACAGCTGGGCATGGGGTCCCCCAAGTCTGGATCCTGTTGTGGGTTATTCCTCCTGTAGGACTCAGGACCTTTTATTTCTAGCACTTACTTTGTGGCTCTGCAATGCTTTGCAAGCAGATCTGGATGTGCATCCATTTATTATTAATAATCACAGTCACCATGGGAAAATACGAAAGCATCCAGAGTGAGGAGGCAGCTGTGCTGCTGAACTAAGCCCCCTGCCAGCACTAGGACTGATTTCACCAGCCCTCTGGGCCACAGGTTTGCAGCTCTGCCCTGCATGCACAAAATGCCACTTTTCTGATGTGCTTTCCAGATTACTCATTTCAGCCCGTACAACGAACTTCCCAAAGAGCAGCACGTGTTGGATCTGTCTTTCAAACTAGGTTTTAGACAGGTGCTCTTTGGGCATCAGTCACAACCCTTACCCCGAGTGCTTGGACGTGGGAAGCAGCAGTCCTGGAGGCAGAGTGGTTGATCTCATTAACAGGAAGAGGCTTTTCTTAGGATCGCTACCGGGACAGCTGTGCTGGCTGCTTAGGTCTCTGCTGGCATCTACTGGATGCAGGAATCAACACCAGCGCTGAAAGAGAAGTGGCAGTGGGGGATTTTGTACTCCTGAGCTATTCCAGCTCTGGTGATGGATGGCAGCTATTACAGCCCATCAGGCTGTCACTTATAAATACTGCTAATTGGACTGCTAATTGTTCACAGTTCGTAAGTTATACACACAGCATTTGCTTTGAATGGAGGCTTCATCCAGAGATTAGGAAGGGAGTGGAAAATAACTACTTGAATGAATCTGATGATTAAATCAGCAGGAAAACTACCACTGTGTGCAGTTGGAGCAGTACGTTCTAAAATGTTCGTCATTCATCAAGACTTAATGTTTTGCTTCTAAGATGTAATGCATTAGTTCAGTCAGTGGCATCTGTATCATTGCCAAAGAGTAAGGTACTCTAAAAACTGAGGGTTTAAGTATCCTGGAAAGTCAACAAGGAATAAAGAGCCCAAGGACTCATTTTTTAATCTGCCTTTCACTGAAGTTGTGTCTGATATCCAGTGCTTAACCGGCCTTCAAATCACTTGAACTCTTCCGTCTCCTATGCTGAATATCCTGCACAGAATAATCACATGATTTTTGGTGTGCTGAAACGTGTCCCAATATCCTTGTGCAAATAAGGTTTGTGCAGTTTGCTTTGTCCAGGCTCATCTCAAAGGAAGAAAAAGGAAACAGGCTGCAGGGTTGGAGCCTCAGAGTTAGTTTTGTAGTGTCTAAAACATCAGTGTCTTGCTGCCTTTGGTGTTCTTCAGCCCAAGGAAAGGGGATCTCTAAGTAGAGTGACACCAGCATGGGCATGCGGGAGACGTGGGGGTGATGTCCCACAGTGGCTTGGCCAGGAGCTACCTGCTGCAATGTTTTCTTACCCAAGAACAAGCAGCTGCAACCACGGGCAGAGTTTTCAGAGCTAGAGTAAAACCGTGGCTTAATCCACCGGTTTCTTTCTCCCAGATGAACACATGGAGCTATTGTGAGGTGCAGGGACAGACCTTCTCATCCACTCTGTGGTGCTGGGTGAGAGGCAGCAAACTTCAGCAGAGCTGGGACACAGCAGCATTTCAAGTACGCTTTTGGCAGGCAGCCTGCAGCCTTTGGTGTGGTTTGTGTGTGTCTCTCGCTGCTGTTTGTGGTTTATTTAACACCATCTGGTTGTATTTTTTCAAACATTTAAAAATGTGGCTGTAGAGACCTGTGTATCTGACCTGTTCAACGGTGTGGTGATATGAGGAGTGGCTGAGGGAGTGTTTAGCCAGGAGAAAAGGAGGTTTAGAGGGGACCTTTCTACAGCTACCTGGAAGGGAGGTTGTAGCTGGGGGGAAGTTGGTCTCTTCTCCCAGGTAACAAATAACAGGACCAGATGAAAATGCCTCAAGTCGCACCAGAAGAGATTTAAATTGAATATTAGGGAAAGTTTCCTCACAGAAAATGTTGCTAAACACTGGAACAGGCTGTCCAGGGAAGCTGTAAAGTCAAAATCCCTGGAGGCATTTAAAACACATGTAGATGTGGCACTTAGGGACATGGGTTAGTGGCAGACTTGGCAGTGCTGGGACTCGATGACCCAAGAAGCCTTTTTCCACTGAAATGGTTCTATGATTATATGATTCTGTGATTATGAGCAGCACAGGCCAGGCACAGCTTTAAAACACAAGCTGGCTCTCTAGTGGAGCTGCAGCAGGTCCATGTCAAAAAGCATCAGGTCAAGAATCTCCCCTTGCTACAGCCCAAGTTAGCGTTTCACAGAAATGTGCCAATTTGTGATGCCTCCAAGACCACAGCCAGCTGCCCTCGTTCAACTCCTCACATGCAAGACTAACACGCACCAGCCTGAGCTTGTTAAAAATATGTTGAAATCCGTGTTATAGCAGCTTCACCACCACTTTCCCAGAAAGCTCTGTTACTTCCACTCCTAGTGCAGCTCCCTCAGTCCTGACATCTCCAGTCCTGCCCTTGCCGTAGCTGACTGCCACAGAGACGCTTCCCTGGCCTGTGGAACACTGGTCAGGACATCCAACCAGTAAGAAAGGAAACCAGCACGAAAAAGAGGGAGTCAGTAATTGTTTAGTGCCTGGGTCAGCTGGGGTGGTGGGGACAGACGGGACAGGGAAGATGGCCAGAGCCAGGCACTGAGGGGAGCAGGACCACCCTTTCCAGGGGCTTTCAGCCACACGCTCTGCATGGTCAATTATCCCCCAACAATCTCCTTGTTACCACCTGCAGCTAACCAGGAGAGTGTTAAATCCAATCTTATCACTCACAGTCACCCCTTTCCATTAGCCACACATCGCTGTGGAAGGGCAGGAGTGCCAGAAATTCCCGTCCTGCCCTTCCAACAGGCCACCCGTGTTCACTCGCTGTCAAACAGCTCCTGTGAAAAGCTGTGGGCTTTCTGCACAGCTTCTTTCTGAAACAGCAAGAAAACACCAGTCAGCCTGCAAAATCCAGTGGCTGCAGGGCAAATTAGCGGTGCTGAGTAGTCAAGGGTCAAACCTTTTCCTCATGGGCTGCAGGAGCATCACAGAAGAAAGTTACAGTAATGCTTACAGCATGGAAACCAGCTGCATTAAAATTTCACAAACAATTAGGTCTCTCTACTTATCATTCATCTGGCAATTTTTAACAGGAATTCCCTTCCCACGGCTGGCCTGAGAATGATGCCAGGCTGAGACACTTTCATCTCCTGCATAAAAGACAATTTATTTCTTGTCTCACTTACAAAATAATGATACTGTGTTCACTTGCGTCACAAACAGCTGAAAAATCTGGTAAAACCGAAACATTGTATTTTTTAAGCCTGTACAAGGAAAAACACTGTCTCACACTTAACTCTGGCAAAGACAAATGAAGGCCAAATCTTAATTTCTGATTCAAAATACTAATTTAAGGCTTTGGGCCCTTGAACAAAAAGATTACACTGATAAATTCATACGAATTTATGCTGTGCAATCACACTTCCATGGTGTTATTTTCCTTTTTTTTTTTTTTTTCAACAGCAAACAGAGCTGGTTTTTAAATATTGTACTCCCAACGGATTGTTGCCATCAATACAACAATATTGGTTCTGTGCATATACACATTTTCACATGCTGCAGAGCACGCAGGGAGCATGTGGTATTGTTTTACCCCTCCTTTCAGACACTTCTCTCACACAGCTCCTCTAATTATGGTAAAACCCTTGGAGATGTGAGACACTTCGGATGAGCTCAAAAAGAAAACACACATCTTGTGCACACCACAGTTTACACCCACACCCTTCACCTCAGTCTGTCTGAGGAACTCATGTTTCTCATATTCATAGTATTTTAAGCTGACTGTACCTGCAAAAAAGAAGAGAAAAGGCTGCCGAAATTCTGGCAACTGAGGTATCACCTTCCTTTCCTTCCCTCCCAGTATCATACATCTTCCCTTTCACAATTACTTTTTTGTTATGTTTTAGAGTTTAAATTTAAAAAATAATATGAATAGATCACTTTTTCAGTCCTACAGTCTGTGACTTTATGACTGTTGGCACTTCCACATATAACGGGTAAAAGCAACATTTTCCTGCCATGATGCGGTTTTCACAGTGTGGTGTTTTCAGGGTGGCTTCCAGCTGCCACTGCTCAGCTTTCAATTGCTTTTTTGGCACTTAAAAAACAGCTCACACAGCCAGTCAGTCATTTTGGGCTGCTTTGGTGCGTCAGCCTGTGAGCTTCACTGTGGCACTTCCTGCAGGACTGGAGCAAACACTGTCCTGTTCTTGCAGCTGAGCTCTTGCATTGGCTGGGCTTGGTGGCTGTCACCGGTGCATCAGGCCTGCGGAAAAGGAAGGGGAATTTCCCTTCCCTGTGCATCTCTTGCTGGTCGCAGATTGGGTCACCAAACTAGACCTCACACAGTGGAGAAGAAACACAGTCCCATCTCTCCAGTTTCCTGGTAGTCTGGCTGCAAAGGGCTCCAAGCACCAGGACCTTCTTCAAGGACACAGCCCCAGGCCGAATGCCTCCATGCCGGCCCCCCCGTCCCTTCAGAGGCTGGTGTCGATGGTGCCTGCTTTGGCCTTCAAGGTGGCCTCAGAGATAGTGTCCGGCTGCCCATCCCGACAGAAGAGCACAGCGGGAGTCTTGCAGGCCCACATGGCCACCTCCCCCCCGCTGGCCGGGCTGGAGGAGGACAGGGCGCTGCCCGGGGGGCCGCTGTGCCGGTTGATGTAGCGTTCCCGGACACGCTCAGCCCGGCTCCGGGGCTCCGGCTGGCGGCCCGGCACCGACAGGTAGGCGACCATGTTGTTCCTAGTCCTGTAGCCACCCTCCCGGCTGCGCCGCAGCAGCACCGAGATGTTGGGGTTGCGGGCGGCGTAGATGAGGGGGTTGATGGCGCCGTTGGCCCAGGCCATCCCGCTGGCCACGGCATCCATGGTGGGCGAGAAGGGCAGGCTGCCGGCGGCGGCGGCCAGCCCCAGGATGCAGTAGGGCCCCCAGCAGCAGATGATGGAGACGATCATGATGAGGACGGTGGTGGCCGTGCGCATCTCCCCGTAGGCGCGCAGCAGGTGCCCGTAGGTGGTGAGCGGCCGCACGCGGCTCTCGGCCAGCCGCACCGCCCGGCAGATGTTGAAGTGGCAGAAGCACATGACGGCGAAGGGCAGGAGGTAGCAGAGCACGATGAGGGCAGCGCCGTAAGGCGGCCCGAGCCGCGAGGAGCCCCAGGGCAGCACGTAGACGCAGCGGTAGGCGCCGGGACGGGCTTCGCGGCGCCCCTCGCCCGCCAGCCCGTACCAGGGCCCGGCCAGCGCCAGGGCGGCCAGCCAGACCGCGGCCAGCAGCTGCGCGGCGCGGCGCCGGCCCATCTTGTGCCGCGGCTGGCGGACGATGGCACAGTAGCGGTCGAAGGAGAGCAGGGCCATGGTGAGCGTGGCGGCGATGCCCAGCCCGGCGTGGAGGGCGGCGCTGGCCAGGCACAGGCGCTGCCCGAAGAGCCAAGCGCCGGGCGGGCGGCTAAGCAGGCTGAGGAAGGCTAGCGGCAGGCAGAGCAGGGCGCCCAGCAGTTCCGACAGCGACAGCGACAGCACGAAGGCGTTGGTGACCGTGCGGAGCTGCCGGTGCCGGGCGATCACCAGCACCACCGCCCCGTTGCCCAGAGCCGAGAGGGCGAANCCCGGCCCCGCCGCTCCCGGCCCCGCCGCTCCCGGCCCCGCCGCTCCCGGCCCCGCCGGCCGCTGACGTCGCTCGGTCGCCGTTGCCCGGGGAACCGGCCCGGCTGGACCCGGGGGGGTGGAGCGGAGCCCCCACAGCCGAGCAGTGGGGCCGGGGGACCGCACTGCACACCGGCGTCACCCCCATCCCAGAGTCGGCGATGGGTCCCCACAGACGCGCTCTCCGCGCAGCCCCTGTCAGCTCCTCTCCCCGCACAGCCCCGCAGCCCATAACGAAAAACCAGCAATCCCCAGACACTTTGGTGGAAGTAAAGACCACTTGCCCCGGCTTGCCAAGCTGGGGCTTGAGGGATCACCAGGTGTAGGATTGAGGGAAGCGGGCCAGGGACCCCCACATGGGCAGCAGGAGCCTTTCCCCCCACTCTCATCCATGATATAGCTGCCTGCTGCCCCTACCTGAAAAGTTTCTTAGGGATAGGTAGGGGTAGAGAATAGCTAATGAAGGCTTGCACCCCAATTAATTGCTGAAGAACCTCCAAATATCCTGTGCTGGGCTTTGTGACTTGCTGTCTCAGCTTCTCCCCAGGAGCCAGACTGGAGGCTGATCAAAAGGGAGATGCCCAGAAGCTGAAAACACACGGAAGAGCATGCTTCTGCAAGCACGGAGGATGTGTGTCTCACTTCTTGGTCTCCTGGACCAGAGGGTATCTAGAACTTACAAGGGGGTTACAGGAAAGCTGGGAGCCAGAGCCCCAGGCACTATCCTAAAAAACCTCTATTTGCAGCACAGGCATTGTATAAATCAGGGGATTTTTGTTTCCTCCTGCTACGGAGTTATTTTCAAGCTGACAGAAGAAATTCCTCCCAGGCTTTTCAATGCCAACCTTATCTAAGTTCACCAGTATGACTTTCTCCCTTCTGCTGCATGAGCTACCAGGAGATGATCATTCTCATTTTCATGTCTCATTTTAACAAGCGCCAGTTCCTCCCATGAGTGTCTTAAATTAACAAGCACCGTTTTGTCCAGAGACACAGTGGAAGTGACAGGCTACCAGAGGCCTGAAGCTCTGCTCCTGCCACTGCAAATGCTTGGTATTTCCCTGGGGGGACTCTGGCAAAGCAAGTACTCACTGCACTCTGCTGCACAAGCTGCCCCTGTACTACAAAGACAAAATCAGTAAACAGCAGTCAAAGGTCGTAAAGGCTCAGACCTTCAAACACAGCTGCTCCTGTTGAAAGTTAACCACGGGGTATTTGCAGCCAGTGGTCCAAGATAAGCAAGAGAGGAAGGCTTAGGGAAGCAGCACAGCACGGACACTCAGCAGGGGCAGAAGGAAGTTCTGATCAAATACCCGCATCCAGCCCTGGGATGCAGAAGAGCCCTGGAGGGGTGAAGCGAGTGAGGAAGGGGTTGTCTGGATAGGCTGAGTAGGGAAGCTGGGGCATGAGACAGAGAAGCACAGCTGGTTGAGCAGGAGACAAGAGCTAGCAATTCAACCCTACAGTCATGACACACTCAGCAGAATCCTGGAAATGAGCTCTGGGAGTGAAAACAAGAAGAATGGCAGTGTTTTCAGCTGGCATTTAATAGGAATCTGGCTTTGAAATTCGTAATTTGCAGACATAGAGAAGGCACATAAATTTGAAGGCAGCTCTCCAAGATCAGCTCCGTTTTCTGAGAACTATTGGAAAGAAAAAAAAAGGAAGAAAAATACTACAGCTTCTCAGAGCAGCTTGTACATGCTAATCACAGTGCACCCAATATGCTAATCACAACAGGGCAGCAAGCCTGTTATCTTGAAATGTGACAAATGCTGTCACACCACCCAAGGCTGTTCCTGTCACAATGAGCAGTGTGGAGAAGCAGAACGGGCAGGAGAAGTGCAGCACCATCAGTGAGACTTTGCCACCACCCGTGGCTCGGGTCACTTGAAGAAGAAGCCGTGTTTCAGCGGGTCCTCCTCTTCGACAGTGAAGGTGGCTGTACCCGTGTAGAAGGCTTCTCCTGAGACTTCCACGATGACAGCATTGTAGTTCCCAAACTTGGCTTCCTGCAGAGGGATTAGGATCAGGATAGAGGCAACAGAAGGTTCTCCACTCTTTCAACCCCACGGAATACCAGTGCTATCTGGCACTTACACAGACACCCCTCCCCGAGTGTTCTGCCCTGCCCTGGTACATCCCAAAGCGTGCAGCGGCCACGCAACACAACAAGAGCTTACATTTAATTAAAATCCTTCAAGTATGAGGCTGACCTGCAGGAATCTCCCTCCTTCCCTACACCCTTCCCCAGGCACAGAAAGGTTTTTCTGCTTCCCCACTGAGCACATTTCCAGCAGCCCTTGAGACAGGGGTGAAGTCCAGCACAAGCCCCTTGCCTTCACTGCTTTCCCGGTGAACAAGGAGCCTGTGGTGCTGCTCCGGAAGGTTCTGGTCTGGTGCAGCTGGATGAGTCCCTTATGGTACTGCAAGGCAATGCGAGCTGTCACCCCCGAACCTGTCGGACTTCGGTCAACCTAAGGCAGAAGAGATAAACCAGCTCTGGTGTTTTGGGGTTTAATACAAAATGAGATTGCTCCCCTCAGTTCTCTCTGCCACCTTTACGCTGCACTTGTGGGAAACCCCTCTAGGCCAGGGTTTTGTAGGGAATCCAGGTACTTCACAACTGAGAAGGAAAAAAGAAGCACGTTTGGGGTACTTCTGCATTGTGACTGGCTTTGGCACAGTTAGGGATGGATGATCTAATAAACACTGAGGCTATTCAGGAGCACTTGAAATCTTCCCAGCATCATAGCAAAAGGACTGAGAGGCTGAGGCCACCTGCCCCATTCTCACACATCAAGGCAAGATTGGTTCTCCTTATGCTGAGGGGGCTCCTGGCCAGCCTGGTTTTTAAAATCTCCAAAAACAGTACTGGCCAGCTTCTGAGGTAACCTGTCCCAGTGCTCCACACTCCTCACTGCTGGGAAGTCCAACCAAAACTTCCCCTGCCATTTATGTGATACTTTATGCACTGCAGACAAGAACAGAATTTTAACACCCCATTTACCTCTTCCTCTCTTCATCCCCAGCAGATGTTCCCTATATCAGGACTTTAGGGACATGCACTATGTTTGGATCTTGTCTCAGCCCCTGAACTTCTGGAAAACTCCTATCAACAGGTTATGAGTATGAACCTTTTTAAAATGCCACCATCTAATGTGTGCAGAAGTATTTCTGCCATTAGGAGCAAAACCAGAATGTGTGCATCGACATTTGGCTTTCCAGAGACATGACAGCAGCACAAACAATCCCTGCCCAAACCAAGAATCAGAACAGTCTCTCTTCTCTGCAGTGGATATAAGGGACAAAGGGACAAGGGTGGTGCTTCGTGTGCCTCAGAAGAGCTCATTTCTGTACCTGTTCATCTGCAAACACACAGATGTTGGTGGTGGGCTCCTCACTAAAGGCATCTTTCCCATCAGTCAGTATGGTGCCGTAGAGGAAAGCCAGGTCTTCACTCTCAGGGTGATGAAGCTTGAACTGGGAACAGCACAGGGAGGGTCACAACAGCAGCACGTGCAGTGCAGCTCCTGTGAGAGACCAGAGGAAGGGCACAGAGCCACATTGCCGCGTTTCCACCTCTGCTTCACAGGTAACAGAGACAGACAGAAGCAGGAAGGCTCCTTCTCACGTCCTTGTAAGGACTCTGAAATCCAGCACGGGGCTGGGAGGATGGGACTCTCCCACCACCCAGAGCATCTCAGTCTGGTGCAGCCAGGCCAAAGGGAACACGCTGGGGTACCACAGTGCTCATCCATACCTGTTTCTTCACCGCTTCTGTCACTGCACTCGCTGCACTGACAAGCTCTCTGGTCTTTGAAGAGCACACATCAAGGCCCAGCTGCTCGGCGCTGAGGAAGGCGTAGAAAGTGCCACCGTAGCCGATGTCAACCACCACCTTCCCATGGCCAGGGACGTCAATGGCCAAGTCTGAGCAGAGAAGAAAGGGAGGTGAGGAGGGAAAACTGTGCTGAGCCACAGGCTTGCATACATAGTGAAGGAACCCAGCTGCATGTGAGGGCAGTGGACAGGGATGATAATTTGAATACTCCTATGCCAGAAAGCAGCATGTGACACCTTACAGCATCCCTGATGACCTCTGAAGAACAGTGGAATTAGGGAGCTATTTAACAGATGCCCCTCAGCCAGGCCACCAGCCCCCAACACCTGCAGGGCCACTACCAACCCTCCCAAAACCCCAGCGGCCCCCACCGGTGGCGACAGCGAAGGCGGGCACGCTGTGGAAGCGCACGGGGTTGCCACTGCGGTGGCCGTCCCAGGGCACGAAGGCGGTGACGGGCCCGCAGGGGCAGCGCAGGCGGACGGCGGTCTCGGGGCGGGTGGGCGCCGGCACCAGCCCGTAGTCGAGGGCGAAGCGGCCGAGGGCCATCACGGCGTGGCCGCACATGGCGCTGTACCCGGCGCAGTGCAGGAACAGGGCCGCCAGGTGCGCGCCCTCCGCGGCCGCCCCGCCGCGCACCACCACGCG
>VZRR01013566.1:0-18913 GCA_013398015.1 Oreocharis arfaki | reverse complement strand
CCGCCGCTGTCACCGCCGCCCTGCGCCGCCATCGCGCCCGTGCCCCCGGGGCGGCAGCGCGCCGCAGGCCACACCCCCGGGACCACGCCCATAAGGAGACCACGCCCAACACGGCCCTTATCCACACAGAGGCCACGCTCATCCGGTTGAAGCACCGCCCACAGCCACGCCCACAGCAGCATCCACGCCCCGCCCCCAGAGCCCCACCCTTTGGGTGTTCCCGCGCTCGCATTCCCGGGTGGAGCCGGCCGGGGCGGAAGCGGAAGTGCCGAGCCGGAAGTACCGGGGGCTGCCGTTGCTGGGTTACTGCGATGTTCCGCGCCGGTAGGACGGGCCGGGTCGGGGCACCAGCGTGGCGCTGCGGCTGGGAATGAGGGTGGAGGTGTGGATGGGGATGTCGTCAGTGGCTGGAATGGGCCGGGACTGGCGCTCGGTGCCCCTCCCAGTAACGCGGCCCGCGCTCTCCCTGCAGCTGTGGACATCCAGCCCGCCTGCCTCGGGCTGTACTGCGGCAGGACCGTCCTGTCTGTGAACGGCTCCGTGGAGACATACGGGGACTGCGGGGTAAGTGCGAGGGTCGGCCCGGGAAGGGGTGGCCCCGCTCCCTCCCGGTGCCGGAGCTCAGGCGGGTCCCGCTGGGAGCAGCACCGCGGCCTGAGCACAGCCCCTGCGGGTCGGGGTGACCGGGGCTGCTGGCGGCGGGCACAGCTCCCTGACCGAAACAGGAGCTGTGACACGTTTCCCGAGAGAGGTGCTGGAGGCTCCGTGCTGAACCCGAGCTGAGTGGAGAGACTGGAAACGATGGAACAGAACGGGATGGTGCGGAACGCTGTGCTGAAATAAATCACTGTGCTGAAATAAATCACCGTGCACGCTGATTTCATTGGAGTGCTAAGGGAGAGCGAGATCCAGGGAGGGTGGGATGAAAGGGAAGCGAGAAGCTGGGGAACAGCAGTTGTGAGCAGCCTGGTGAGGGAGCTGAGATGAAAGGGAGTGGTGTGACATCAGGAGAGGAAAATGGAGGCTTGCGTGAAGTGTTTTAATCATGCTTTACCCTCGTTTGTATTAAAAAACAAGAGCCAGAGAGAGCAAGTGTAAATTGAGAAATTGCTGGGGTTATTGTTTAATTTCTTTCAAAATCTGGTGTATGTTTTGCCCTGTAGTGCTTCAAGCTGTTTTTCCAGGAGCTGCAGTGATTTGCTGTTGGTGCTGGGATTGTAAATACAAGCTCTGCTTTCTGTAGGTGTGTCCTAGAGGCCAAAGAACCGACGACAACAAAATCTGCCGGGAATGTACAGGATCTCCAGACCGCTATGACTGGCTGTACCTCGGCTTCATGGCCATGCTGCCCCTGGTTTTACACTGGTTCTTTATTGAGTGGTATTCTGGAAAGAAGAGGTTCGTGTACCCTTTGTCTAGACGAGTTGTTTAAAATTGGAAATCTTCTATCCATGAGTGATCAGTCAGAGAAGCTGAATTGAACTGTCCAGCAGTTCTTAGACTCCTAGACTGGTTTGTGTGAGGGGGAACCTTAAAGATCATTCAGTTCCAGCTCTCTCTCATGGGTAGGGACACTTTCCAGTAGACCAGGTTGCTCAGAGCCCCATGCACCTTTGTTGGTTGAGCTGATGTGGTTGCATGTAAGTTTAGAGCAGCTGTAGGAGGGTTTATATACACATGTAAGTGTCCTGCAGGCCACCCTTTCCAGTCACTGCCCTCAGGTCATGGTCTGTACCTCTAACGTGGTGGTGCACAGTCCATCTGGCAGTTTGGGCTGGACTGGGTTTCCCAGCAGGCAGGAGCAGCGAGTTGTGTCATCCCCTCTCTCCTGGGCCAGTGCCAGCAGGACTGCATGAATGCAATGAGAGGATGGGTTTGAGTTTTCTCTTTACGAATATGTATTCTGGGTTTTGGTCTTGATAGCAAAGCTGCTGCGGCCTTTACATCAAAGAAGTTCTGTAAAAAAGAGGTTTAAATCCACAGCTGCGTGTGGCCATTAGGTGTTAGACTGCAGTTTTCTAAGAAGAGATGGCTCTGGAGTGCACTGAACTGACCCTGCCCTTGTCAAGGAGTTGGAACTAGATAGTCTTTAAAGTCCCTTCTAACTCAAATCAGTCTGTAATTCTATGATTCTGTAAGTCCTGAAAATGTAGGGGACTGGAGATGTTTAATATATGAATGTTTACCATCTTTGACAAGGACTTGCAGCTTTGGGAATTCTGCTTCTATCACATGTAGCAATGTCACCCCTTCTGAGATGTGTGGTGTGTTACCCTCGGTGCTCTTTTCTTCTACACGCTAAATCATCTGAGATTGTAAAAGAGTTTCCACTCTCAGCAGATTTTAGCTCTGCAGGAGGTTCTGCACTGCCCAGGCCCCCTCTTTGGAGCGGGTGTTTGGGTTTGCCCTGCAGCTGGCAGAGTGGCAGTGACCGTGTGTGTCGTCCCGCAGCTCCAGCGCGGTGCTGCAGCACCTGACGGCGCTGCTGGAGTGCAGCGTGGCGGCCGTGGTGACGCTGCTGGTCAGCGACCCCGTGGGCTCCCTGCACATCCGCTCCTGCAGGGTGAAGAAGCTCTCGGACTGGTACACGATGCTCTACAACCCCAGCCCCGACTACATCACCACGGTGCACTGCACCCACGAGGCCGTGTACCCCCTGTGAGTGTCAAGTGTTTGTGCTCCTGTCTGCCCCCGCCCTTTGTACAGCTGGGTTTCTGTCCCTGCCTCTCCTCAGAGCTGCCAAAAGTGTCCAGATAGAGCTGGGATCAATGACCATCAATCCCCTGAATCTTTTGTGCATTGAGCTGTTTTACATGGATTTAGCAACACTTAATGAGTTTCTGAGTAATCAAAGATAGTTGCATAGCCTGGGGTATCGCACAATCAGTTAGGTTGGAAAAGATCTCTGGGATCATTGAGTTCATCTTATGGCCCAACACCACCATGGCACTAAGTGCCAATTTCAGTCTTTCCTTAAACACCTCCCTGGACAGCCCCTTCCAGTGTCTGATGGCCCTTTCTGTGAAGAAATTCCTCCTGATGTCCATCCTGAACCTCTCCGTATGCAGCTTGAGACTTTGTCCTCTCGTCCTGTCGCTATGTAGCTTAAAGCTTCTTTTTTCTTTTTGTTTTTCTTTCCTTGAAAAGGAAACATCTTGGCTGTTTCCCCTAGAAGAAGTAAGCCTATCATTCTGTGTTTACACTCTAAAGCCTATAAAGTCTTTAGACTTCACTGACTAACCCCAGATTCCTTGGTTGTGACCCGAATCTCCATGAGAAAACTGCACATTTTAAGGAATTTTTCTTTTTTTTTTGTTTTTCTCCCCAGGTACACCATCGTGTTTATCTATTACGCCTTCTGTCTCGTGTTGATGATGCTGCTTCGGCCTCTCCTGGTTAAGAAAATTGCCTGTGGTTTGGGAAGGTCTGACCGATTTAAAAGCATTTATGCAGCACTCTACTTCTTCCCCATCCTCACCGTGCTGCAGGCCGTGGGAGGAGGCCTCCTCTGTGAGTTCTCTCCTAAAAACACTCCTGAGCACACCTGTAAATGCACACTAAGAAAGGACTTAGGGGAGAGAGGGAAGGGATACATTTTGCTTTGGGAATAAGGATATTGTTTAGGGTTATTTTGAAGAGTTTCACCTGAAAAAGTTGCTTGTTAGGTGCTCTGTCCTCACCAGGCTCCTGACCAACACTGCTTTGCCTCAGCCATGCTGCTAGAGACTGTTGCTTTCCCAAAACAGGAATAGAGGGGGTGTGACAGGAAAATACTTCAGAGGGAGCTAGTTCCACTTTTTGCTAAGGCAGAGCTTGTCTGATTTTGGAGATGGATTTCAGTGTAAATTTGGGGAGATGGGCTATTTTTGGTGTAGCTTCCAGCATTCTTGTCACATTTGGAGAAGTGCTACAAAATCCCCACTCAGCCTGACTACTTTTCTCATTATGTGCCTTTTTCAATTTGTGGTGGAAGTGTTGAGTAACTCCACCAAGAAATGGCAGAAAACCTCAGAGGGAGCAGTTGAAGGGTTGTGCTTGGCTGACCCTCACTGCTGTGCATGTGTGGTGCTGTGCTAAGAGGCAGCTGGAATAGCTCAGATTGCTTCACACCTGTGGGAAAACTCTCTCTGCTGAAGGATAAGCCATGCCATTTTTTGCCTGCTGATGTGTTGTGTGTTTGCCTTTAGATTATGCCTTCCCATACATCATCCTGGTGCTGTCTTTGGTTACACTGGCTGTGTACATGTCTGCTTCTGAAGTGGAGGTGGGTGAACACGTTTCCTATGTTAAAACTCAGAGTCAAAAAGACTTGAGTGAGCAGAGACCACTTTGTTTCTTGCCTTTCCTCCGTGGTGTATTTTACATTTAAGCCTCTTCCTTTATCCCTTCTCCTCTTGGCTGGAGGAATCTCATATGAGAATTCCCTCTGCTGGTGCACTGAGGAGCTGTGTGTGTGCTGGAAGGGCTCGTACCCAGGAGGCTTCACGTGGTCTCTGTGCTCTGCCTATAACACCTCTTAAATGTCAGGTGCTGGGTGACAGGCTGAATGCTGACACGATATTGTGTTTGTTTTGCAAGTTTTTCAAGGATCTGCTTGTGAGGAAGAAAAGGCTCGTTGTCCTCTTCAGCCACTGGTTACTCCATGCCTATGGAATCATCTCCATTTCCAAACTGGATAAGCTTGAGCAGGACCTGCCTTTGCTTGCCTTGGTACCTGCCCCTGCCCTCTTCTACCTGATGACAGCGAAGTACACGGAGCCCTCACGCATCCTCTCCGAAGGTGGGAATGGACATTAAAAGGAGCCCGTGCCAACAACTCTGTCCCAGTGATCTGGATGAAGCAATTTTAGTGCTTGTCATGCTTTGGAAACTTCTGTTTTCAGAGAAGTTGTTTATGTGCCAGACTTCTGGTGAAACACCTCTGGGTGAGACTGTCTAATATTAAAAAGCTGCACTTTGTATTCTTCCTAAGTATCTGATATAGATCAAAAGCAATGTCTTTTTATCTATTTATCACTGTGAATCTGTATTAAAAGCTTGTGACACATCCTAGTACAATGGTTTGCTTGTGTACTGTTCATTTCCTAACATAATATTTGAATAAAACAATAGAGCCTGGTTTTCAGTAGACTTTAATAAAAAAAAAAGTAGAGCTTTAATGTACCAGAGAACTTGATTTTCTCATCACATACTCTGGCTTCTATCCCCCATCAGTGGAAACAGAATGTCTTTTCCCTTCCATCAAAAGATAAAACATGTACATGATTCTTCATGATGTTTGAGTCTGACTGCTGGGTGAAAGGAGAAGAAATGCACTGTAAAATTCTCTGTAAAGGTAGAGTTTATAGTCTGTGTGCTTCATGTATAGAGACCTTCCTGGAGAGCATTAAATTGGTAAGATTAAAGATTTTTTCTTCTTTGGTAGTTGGGTTAGTATTGGTCACCATAACTCGGTGCTCTAGAGGGATGTAGAAGAAGATGCAGAGCAGTGCTGAAGGGCCAAAACCAGAACCAAGAATAAGAAGATCCTCTCAAATTAAACTCCACTGTATGGATCATTGACTGTAACAGTGTGTATTTCTGTATGTGTGTGACTATAACGTTTTTTTTGTTCTATCGCCTACCAACACTGCTAAGGACAGAGTCTGCCAGCAGCTCAGGGGCTTTGAAAGGTGTCATCTCAGCCAGGCTGCCTCGAGCTGTCGCTCTCCTCCACAGAAGGTTTGGTTTTGTTACATCTGATATGCCCTTCCTGGTGACTTTGTGTGATTTTTTTGTTTTTAATAGGAAATGCCAGTTGACAGGTTCACTGCACCTAAAAATTGTGTGCAAACAAACTCAGTCTTGCATGCAGAAGCAAGGTTTTATTTGGGGATTGAGGAAATAATTGATCTTCTTAAAGAAATCAAATGCTGTCGGTACTGCTGTGTACAATGTCTGATTTGCAGACACAGTGATCTGGAGGAGAGTTCTAAAAGTATGGGATTAAAATTTGTGTTTAAGTACCACACAGAAGGACTTAATACTCTTTCATGTGTATTTCTCCATGTGGACTATATGTATTGGATTTAAATGTTGTGCTATATCTTGGTTTTAAAAGGAAGAGTAACAAGAAGTCCCAGGTAAAGAGTAGATCTTTTGCTAGGTCTGGAGAATCATGTGTTGATTTTGAAATCAGAATGAGGGGTTCTGTTAAAAGTAAAGCTTATAGGAAGGCAGTGCACCCTATGGACCTTGCCTGGCACCCCAACCACTGACCTTCCTGCTGGGCTTCAGCAAAACCTGGAATGTGAAATACAAATTAATAAAGTCTTTTTATCATCTTCTCTCGGTAGCATTAAAATAATTATATATATGTATTTATGTTTATATCAGCCACAGACACAGCAGTACAAATTGCTCACTTGAATTAAAATTCTAAGGAACATAAGCATTAATTAACCACATAGTCCTGCAGTGGTAACCACCCAGCCACAAGCTGCAGCAGTTGGGGTCTGTTAGTTTTATTGATCCTTTGTGGAAAAGCAAACACACAGTTCTGGGAAGATCAGTGATGCTCAGACTATTTTACAGCCCCCTCACTGCTATTATCACAGCTCTTCAGGAAGTGGAAGTTAAGGATGATCATATCCAGGCTGTGCCTCAAAGCATTCCTGGTTCTTCCAATGAATGGTCTCAATGTGCAGCAGGAGGATTGGACACACTGCTTGTATTTTATATTCAGAGAATCATAGAATAGTGTGGCTTGAAAGAGACTGAACGACCACCCAGCTCCATCCCCTGGCCAAGGGCAGGGACATCTTCTACTACTCCAGGTTGCTCCAAGCCCCATCCAGCCTGGCCTGGAACACTTCCAGGGATGGGGCAGCCACAGCTTCTGTGGGCAGCCTGTGCCAGGGCCTCACCACCCCCATAGGAAAGAATTTCTTCTTGACAGCTAATCTAACCCTCCTCTCTTTCAGCTCGAAGCCATTCCCCCTTGTTCCATCACTACAGTGCCTGATGAATGCAGTTAAGAATGAACACGCTGCATGACTTAGAAGGAAAAAAAAAAGAGGAAAAATAAAGAAGTTCAGGATATATTACAGTGAGCACCCATTCAGGATTTTTTGACAACCAGAGTATCCAGTCCTTCCAGCTTGTATTGTAGCCTGCTATGAGTACCACTGATCTCTTCCTCTCATTGCTGAATCTTTGTTGTGAGAGCTGGCACTGTATTCAGTATTTCCCACTCATTTTCCAGACGTTCCTGTAGTGACACAGAGTACCATTTATTTTTTCTTAACATGAAAAAAAAAAAAGCCCTCAAAATATTAAGAGACTTGTTTTGCTTATCTTGTTTTCCCACAGCTTGACTGGCCACCAGACCTGTAGCTCTGATTTCAAGTACCCAATCCTTGCGTAAAAAAACCCCAAAGTTTGCCTTTCTGACAGGATAACTGGTGAAAAATCTTTCTTGCTAGTTTATTTAAATTTCTGTTAAAGCCACACCCAACTGGAAAAATGTTACAAGGCTGATAAGCTGAACATTTTGAGGTACAGGTTTAAGAAAAAATTGAGTATCAGGCCAACAAAAGGAATAATATCAGGAAAATTTGTTTTTATAGCCAAGACTTTTATACAGTGCTGGAAAACACAGATTTAATAATTTGCATCATATGACTTCAAAGATGGCAGTGCCTTATTTGCAAAATGCAATTTTATCTTTTACAAGGTAAGTGAAATAGATGTATGCAAACCACTACAACAGAAAATTTAAGTTTATCTTTTGAATAAAGATCTCCTCTGACCATCTCTTCAGAAGATTTACAACAGAGTTGAGAGTTACAATGGGGTAGATTGCTGTGCCAAAAAAATAAAATATAAGGACTGAAAGATATTCTTAAAAATGTCGTCTTAAAAAGTCACCTTTTTTTTTGTTGTTTTGAAGTAGTTATTAACATGTTACCATGAAGCACTGTCAGGTCATTCAGGCTTTTGCCTGTTGCTGACTTGAGCTCCCTGCAAAAATATCTTCTTTTATTATTGCTCTGTGAAAAAAAATAATCACAACTGAATATTACCACAGTTTTCTAAATATTTTCCGAAGAGTTTCACTGTTTCTAGAGATCAGGAAGAATAAAATGAGCTTTAGCTTACGGAAATACAAAGGTTAATGTATTTCTCTGACATTAAAAAGACAGTTTTTCTTTCAACAACGTCATCCATTTCACTCTGTTGAACAAATTTTAGGAGTTCCTAAAATCAGCGCAAGCCACTCGTGTCTGTGCACCAAATAAATTGGGTGAGAACAGCCAGAGCAGCACAGGTCATGCTCAAGCAGGGAAGCTCTTCCTCCTTTGCTCCCACAAAGTTGTGTGGACTCATTAATGTTGGATCAGCTCTATCAGTACCCAGCTAAATTTTCTTCTTGAGGGAAGCCTTTGTTTTCAGACAGACACAATCAGAGAGAGCTGATAGCCAAGGGCCTGAAAGATGTAGAGACTATTTTCAAAAGCACATATTCCACGTTTCACAGGCCTCTTCCACACCTCACCTGTATCCCAGCCCCCTTCACGTGCCAGGGAAGCCTTTTCCTGCAATCCCTGACTGAATGCTCCAGACACACAATATTGATCATGCCTCAGCTTGCCCTTGGATGTTCCTCTTGGTTTCCTTCCAAATTTCACCTTCCTTTTCTGCAAAGCAGAGAAAGAGTCTTTATACAGTGTAGTGACTGAACATTAGAGTTGAGCTGTTAGAAATGAAAGCAGGGTCTATCAGTAACTGATTGGCTTCACTGCTCTCCCCTTTTTTTTTAAAAGTTTGTATGCTTCTCTTTTGTTTCTCTCTGCACTTCTTCCAAGGTCAGCCTGCTTAGGTTTAATGCTGCTTCTTTTTACGGTGGAAAAAAGAATACTGAAAGCAATCTCAAAAGGTCATCTTAGTCCATCTCTGCTGTACAGCAGAATCAATTAGGCCTAAGTACCCCTGACAGATGTTTGATTTGTCCTTAAAAACCCTGGTGGTAGAAATTCTCTGTCTCCGCAACACTCAGACGACTGATTCCAGTTTGATTGCAGGGGCTTACTCTGTGTGCTGTCAGTGCTTTCTAAGGGCCATTTTCTTATGTTAGATCTGTTCTCTTGCCAGTTATTTGTCTGAAAAAAACGGACAAGGAGAAAAGCTTACTGGCTTGCTAGGAATTTTTATTTGTGCCATAGCTCCTACCATGTCTTCTCCTAGGTTTACCTATTTTAAATGGAAAAGTTGCACGGTTCTTCAACCTTTTTTTTCATCATCTTTATTGAACTCCTCTTGGATCTCAAAGTAATCTGCATCCTCCTTTAAACTCTAGGTCTGTCCTATACCAAAGCTGCAGGTGAGATCACACACCTTGAACCTTGCCAGGCCACCTTTTTACACACACTGGTCTGACCATTGCCTGTTTCATTGCTACAAATCTTTGTTGACCTATGTTTAACTTTTCAGCTTTAATTCTGTTTATCACAGATTACAAATCTCCCTCATGATGGATTTGCCCAAAAACCAGTTTCTACCTAAATTCAAAAACATGGATTTAAAAAAAAAATATATTATGAACCTTTTTTTCCCTTAAATTAATTTCCTGGCTTGCTAAAATAATTCTGAGTTCTAGTTCTGCCCTGCAGAGGGTGCTCCCACTCTTATCATGTTTGTCATCTGCAGATGTGATAGGCATTTGCTCTATCCTATCACCTGAGTTCTTCAGGAAAAACAGATTCATTCCAGTATGAGGGCAGACCTCCTGCAAACTAACAGGAATCATTATTCCATTCGGTCAGTAAAGCATGGTTAACAATTACCTAGGGTGATTTTTCCAACTGCTTTTGCTCAGCCTGAAAAAGAGGCGACTGAAGGGACATGGAGGAAAGGTGTGTAAAAATCACAGACATCTTTGCTGTTGAGGAGTTGAGGAGATGAGTTACTGTCTCTCATAACACAAGAACTGCAGAATGCCAATAAACTTTTGAGGCAGCAGGTTTAAAGCAAGAGAATTCTTGTCCATGTTAAATAAATTATATAAGTAATTAGAGAGGATAAATGTATATGTGAGCTGAAAGAATCAATCAGTGATAGGAGAATATTGCACCGAAGATCCAGCTAGCATAAAATTCCATCAAAAGCTATTAAAAAGCAGATATCACCCTCATCCAAAGAAGTTCCTGACACTCCATTTGTCATGGAGATTATACAGAAGGGTCATTCTATATTTGACTGTTCTTGCATTACTTCTCCAAGGAGGACTATTGATCACTGCAGAAGACAGGATCCTGGTAGGACCAGCACTGAGTCTTACCCAGTACGGCTATTTTGGGAACTGAAGCTGATTTGAACTTCACTCGCCTATTCCTGATGATCACTTAAATATAATCATGAGTAGATCTGGCAAAAAAAAAAAAAAAAGTCTTATTTGATGTATGTGCATTTCTCAGCACAGTGGAATCTCATCTTGGTTAGGGGCAAAGAAACACAAGTTAAATGACTTTTCAGTGGAAAAATACATCCCTTCTGTTTTGCTGCAGTAGGTAAAAGCACAGAAAGGGAGGACAGGAACAATCTGTGTAGGCTGGGAGACTTGGAGAACAGAGAGACAAGATGATACCCAGGAAATAAAGCCGCACAAAGGAATGAAACTGGGCCCAGGATGTGAAGCAACACAGGGCTCTGAACTCACTTCTGTACAGGGCTTCAATGTCGAGTGCTGCACAACCTGTTTTTGTTCCCTCTGAGACTCTGAAGGCAGGTAAACCTCTCGTATCCACTCCTGTGATCAAAGACTAGAAACATCAGATAAACTCCAAGTATAGATGTTTGCATATTCTCATGAGCTTTTGGGGTTTTTTTAATAAAAGACTGTAGCAGAAAAATCAATTACAAAAATAAAAAAAAAAGAGTAAAATATGGAGAACAGAGGAAATGGCTCCCTTGGCAGAAACAGGTATGTGAGGAAGGCAGAGAAAGGTGAGCTGAGTCTCATTTCTGTGGACTACTTTGATATTGTGCATCATTGAAATGCTCCAAACAGAAAAGAATGAGCTTGATCTGACATGATCCCACAAAGGAATTTATTTCCCTCACACATATCACCTCCACAACACAGCATTCAGACTGAAGTATTTTGCAGATGAAAATAATGGGCGGCAAGTGCAAGAAATACTGAAACCCCTGGAAGAAAAATGAAGAAGAAAAAAAGCAACTTCAGTTGTTTTATCACAATAGGACGAAATAAAGCAAAGCAGAGAAAGTTAAAAAAGGAGAAAATGTTACCAGTGTGTCACAGAGTGAAAATCAACAGTCACAATTGCTTTTTATACCTGATTCTGTTCACGCCACAAAGGAAAGGGCAATCCTCTGGTAACAGTCTCATCAGCACTGTATTAGATGAGGGGGAAATTCTTTCAAAATGGATCTTACCGAGGAAAAGACAGAGTAGGAGAGTATCAAGGTATATTTAGTATCTCTTTTGTATGTTCTGCATAGCTCAGAATGTAGCCACAAAGAGCATGAGGATGAATCCAGCACAATGTCACCCAGCAGTGACAGCCTCAGCCCTGATTTTTAGGCAGGCTTGAGGAGTTACATGACCATGGCTGTCCTTTGTGATGTGGGAGCACAACCTCTGCACCAGCAGAACGAGAACAATCCTCAAGGCCGGCTGTAAATCCACCTTTCTAAGGTCAGACATGCGAAGAGGATATTTCCTACACTCCTGGCATCTGATTTATCCTGTCTCAGATCAGAGTGTTGACCAAGAGTCAGACAGTTTCCCTGGGGACAGAGCATCTGCTATAGACCAAAGGAGCTCTTGGAACCTTTGAAAGCTGCACAGTTCACACTCAGCATTTCAGTGCCCTACTTTCTTTGGGAAAGCAGCTCGTCATTGTTCTAAGGAGCAGTGACAGTCAGTAGCCTCGGGGGATGCCTTGACCACCATCACTCACTCCAGAAGATTTACTACAATAATTCGGAGAAAACTTCAACCAGTGCCTAAAATGGGGAAGTCTTGACAATGAAGGATGGGATGGTGAGCATGCGATATCACAGGAGGCAGGCAGGAGTCATGGGGCTGGGCTGATGGAGGCAAGTGCAGGAAGATGAAAGAGACACAGGAAATAGGAAAATGGATGATTGGGGTCACGACTATGGATGCTGTAGAAGAGCAGGTGCAGTGGCCATGGGATGGGGACAAGGTGGCTCCCACCTCGTGCTGCCTAATCCCAGCACAGCAGAGTTTTTAATGGCCCAACCTCTTGTTTGAAATGCACACTCCTGGAGGAGAGGTTATGGACACAGCCAGGAAAGCCCCCTCGGACAGGTGTGTGCAGAGCCCCACTAGATTTAGATTTTCCCTCCACACAGTGGAAGTCAGTAATAACATAAAAAAAGCACAGAGCAAGTCAGCAAGGATGATGATGAAAACTGCACACTCAGCTTTCCAGGCCAGGAACCCGACCTCATCCTTGCTGACAAACCTCCCCACAGTCCTCCCACATCCATCTGTCTGCCCCATCCTCTTACTGCACATTTAGTCCCCCCCAAATCAACATCCTAACCTCATCACCCTCTCTTCCCTTGAATCCCAGCACACAAAACCTCTCCTTCAAGCTCATCAGACCTCTCAAGTCTTTCAACATCAGCCCATGGCCTCAGTAGTAAAAACTCTGAGCCAGAATAAAAATGTCTCTCTTACCTTTCCAGGTTAATCGAAATCCTTCTTTTCCTGGGCAATTTTTGATTGTAAAAGCAGTAACTCAGAATCAAGCTGAATCCTAATAAAAAAATCAATGTAGATATATTTAGGAAGGTGTTAACAAAAAAAAATTTAAAAATTAATAAAAAAACAAGCATTCTAATTCTCAGGTCTCTCCTTAACCTAAGCTATGTCTACATGCTTTTGAGCTCTATTCCATTCTTTCTTTATTCATTAATTCCCTTTAATATTTCTGATGACAATAAAACTTGCAAAGACAAGGACATACAGAGCTAGTAGGATTTCTACTACGAGGTCTTACCTTACAAGTCAAGGAAGGCTTGTGGGGAGAGGCAATTTTTTCCATAGAAAAAGTACACAAGGAGAAAACAGATGCTTTCAGGTAGGTAAGTCCAACCTGCTGGTCCACAGGATAAAAGTTGGAGCCCAGATTTATTCTTCTTTCTTGGGTGAACATTGTGTGTTTGTGTGTTTTACAGGATGCACTCAGAACAAGGGATACTTCCTTTTTTAATCTCCTATACAAACCAGGAGTTGTGCAAGAAGCATGAGCCTACCTAAAGAATTGTTTGAGGAAAGAAATCTGATACAGAGGAGAAGAGGATGTACCAAAGGGGAAAAAGAGGAATAAGAAACCTCAGCACCCTGACAGTCTTACAGCAAAAAAAAATACAGAACCAGGAATCCATCTTGACCATGCTTTGGGAGCATGTGGCAAAAAATGTGAAGGAAAAAATACATTGATGAGATATTTAAAATGCAGCACAAAAAAACCCCAGCCAAACAAAACAAACTTCCCAAAAGAGGAAGAAACAAAAACGAAACAGAGAGACAATGCTTCTCTTCCACTCAGGTGAAATTCCTGGCCTGCAGCTCTCTGGTCATCACCTGATCATAACTCCCTGAACCCTCGAAACAACTTGGACAACTTCCTCAGAAAAAATGTTTCTACAGAAGTTAATACTCAGAAAAGTAAAGACAAGACATTTATAACTGCCTACAAGACCAAGGGCCAAGGCCGGATGCTGGCTGCAGCTCATTTTTTACAGTAATTACTTTGTTAATTAATGGCAACATTCATTTCATGCAGACGTTCATGAAATAGTTCTGCCACCAAGAAAAATAGTACAGTTCTGAGAAATGGTTTTACACAAGTTTCCAGGAACTCATATTTTCTTCTTTTTAGGGATTCTTAGCTCAGGTTATATGGGGGAGTTGGTTCAAAAGTGGGGCTTGATTCACCAGGAAGAGTCTCAGCTTTTCCCCCCTTTGCTTTGGTCCTACAACCCATCAAAAGGCAGATCAGGAGAGAAGCAACTCATATATAATATTAATGATAACATTTTTTTTATAGTGCTAAATTGAGGATCTGCACATTGAGCTCCATGAGAGTAACACGGACAAGTCCACAGAATATTTGGATTATTTTGTTTGTTCACACCTTTTGCAATGCCTTTCAATTCAGGTGACATTCAGAAGGAGAAGCCTCTGTGCCACAGAGTCTCTTTTCTAAGAATGCTGAAGTGTCTGTCTTTTTAAATTCCATTTCTTTTTCCAGTTGCTTGTTTTTTGGTTTTTTTTTTCAGTTTTGCTATGAGAATTAAATACAGCCTATAAATATAAAACAGAAAATGTCAAAACAAATGAAATTTCCAAAACAGCAGATAATGAATCCCTTTACTGCCACTGGTGGGGTTTTTTTAATGTTTTCATAATATCTGCATGAGAATCTACTATTTTCTAGCCCCTCTGAGATCTCACAGTTAGAATTTCAACAGCCTGCAAAGAAAGAACACTGAAGGAGCAGTGGTTAAGGCTGTATTTTCTATATTTAATTGTACGTAACCACAGAAAGAGTTAAAAAAATAACCAATGCACCTTGGTAATGAAAAGAAACTTTAAAATGTTAACCTGTGAAATCTGCTATTTGAGGGACCCTCATTGCAGGAGCAACTCAGGTTAAAAGAGTACAGACTCTTTCATATCACCTGAACAATCTTCTTTTCTTAATTTCTTCCTATTTCTTACACCAGTTTGCATCCACTAAATATCTGTTGATTTTTATTTCTCCATTTCAGCTGCTCCTCCAAGCAGCTCCACCAGAGGCAAGGGAGGGACTGGAATCCAGATCATCCTCTCACTGACTCTTTTTAATGTTCCTTATAACAATATCCTGATGAATTAAACCAGCACAGAGGAGCAAACTTTTGCAAGGATCTGGTAAAAACAGTTTATACAAACCTTGTGGTTTTGAAAGTTATTTTATAGCCAATAATTGATAGTTAATAATGTCAGTCAGACATCAAACAAGCTCATTTTCTTCTTAAAAGGTAGAGACTGCATTTCTCTATAAACGCCCCTCACTTTTACTAGTTATGAAATTGAATTTTGGTCTTGGCACTAATGAACCCAAACAATTTTGTATAGAGTGTACCACTGAATTCAAACTTATCAAATATGATAGGTCCAAAAATGCTATATTTAAGTTTTCAAATTCAACTCTTTCCTTGGAAGATTTTGCCTCCTGAGCATCAAGGATTTTTTTTTTCTTTTCGTTTCTCTCTTCCATATTAAAAATAAAGCAATTAACTGAGCAATGTACTGTGCAATGTTTAACACTCTAAATTAAAACATCCAAAGCCTTCCAAAATTAAACGAGCACAAAACTTATACTGGAAGAAAATGATTTTCTGCAAAAACCACAGCTAGGTACCAAATGACAAAATTCTGCAAGATAAAGAAACTATGACTAATTATTATATTATGCTAATTAGGACCTGATTGAATTTAATTCGATTTTATTCCAATGTAGGAACCTAATTATACCAGATTTAGCAAAAAATATAAAAAAATTTTAATCTGGTGATCTGTCTTTATGTTATCATTCAGAAAGTGTGTCAAATACACACAACAGAAAGCAGGGCAGAACATAAAACCCAGTAAAACCTTATCCCACAGCTTGCTGGGCAATGCAGGTACCTTTATTTGAAGCAGTTTGCCTGGAGGGAGTGAAATCTGAGCAGGTGTTTGTCTGTCTCACAGTCTGTAAGAAGCATCAATGCAGACGTGACATTCTGAGATGTTCTGATAGGGGACAAAATCCATATTCCATGTCTGTGTGTACATACATTTGTATACAGAATTTATATACAGTAAATACATTTATACACCACACACACAGAGAACTCAAAACTTTCAAGCCGATCTCATTCCAGGTTTCCCTGCCCGTGGCAGGAGGGTTGGAGCAAGATGGTCTTGAAGGCCCCTTCCAACCCAAAACATTCTGATTCCACAAATCTGTTTGGTGAAATGAATCCTTGCCTATCTGTACATGAACAATATTAATTCACATTTAATAAACCTTTACATGACCAGTGGCTGTGATAGGACCCTCTAAGACTTTGTGTTCCCATGAAAGAGATTCCAGTTATTTGTATTACAACTTCTAGAAAGTTATGCCTTTTCTGATGCAGTTGTTTTCTGCCAGTGTCATTAAAAATGGAAGTGTTGTTTGCAAGCGCTGGAAGAGCAAAGAAAGCAGGAACAGGCTTCCCCAAAGAAGGAGCATTGTGATTTATTTTTGAACAGCTCTAGCAGCATGGCAGAAGGTGACAGTGACATGAAATCTGGCAGGGAGAAAACAAATATCTCCCAAGTCTCTGCTGGAGCAACTCTTGAAGAAGAAGATGGATCTCTAGCACAGTTACTGGTTCAGAATTCTTCTTCTATCCTTTTTTTTTTTAGCTGAAAACTGTGATTTTTGATGAGGGAACAGCCTCAAGTTGTGCCAGAGGAGACTTAGATTGGATATTAGGAAAAATGTTGTTACTGAAAGGGTGGCCAGGCAGAGCTGCCCAGGGAAGTGATGCAGTCACCATCCCTGAAGCTATTTAAAAGATGTGTAGATGTGGCATTTAGGGCTATGTTTTAATGATGGGCTTAGCAGTGCTGAGTTAATGGTTGGACTCGATGATCTTAGGGGGCTTTTCCATCCTTAATGATTCTGTTCTATGAATTTTGGCTGCACAGTCCCTTAACACTAATTGTTAAAACTCCAGTTTTCCCTCAGCAAGCTCACCAGGGCTGCAGAGGGCAGGCAGCAGAGGCAGGCTCTGCTGTTCCAGAAAACAAAGATCTTAAAAACCTCTTGCTGCTGCAGCAGAGAGTTGCTTAGGAACATCAGCAGTGAGCTGCAGGGGTGAGGGCCAAGCACTGCTCACCATGTTTTGGGAGTATTTCTGTTCTCCTTAATAATCTCACCAGTGCAATTTTCCACACGTGCCATGGTGCAGAATTCTCTCTTTCCAAAGAGTTTCTTTGCCTCTCATGCAGGAATTCAATTCCATAAGCACAGCAAGCTGCAGCTGATGAGCCTGAGTGGCACTAGATTCATGTGCAGCAGTAACGAGGGCAAAAAAAACACATGCAAAACATGCAGGAGACTCTTAGCTACAAAAAAGCTATTTAGATATGTAAGATAATGCATTAAGGGATTGATTTATAATCTTTAATTCTCTACTGTTGATGCTGTCAGCTGTGGATAGCTGTGATTCTAAGACATTAACATCCCAGAAATCACATACTTATTCCAGTAGTTTAGTCTTACCCCATTTTCCCTGAGTCATCTGCATTTATCAACGGGAAGAAGCCTGCTGTGTTCTCACAGAACAACTGCTTTTTTTCATGCTTTTTATCTAAGAAACTCACTAGACATAAAATGAACTGCTGAAAATCACTCCTTTCCTACCCAAAAAATCTTCTGCACAATGGGCTCTGGAAGCCAAGGAGGAGCAAGATCACTTGCCTTGAAATTCAGTATTGTTTCTCCCAGAAGAGCCTCTGCTGTGTGAAAGGGAAGAGCATGGAGGCACTGGGGATGAAGCTCCTCTGTGCAGGGGTGTTGTACTACAGCATCTCTTCAGCTTCAGAGATGAGAGACACACCAGGGTTCATCCACCCCAATAAAAAAACCCACTTAGGGAGAGCAGGATGGGAGGAAAAAGTACAAACAACCTTCTGGCTGCAGAGCAGCCACATGCTGTGGGCAGAGAGAGGTGAGGCAAGGAACTATAAGAAAGTAAACAACAAACATCAAACACAGCTGTGGGGGGGAGAAAAAGAAAAAGAGGAAAAAAGAAAAGGCCCAGTTGCTGGCTTTTTGATGGATTTAAAGCTGATCTAACCCTGTAGTATTCAAAAAAGCCAGTCCTGCTCTCCCTGGCCACCCTGCCACATTCCTATCCCTCCTCCCGTTCCACCACTACGAGTCATGCAGCCTCATGTTAGCTGGATAAAGAACTCCAACTCCATTGCTTCCCCCAAGAAAAAGAAACCCTGGCTTTGATCTCTATCAGCTCCCTGAACATTTTGTTCTGTGACTACAGTGCAAAGAGAAGGGTGGTAGCAGAATAGGCCCTGTAATCCTACAAGTCAAGCCATACCCGAGGGGAAAAAAAGAGAAATACAGCTCAAACTTTATTTCATGTGGATACCTACATTTGAGCTGGGTTTTTAGCCTCCTGTCCTAGCCAATGGAGAGAAAGAGGAAGTTCCAGCTCATGATGAGCTCCAGCTCCAGCCTGGAGAAGAGGAGGCTCAGAGGGAAACATCTCACTCTCTGCAACTCCCTGACAGGAGGGGGCAGCCAGGCGGGGCTCAGGCTCTGCTCCCACGGAAGAAGGGACACGACAAGAAGAAATAGACTCAAGTTGTGCCAGGGGTGGTTTAGATTGGGTATTAGGGAAAAATCTATTCACTGAAAAGGTTGTCAAGCACTGGCACAGGCTGCCCAGGGCAGTGGTGGAGTCACCATCCTCACAGGGATTTAAAAAATGTGTAGATGTGGCACTTGGGGACACGGGTTAATGGTGGCCTTGGCAGTGATGGCAGAATGGCTGGACTTAATTGTCTTAGAGGGCTTTTCCAACCTAAATGATTCTGTGATTCTTCTGACTTGCTTTAAGCATCTATTCCAGGATGAAGGACATCTGAAAATGCCTCTTTCTCTCCGCTGTCTAAAGGGGACAGGTGACAAGCATTTGCACAGGGGAACCCCACCCAGAAGGAAGTCACATCAGATTAAGTGCCATTATCCCTACCTCACACAGAGGGAAGTTGCAGCACAGAGCTGGGGTCAGAGGAGAGTGCTGCAGTTCTCCAGCTGATGCCTGAAGTGGCCAC
>VZRR01013564.1:83455-118074 GCA_013398015.1 Oreocharis arfaki | reverse complement strand
GGGGGGGGACAACAGGAACACGGAGAGCGCCTGGAAAAGTACCTTTAAGACAAAGAGGAAGGGGACGAGAAGCAGCTTAGCTGGCTTTGTTCTAATAGCAGTAATCACCTGAAGGGCGAGCATGAGCCCGCGGCGCTGGGTCCGCGCAGCCCTGCCCGGGGCTGCTGGGCTCGGCTCTCCCCGCCGCGGCTCTCGCTCCCTCTCCGATGGCAGCTTGCACTTTGCTCCTGCTTGGAACAAAGCGGGCTTTATTGTACAAAAGACCATATTTACATAAACAGGGGAAAGGTTGGTCAGAAGGTGAATATGAGACGTCTTGAAGGGAAGCTGGTGGCTTAAATACCCCGAACTCACCGGGCTGCCGAGCCTGAAGGGAGGAGTAAAAGCACGACTGCGATTTTGACCTTGTTTTTTTCCTCTTCTGACAGTGTTTTCCGACACCGCCGCTGCCCACAGCGAGCAGGACTTGTGCCGAGAGGAGAAGGGGAATTGTGCAAGGTAAGCCAGGCTTTTTAAAGGCTTTCTCCTCGTTTAGCTTTCTAAAAGCGGTGTGGAGGTGGAGGTAGAGGTGGTGACCCCGTGCCAGGGAGCACAGGGGCTCCCACCATCCCACGCATTTTCCCTCCTGCAGCCTTCTCTCGTTACGGGTCACCAATGGGAACAATGGCGGTTTTCTGTGCTTATTTTCTGCCCTGTTTTAGTGACACAGCGAAAGGCAGCGAGTGCCCTGGGGTGGGCTCCCTCGCAGCCCTGCTCCCAGGGAGAAGGTTTATCGGTTGCATAAAGTGTTTATCTATGAACAAGCCATGCTGAGATCAAGGATCTTTCTACAAAATGTTAATTAAATGAATAATAACGTGTTGTTGAGGCTTGAAGGGGGAAATGAGGTTTAGCTTTGTTAAGGAGGTGCCTGGTGGAAATATTTACAGTATTCCTCAAATTTCAGTTTTTCCTATTTTCCCTGGGGGAAGAGGGCAAATCTGGCTGATGCTTCAGAGGTTCTGTAAACCGTTTCTCTTGGTGGTGTGTAACGTGGGGGTCCAGTGTGATCCAATGTGATGGTGTCTGGGGGCGGGAGGCTGTGACTGTGGTGATTGTCTTCCTGTTTCATGGCATCACAAACCACACACACACCACTGGGAGTCTTGCAGGAAGCTGGAAAAAAATCTCACTGTCCTGGCACAGAGAAATGTGGATGTGGTAATGGGGGGTGAGTGGCTGGTGGGAGAGCAGGCAGTGAGGATGTTTCGTTTTACAAATGGGGAACAAAACTGCTAGTGCTGAGGAAAGGGGAAGCCATGAGTTGGTTAGCAGGGGGAATTAGAGGAGATGTGTGTGTGGCAGCATTTAATCTCTTAATGACAAAAATATATCCCAGCTGCCTGTGGTGGGGAGAGTTCAGGGACAAACATGACATTGTGTGAGAGCTTACCCTTGCCCCCAGTGTCCTCTACCTGCTGTCCCTGAGATTTGTCTGAAGGATGCTGGGGAGCAGGGATGGGAACCTATGATCCACAGCAAGTGCAAAATGTGGGGCAGAAGTGAGGATGTGGGGGTGGGGATAAATTTGTCTCTGATAAGGGCTAGACACCAAGGAGTGTCCTGCCAAGTTGTTTCCTTCTGTTCCCGAGTCCATTAATAGGCTCTGCTTCCTTGATTAGTTGGTGCCTGTGCAGAGCAGTAATGAGAGATGGGCTCAACCCATCAATTCTAGGTCAGTGGTTGTGTGCTGGGGATTTGGGATCAGGCAGGGGGAGGGAAGGGAGACAGAGCTGGACACCTGCCTCCGAAAAGAAGTGCGGGGCCTGCCATCTTTAATGGGGACTGTGGTGGCTGGGGGGAAAGGCTGCCTGCACCCCTCGGGGGGCTGTGCTTCCTGTGTCTGCAAAGTGTCCCAAGGGCTATGTCACCCCAGACATGTTCCGTGCCAGTTAGGAGGCTCACTGCCCGTTTGAGAGGTGCTCTCCTGAGAGGATAACATTGCAAAAATTAAAGCCATTAAGGAACCAGAAGAAATAATTGGGTTTTAAAACTGAAGGAGACTTTGCTGTGCTCCTGAGTGATATCTGCCTCTTGCAGATCTGCTTTCCTCCTCACCTGGCAGCAGTTCTCATTTAGCAGTGACTTGTCATAATTTCTGGTGGTTAACCTCAGAACCTTCCCTAAATGCAGGCAGGTGAGGCTGAGTACTGAAGAGCAGCATGGACCTGGATGTGCTGAACATGTTTGTCATCGCCGGTGGCACCCTGGCTATCCCCATCCTGGCCTTCGTGGCCTCATTCCTCCTCTGGCCCTCGGCGCTTATCCGCATCTACTACTGGTGAGTGCTTGAGCCCCGCTGCTCTCAGCGCAGCAGGGGTGGAACCTGTGCCCAGCAGGGCCCCATGCACACAGGGGTCAGGGAGGTGTAACAGAGCTGGGTGTTCCTGCCCCTGACGGCGATGGCAGCAGGTGAGCCGAGGTCCTGCAGGGCTGTGCCAGCTGTGTGCAGCTTTAAGCTGTCTGTGAGAAGAAAATGGCATTTTCCTATTGCATTTTTGCTGCTGAGGCCTGTGTCTGTCAGGCCCCTTGCTGTCCCAGGGGTTTGGCTGTGCCAAGGGGCTGTTGGCCAGGCTGCCACTGCAGTGCCAGCTTGCAAGATCTCTCCAAACCTTTTTGGGTTGCTTTCCCCAAGGACAGGACTGAGACTGGGAAAAGCACTGCCGTTGCAGCCTGTCCACCAGCCCGGCAGCCGTGGCAGTCTGGTGACCTCCCACCTCATCAATGTGGCTGTGGTGTGGGTGTCCCTGGGCTCACATGCTCCATCCCAGCTGACAGCCTGCTCAGCAGGCAGAGACTTTTCCCTCATTAGTAGTTATGGATGAGGCTTTTGTCATCCTCTCTTTTTCTTCTGGAATGAAGCATCAGAGAAGATGGAGGAATGCTTTTCCTTATCCCTTTGAATCTTGTCCTTTCTGATACAGAGAGGCAAGCACTACATCCTTCAGTCCCCCTTTGTCCCTGGAAATCGGTGATAAGCCCACTGGCAGCTTTCCTCTCTGGGGTTGTTGCAAGGAAAAGCTGGAATTACTCCCTTCCGAAGTCGGGGCAGTCTCATCCCCCAGCGTGGAGCAGGCAGCAGCAGGCAGTGTGGGCAGAGCAGACAGACAGCACGGGCAGAGCAGGCAGCATGTCAGGCTGCCCTCACATGCTGCTGGCAGATGGTGACTCCTGCATTTCAGCTCATGGGGTGTTTCCAAATCCAAGTGACCCCCTGTGAGAGGAAGCTGTTTGCCCACTGCAGCACTCAGGTGTAGCAATGAGATGAAGCCTATTTCTAAAGGCACTTTAATAAGCAGCTTTTTATTCACAGCATCTGAGAGAGGAGGGAGCATGGGATGAAAACCCCAGTGATGGGATCATCACTCTGCAAAGGAGAGCAGGCAGTGTCACAGCCTTCTGCTGCCCCGTGGATGTCCGGGTGGTACAGGGTTTGGCAGTCAAAGTGGTTTATTTCTTTGGAAATATGAGCAGCTGGTGGAAGCCAGGGAGGACCCTGATGGACTGAGGTTCTGAGGAGGATCCCTGAAAAACACTGCTGAGTGAGTGTGGTCAGGGTGAAGCCTTCAGCAGCCACAGGCAGGGGTGGCAGGACAGGGCAAAGGAGGTGCAGGGTCTGATGCCGGGAGCTTGGAGGAGCCAGGCTGAGCGGAAGGTAGAGAATGCCCTGCTGCCTTTGTTCTTTTGGGGTTGCAGATAAGGGGCTGAGTGAAAATGCACTGGGGGCAGGTTGGTCTGTGTTTGGGTGAGGGAGGGAGCATGTGAGCAGGGGTCAGGACTGTCTTCTTTTGAAGGGTGTGTTCCCCCCATCTCTCTCTCCCCCAGCATTTCTGGCACTATGGGCTTCCTGCAGGAGTAACTGCAATGCCCTGTGTGCCACGGGCACCTCTTTTATTAGAGACAGTGGATGAGAAGTGTGGGTTTGCCCTTACTCTTCTTTTTCTATTGGCTTCTTTCCAAGTTGGATTTTTTTCAGGGGTGAAATGGTTGTGTTTCCCCATCAGCAGAGGCAGGAGAGGTGCAGGCAGCATGCCACGCTACCCTCTCCTTTCAGCCCTGTGCAGCTCCAGCTTTGCAGCACTGCTCCTGGGAGGTCTCAGGGGATGCTTCTCCCTTCTTCTACAATTCTCTGCCCTCTCCTTCTCTTTGCTGCCAGTCTGTGTGTCCTCAGCTGGCACAGTCAAGGGTCACACTGGGTTCCCCTCACCCACAGCCTCACTGCTTTCCCTGCTACTAATTCGCCTTCCTGCCTGGCAGGACATCCAGGGCTGTCCCGCTGACTCTGGCCCTGGAACTGCTCTGCCTGTGCTGCGACAGGGGTTAATCAGTTTAGCTGCTGCCACTAAGTGAGTTAACACCTTGTGAGGGATCAGTTCAGCTTTGCACAGATTATTTTGCCTTCTGCTGAATTGATCCATTAGGATCAGTTGCTAAAAATGTTACCATCTTGCCCATCGGTAGTTCACACCAGTGCCTTTGAGGCAAGGACTCTTAAGACACTTATTAGGGAAAAATTCACCTCTCCTTGTAGGACCAGCACAGAGCTGAGATGCTGCTTAAGTCCCACTAACTCCCTCGAAAAAGAGATTATGCTAAAAGAGGATTCCACTATGCATAAGCTTTGAGTGGGCAGAGAGGTAGGACAGTCCAGAAGTGTTGGTGACCTTGCTCTTGTATCTAGAATAAACTCTGATACGGCATATAAAAGTATTTGCCAGTGTCCTGGCCACCAGGAGTAGCCCAGTAGTTGCCCTGACAAGGGTTATATCTGAGCACAGGGGAAACGCAGAGAAAGCGACCCTGCTGTCCGCCTTGGGCTGCACGTACACATCATGTGTCCAAAGTGTCACCGATAATCTCTGTCCAGGTCCTTCTGGCCAGCAGTTTCTCTGCATCCTCTGAGGCTGCAAGCATATGTTGGCAGGAGCTGTCTGCCTCTGCTTTCAGAGGAACAGCCTTGGGGTTAGCCTGCTATCTTCTGGGGTGCTAACCCCAGTGTAAGGATGGTCCCCTCTGGTCCTTTGTGTGTGTATGAATACATTTTCAAAGGCTGTCTGGTTGGTCCATAGGAACCGGGTTTCTGTGGTGCTCCAGGGTGACATGGTTGTTTTGGCTGGGAACCGATATGCTTGTCTGTGGGGTGATGTACTCTCATTGATGCAGGACTGTGTCCAAATAACCCTGTGACAGACCCACCTTATCCACCTGAGAGAACTGTCTCCCTTGGCCTGCCCAGGGCTGCCCATCCTGCGCACTGTCTTGCCACGTGTGCTGCCCTTCTCTCTTGAGTCTCTGTCCTCATACCGGCCTTTGGGCATTTTCTGTTTTACCATTGTTATTTTGGCCCATTTCTAAACGAGTTGTTTAGGGTCTTTTTAAAAAGTTCTTAACAGACAGAGTGTCTCCACAAACCATCTGCAGTGCAGCCAGCCACCAGTACTACACCTGTCCAGGGACCAGATGCGCAGGGTTAATCCCAGTAGTCCCATTATGGCACCAGTGAGAGCCCAACCTAACTGGCCTTAGTAAGCCAACAAATCTGGCTGCCTTCAGACTTGTCACCTGGCTTATACCATGGCTGGGCCCTGGTCTTGTCTTGCTCACTGGTGTTTTCTCCTTGTTTCCAGGTACTGGCGCCGAGCCCTGGGCATGCAGGTTAGATATGCAAACTACGATGACTATCAGTTTTGTTATTCCTATAGAGGAAGACCTGGATACCGACCGTCCATCCTGATGTTACATGGGTTCTCTGCCCACAAAGACATGTGGCTGTCCATAGTCAAGGTGGGATTCAGTTTCTGTCATGTTGCTCCTTACTGAGAATTGATGGTCCTAGGTGTGGGGGCAGTGTGGGGGCCCAGTGGTCGCATGGGATGGGATGACTGCTGTTAACATGCTAGGAACACGCTCCTTAGCTCCATGCTCATTGCTTGTGGGATCCCTTCACCCCTATAACATGCAGAGCTGTGGGGGAAGAGCATTACACACCTGCTGCCTCCATGGGAAGCAAGTCTTGGCCACGCTCTCTCATCATGTCATCCTTGGTACTTGAACTGACTTACTCTGGTGCATGAGCAACCAGGGCTGCAAGGAGGAGAGTGACCCCTCCCTCTGTTCCCACCTGGGCTCCCCCCTTGCCATCCGTGGGCTTTGCAGCAGTTTCCCTGCACTGTGACCACCCCTGGTTTGTTTCTGCAGTTCCTGCCAAATAACCTGCACTTGGTGTGTGTGGATATGCCTGGGCACGAGGGCACGACCCGCTCGGACTTGGATGATTACTCCATTAGTGGGCAAGCTAAGAGAATACACCAGGTAAAGCCCCAGCATCACATCACCTCCGCAGAGCAGTGTGGGGACGTGAGGGATGGGGGGACGTGGGCACATGGGGACGTGAGGGATGCTAAGCCCCATGAGTCTGCGTTGTGTGGCCTCGCTCCCTCCCTTCCCAGGCAGCCACAGCCAGCAGCCTCAAGCTTTTGAGTTGAATTTCTCTAATGACCTGACCCCATGCTGCTGTTTCCTCTCTCCTAACAACGCTCCTTCTGCTCCCTGCCAGTTCGTGGAGTGCATCAAGCTGAACAGAAAGCCCTTTCATCTGGTTGGCACTTCCATGGGGGGAAATGTTGCTGGCGTCTATGCTGCTCAGTACCCAGACGATATTTGCAGCCTGACCCTCATCTGTCCTGCAGGTGGGCAAGGCAGGGGAGGCAAGACAGAGAGAGGGCAAGCAGGAGCTGGTGCAAAAGCCCTGGGCAGTGCTCGGGGTTGCATAGATGTGTAGTGCAAAGCATTTAGAAATAATTTGTACTTACAGTCTGCAAATCTCTGGCAAGGCACAAGAGAAAACCACAGCCTTGTGCTGGCTGCTGTTCTCCAGGGGTTTGGGGCTTGCCCGGTTGTGCTTTGGTAAGAGTTGGGACTAGGGCAAAAGGGACAAGTTCCGCTCTGGAGGAAAATGCCTTTTCCCTTGGGATGGCAGGCATTTGACATGGCATGTCTGCAGCCTCTCAGTTCAGGAGAGGGAGCCAAGACTGCAACAGGAATAGCCTCCTCATTCTGGCCTCCTGAAAGCCCTGGTGTGCTGAAGGGCTGGGGCTTTGGGAGCCAGAGAGCTCTGACCTCCCACCTTTGGGTGCCTCGAGTGGGAAAAGCACTTCAGGGCTCGGCACAGGTCAGCAGGGTGTCCCCTCCACCCCCTCTATCCCCTCCAGCCCCAGCATCCCCTGGACAGGGGGCTCAGGGGAGCCTGGGCATGACATGCTGCAGGAGGCATGGCGGGCAGGGAGCTTCTTTGCCGGGGAGGCTTTGCTGCATCCCAGTTGTCATAGCAGCTCCTTCCCCCTCCCACGCAAGGAAAGCGGCTTCCAAATAAGCACTAAGGAATGAAACAAAGTGAATGTTACCTAGCTACCGGGCTCTGGGGGCGTCGGCTTCCCACTCCCCTCTGGGAGAGGTGTCTACTGCCTCTCTGACTGTTTCTGGATGTGAAACCTCTGTGTGGGGGCTGCAGAAAGGTTTGGGATTAAATTGCTGGGGAATTTTTCCTCAGTGGTGCATGCAGATGGGGCTGCTGAAATTTTCTGTCCAACCCTGTGCAGTGGCAGGCTGGGCACTAGTGTTTGCATCCGCTGACCACATAAAAATAATCACTACAGCTTTTGCTGAAGTAGTCATGCGTGTCTACACCTCATGCCGTGCCAGCCTGCGGGGTTGGTGGTGCCAAGCCCTGGAGCAGGAGGGAGGCTGGGTATCTCTGGATGCATATTGAAGTGGCTGTATGTACAGTACAGATGTTTTCTTCCCCTCTTTTTTAAAAAAAAAAAATTTAAAGAGTGAGCAGGCAGGAAGCCAGAGGCAGGGATGAGGGAGGTCGGTACGAGAATGTAATTTTGTTTGGGCTGTTGGCAGGATCTCATCTGGGTTTTAGCTTGTTCACCCCTTCTCATTTCACCCAGGCCTGCCAAGTACCACTGACAGCAAGTTCATTAAGCAGCTCCGGGAGCTGCAAGAGTCCAAACGCATTGACAGGATCCCTTTAATCCCCTCGACACCCGAGGAGATGGCAGATATGCTGAAGCTTTGCTCCTACGTTCGCTTCAAGGTGCCACAGCAGGTGAGAAGCTGATGCTGGTTGTGGAGGCTGGGAAGGGGGGGCTTGGAGGTGGTGAGCAGATTTGCTTCTGCCTGAGCCTGCATGGTGGCAGCTGAGGCAATGCTGGGAGTGGAGCTGCCAACCCTGCCATCAACCAGATGAGACACACCCAGCCCCACTCCCAGCATCTTTCCAGCACTTTCCCTTCAAACCCTCTTTTCCAAGCTCCTTCTGGCAGTGCCTGCTGGAATTCCTCCTCCCATGAAGTTTTTGGCAGCTGGCTGGGATGTGGAAGGGTTTTTTAGTAAATATAGCTGGCAGGAAGCATTAAATAACTAAGGCAGCTGTTGTCTGATGTGGAGGGGGATTGTTCGCTGCTTTTTAACTACAAGCGATGGAAATGTTAAATGTGTCATTGTCGAGCGAGAGGAACTTGGCAAGGGGCTCGCTATTAAACTGGTTTTCCTTAGGAAGTCTGGAGTGAGTAGATTGGAGAGCAAGGAAAAAATGTAAGGTAATGCCAAGACCTTTTGTGTTTCTGGCAAAAGAATACAAGAAGGAAGAAAAGTGCAGTCATGGCTGAGGTGGCTGCTGGCCAGGGGCAGGAATCGGGTCTGCATCATAAAAGACAATATTACTTGTTGCTGAAATATGTTGCTTAAGCAGGGTTTCAACAGCCCCACACGGTTAGGAAGAAGCTCATGCTGGGGTGGCAAGGGCTGCTCTTGAGTGCTCTTGGGCACACTCAGCCCTGTGCAGGCCATGGGTCCCCTCCAGCAGCTCTCCTCTGCTCTCCCTGCAGATTCTCCAGGGCCTTGTTGACGTTCGCATCCCACACAATGAATTTTACCGGAAACGTAAGTGCACGGTGGGAGCCTCCTCACCTGGCTTTCCAGCAGGATCCCCGGGGCGTGGGGACCAGCTGGCCCCAGCCCCCATGTCCCCAGCACATGGGCAGGCCCCAGCATCTCCAAGCTGTCTTGCTGAGGGTGGGAACAGGCAATGTCATTAACAGATTTGGGGACACACCTTGGTCGCTGGTAGCAACACACTGCCACCCCCACTGCCACCCCCACAGGTGACAGGGTTGCTGCTTCACTCTCACCCTCCCATCTGGGTTAAAAAGTGCCTATGAAGAGATGGTTTGGCTGAGGGTCCCCCTGCAGCTGGGCTTGGCAGCAGAGCAAGGACAGCCCATCATCTCTGCATGGGTTTCCCAGCGAGGGGATACTGGCAGGACTGGCCCACGGGGGCCCCTTTGAAAAGGGAAGGCAAAACATCTCCCTGTAGGACTGACTCTCCTCTTGCCCCACTAGTGTTTTTGGAAATCGCGGATGAAAAGTCCAGACACTCTCTCCATGAGAACATGAGCAAGATCAAAGCACCGACGCAGGTCATCTGGGGAAAGCAGGACCAGGTAGGCAGCCCCCTGCACATCCCCCACAGATGTCTCCATCTCTGCCTGTGCCCAGCCACGGGGGCACAGTAGGGGCTGTGCTGCTGAGCTGTGCACTGCTCTGTGGGGAGGTGGCACACGTGTCCCTGTCTCCAGTGGATTTAGACACAGGGGCTCAGCAGGGTGATGGGCAGAAAGCTGACAGCCAGCTTTCCAGAGGGAGGAGAGGGCAGTGCCAGGGCTGGGGAGCGTGAGGAGGCAGGTGGGGGGTAGGTGCCAGCACTGAAGCAGGCAAGGGCTGAGAAGAAGAATAAAGTGTCAGTAGAGAGTTGTCCTGGCAACTGGGAAGAGGGTTGTGGGCAGGCTTTGAGGCAAAGTCTTTGGGTTTGTTTCAGAGGCAGGAGTGGGAGGGAAGAAGTGGGAGGAAGCAAGCTGCAGGCATGCACAGGACTCTATAAATGCAAAGATGCAAGTGTTTGCTTGCAATGATACCTTTGCATTGAGACAGCAGCCAAAAAAACACCCAGGAGAGCTCCCTGCTGCATGCTGAGACTGGCACCATGCAGCCTCCCTGCCCTGTCCCCAGGCAGGGTGCTGGTATCGCAAGGACCGTGTCTGCATCCCTGCTCTGCATCTCGGTTGGACCCAACAACAGGGTTTCTACTGTGTCCAGCAAAGCCCATCTCTGACCGTGGCACTGACTGTTTTTTCCGCTGCCATCCAGGTCCTGGATGTTTCTGGTGCCAGTGTTCTAGCGAACGCTATTCCAGACTGCCACGTGTACATCCTGGAGAACTGTGGGCACTCGGTGGTGGTGGAGCGGCCCCGCAAGACAGCCAACCTCATCCTGGAGTTCCTGGCGCTGCTGCACAGCATAGACAACAACAAGAAGCAGGCATGAGTGTGGCAGGGAGCCAAGGGCCCATGCCAGGTTAAATTGTAAAGTACTGCAGCTTTGATAAGTTCTCAGGGATCTTGTACGAATCGGGGTCAATGTGCCAAAGTCCCTGAGGAAGGCAGAATCACTGATACCTAAACCTATAGCACCACTGGCACAGCGACCTGGGGTCACTGAGCAACCTCCATAGATACAGGAACAGAAGCAGAGTATCTCCCTTTTCTACTTAGAGGTAAGGTAGAAACGAGCTGAAATCACCCAGTGCTCATCACACAGCCGCCCATCTTACCTGGGTTACCAGCACGTAGTTTTTCATGACATTTACCTAAACTATATATGAAATGTAGGAAGGAGAAAGCATCCTGGACTGAGACTTACAATATTTCTACTACTTAGAGTCCATCGTGTTGCATGCTGCTGTGCTGTAAGAGAACCCCCAAGTGCTCCAGGCGTCTGCTTGAGTGCTCTTTGTGTAGCTCCTTAACTCATGATTTATGCAGAAAACAACAGAAAACTTCATGTGTGGAAGTCCAATGACTGTGTGTGCAAAAATGTTTACACTCAGAGTGGGTTTTTCTAAATCCCTGAATAGCTCCTGTGTATTTGTAATGCCTTAACGTTGCCCAGGGTGCGGTGTCTGTGCACAGCCCACCTTGCCCAGGGGTGGTTCTCCCTGCGGGTGAACACAGCCAGTGACAACAGGGTGCAGGCAGCAGCTTTGCCACCGCTGCGGAACCGGGGCACCGGGACCCGCCCAGGGCGATCCGACCCCTGAGCCCGAGTCAGCAATAAGCCCATGGCCAGGCTGTGACTCGGCCACCTCGGGCGAACTCTTGTCTCAGCTCCTCTACCACATCGTGCTGCTGAACACCTGGATGTAAATAACGATTTTCTTAATGAATTCTGTGAATTCTGCAAAAGCCAATGCCACCGGAACAGGCGTGAGGGGTGGGAGCGGGCTGTGTGTGTCACCAGCACAGGGGATGGTGAGGAGGGGTCAGCTCGCCCGCGGGGTGCTGGGCAGTGGTGGGGAAAGGTGTACAATGTGCTTCTGCATCCTCTCCATGATTACAACTCCTGACCGAGTGAAACTATAGGTAGAAACAGGCAATACAGGCAAGCTGCACTTTACAGCCTGCAAGGTGATGTCCGGGGATGGATCCTGCACCTCTCCAGCCGTGGTCCCTCACTGCCTGTCCCAGGGACAGAGCGCTGGTCCCGGTATCGGGCAGGACCAGTGGGTGCTGCTGGAGGGCAGGCAGTGTGTGGTGTCCTCAGAGGCAAAGCAGCAGGTGGCTGTCACCCCTCAGTCACCCCCAGCCCTCCTCAGGGGGTGACAGTGGGTGCTGCTAGAGTGTCTCCCCCAACTGGGAACACAGGCTTGTGGTGCTGACAGCTTCCTGAGGTGCCCGGATCTGTACATACATCTGAAACTCCCCGTCAGCTTCTCGGCTCTTTTTAAGAGAAGAAACCTTGTTCTTTTAGAAAATTAGAAATTTGCTGTTAATTGCTTGGTTATTGTTTCTACTACAGGAGTTGGTTTAAAAAACAAAACTGCTGATAGTTTTATGTGGTAAAAGCCAGAAAACTTTGTTGGGTATCTATATGGTTTCTCATGCCACAGATTGCTGTATGCAAAGGATTTATATGGCTATTAAAATCTAGTGATTTAAGGAGTCCATGGTGCAATGATTATTTTTTCCTTTGAAAAAGAAGGGGGCTGTGCTGTGGGATGATACAGGGGTCTTGCTCTACTGCTTCTTTCCTCCCCACATTTCTGGGAGATGCAGGTTTTGGCTCGAGGAATATTTGGTAATGGAAAGAGAGATGTTGAAGACCAGGAAGGCTCAAGTCTCATCTGTTCAAGGACAACACAAATTTTCCTTTTTTTCATTTTGTTAAGAAGAAGTGGCACCAAACACTCAAGAAGGAAAATAAAACCTCAAGGGGCAAGGGAATTAGGTTTTAAGCACCAAGATTCCTCTTAAAACCCTTGCAAGCATGTTAAATACCAATTTCATCTATTATTGCAAGTCTTACTGAATTCATACACTGTGCTAGGAATAGTATTACGTCAATTTACAGGCAAAAGTATTTGCATTTCTCCTTTTCCCAGGAGGCTCTTGAGGCCCAGCAGCTGCATTGTTTGCCAGAGGAGCTGCAGGGAGGGCTGACGAGCATCTTCCTGGCACCTGATCCCCCTGCCACTGCTCCACTGCTGCAGTCATGCATGCATCAAGGTGACCACAGCATAAAGGTGGGAGGGGGCTTCTCTCCCACAAGTAGGGGCTGAGGGTGGGGTGGTTCAGGGCCTCTGCATCCCGTGTCTCAGCCTCTTGTAGTTCAGCAATAAAAACCCTCAGGTCTGTATTGGAGGGGGCCCAGAGTGGCCCCGCAGCAGCTGAGCCTGCTGGAGAGGCAGGGATGTAAGCTGCTGCACCTGCAAACACACCTGGCTGCTGCCCCTATTAACCCTCATTTCCTGCTGGGAGCCAGAAAAGCCCCACCCCAAACAAGCCTCACTCCCTTGGGTTTGGCTGCTGGCTCCTTGGCACTGAGCCCCCAGTGAGCCCTGGTCACCGTCCAGGTAAGGGTGTGGCTCTAGGCTGGTTATGGGGCTTGGGAGGGGGCAGAGGCTCTGGTTCCTCCTGGTGGGTTTGTGTGTCTTGAGGGCAGCACTGATGGAACCATAAGGAAACCACTGGATCCCAGTTGTGGCAAGCTTGGGTACGGGGAACCTGCACATCCTGGCGTGGCAGGAGGGAGGAGGTGTGCTTTTGGTTTGTTGCCCCGTGTATAAGTATTGCTTTCGTTGTGACCGTGTGGCTAAACCAGGTCTGTACTGAGGCTGGGCCATGAGGCTCATGGAGGTAAAGGCTCACACAAAAGTGAAGTGAGGAGTAGGCCCTTGGTTGTTGTGTGCCTTGGTAAGGCTGTTTCACTGCATCCTGAAAAGAGTCTGCAAAACACAACAGGGCTGGCTTGAAATAAATCTAATACTGCCTCTGAGTAAGCTGTTTTGCTGCTGAGCATCCAAGTCTCTGGTGGTACCTGCTCCTGGCGTGTCATTGGGAGCAGGAGAGACAGAGCTGGTGGCAGCCAAGTACCTGGGTACTTGGTGTGTGCCCAGCTGATGCTGAAAGGGAAAATGTGATGTCCTTGAAACACGGACCTTCAGGGAAACCTGAGCTGGGTCCTGTTCCACACAGCTGCAGACAGATGCTTGTCTGCAGTGGAAAAGCAACTTTCTCCTTTTTTTCCCCAGCAAAGGAGAATAATTAACGTTTGCTGTCTTGTGGGACGGTTTCACCAGCACAGGTCTGCACAGAGCATCCTCTGACAGGCAGAGTGATGCTCAGGGGATCTGGCACTATGGTTTGGGTGCTGTCATGGGGGTTCCCCACGCTGGTAGGCTGCCAGGCAACTGAACCTTCCCCTGACTCGCTGTGTGTCATAATCCTCTTGGACACTTTTTTTTCCCATGGAAGCCTGGATGGGAGTGCCCTGGAGCATGGCCCCCCTCACCCACTGTAGAGGGGACACTGCAGCCCCCAACCCGTGTCCCTGCAGTGACGGAGGCGCGTGTTCTCTGTGCTGCCCGTGGCTGCCTTGTGACACGCGAGGGTCCCCTGCCAGGACCCTCCAGCTGAGACTTGCAGCGAATGCAAGAAAAAAACATACAGGGTCTGGTGGGGGGTCGGGTTTGGTTGTTTTTCCTTCTGGGAGGCCATTTTCCGAACAGGAGCCTCTTGGGGGCGGTTTGGGATTGCTCATTAAGCACTCGCTGAGCCGCTAGTACTCGGTGACTTCTCCCTGCCATTCCCTGCCCGACAGCGCTGCCTGTCTGCTGCCTCTGCCCGCAGCTCCAGACATGGAGAGCAAACCTCGGTTTTCCTTTCACACGGAGAAGACAGGCTCCTAGGCTGAGTCTTGCTAAGGCTGTTTCACTATATACTGAAGAGAGGCTGCAAAACACAACAGGGCTGGCTAGAAAAAAAAATCTAATACTGCCTCTGAGCAAGCTGCTTTGCTGCTAGGCATCCAGGTCTGTGGTGGGACAGAGCCGGTGGCAGCTGTCAGGCACTTGGTGTGGAATTTTATTTCAGCCGACAGGTTGAAGCGGCGTCTCGACAGGATCACTGCCTTTTTTATTATTTTTTATTTTCATTTTTTTGTGCCCAGCAAATAGCCGTGAGCAGGGTGCTCTGACAAGGGCTCTGGCGGCTGCCAGGAGTCAGGCACACAGCAGACAGTGCCACCTCACCCCTCTCAAAATCTCACTCTTTCCCAGAAAGCTCCGACTCTCTCTGGAGAGCAGGACCCGCACACAGCCCTCGTGTGCTGCTCTATTTTGTTTTGCTGTATTTGGGGAAAGCTGGACGGGAGCATTGGGTGAGTGGGCAGGTTTCCGGTAACAGCGCTGGGATCTGTGCTTCCCGGGGGGTTTGCAGAGCATTCCCTTGGCCGGGCTCTGCATCACCTCCGTGCAGGTGACCTGCATTCCTTGCTGGATAACGCAAAGTCCTCTCAAGGGGCAGATGCAGTCAGCTGCAGGGGAGGCTTCACTCAGGTCTGCCATGGCCTCTGCCTTTGCCACCCAAGCACTGGGAATGCCCTGGAGAGCTCGAGTACCGAGTCAGTGTCTGTCCGGGCACTGAAGGAGTAGCCTATGCTGCCCCTCAGCCATTTCATGGGATAGCAGTAATGTAGGGCTGGGAGAAATCTTGAGAGACCATCCAGGCCATCCCTAGATCATCTCCTGCATGAGCCCTGAATGTTCTCACTGGTCTTGGGCACCCCACTAGAGTTCCCTAGAAGCTGATGGGCTCAGAGGGCATCCTAATGAATAGCCTGAAACTGTGCTGAAATTTAAGCTTATTGCTTCTCCTATTCCCATCGGATGCTGTCAGAGCATTCACAGCTCCCTGAAGCTCCCTCTTACGTATTCACAGATCTCCTGTGTCCATAATAAAATCCTGCAGGCTTTGCCAGCTGCTCCTGTACCTGGAGGGATAATGCAGGCAGCTGGCCACAAGGTCTGGGCTTGCACTTTGCTGGCTTCAAACAGCGGGTCTTTTGCAACAGTGTTTTAAGAGCAAACATCCCAGTCAGTTTGGTTTAAAATAAATAGTAACAAAAACAACCCCTCCACCACCCCCCACCCTAAATGAGGTGGCTCAGCGCATGAGTCACCCTTTCCCGCAACCTTGATCCCCAGCAGGTTATTTTGCACACTGGTTATTCATACCTGGAAGCAGAATCCTGCATAAGTCTTTCCAAAACTACATCCTCCTTTGCCCACCCTTTTTTTTGTCTATTTGCCATGATCATCTGTATCCTACCGCATCCCCTCAGGGCAATCTCAGCTGTGTGTTCCTTAAGTATCTCCAGCTCAATTACTGAGCCGCTGATGGAGCTGTGGAGGATCTCCCACTGCCTCCTCCCACTTCCACAGGGAACCACGGGTAACTAATGAAAAGAATTTTGCTGCATGTTTTGCAGACATCTTGCAGGTTGAGTTAATCTTGAGTTTCTTTATTTTTCCAGTGGGAATGGCAGAGTCTTGCTTAGCAAAAACCCTACTAAAGAAATACAGTCCCTGCTGCTCTCTCTGCTTCAGGGGCCTGTTGCCCTATTGCAAAAGAAAATTGATTTCGCGTAACATGAATAATTCCTGTTATTGACCATCCTGACTGTTTCTAGGTGCTTTGTACTTCCATTCCCAAGCTGTTCGGGGATGCCATGGGGACCAGATCCAATGCCTGGAACATATCTGCCTTAGCGTAAATAACCCTTGGTGGCGTCCATGAGGTTGGGAAATATGTGGAGTCCTGCCTTTGACCCTGCGGGCAGGAGAGATCACTGGCTTGTTTGCAGATCCAGGTGAAGGCTGGAGGACGTGGGGCTGTTTGGGACCATGGGTGCTGAGAATGGGGACCTCATAGGTGCTTTTGTGCCCATGGGGTCCCCGTCCTCGACACCCGTGGCATCCCAAATTTCAACACCCAGCTCCCCAGCACTTGTGGCGAGGTGGCACCAGGTGGCAGCAAGGGACCAGCACGGGGAGCTGCTGCGGCACTCAGAGGAGCAGAGAGAGCCCTAAAGCTGCACCCCCTGCTCCGAACCGCACCCGGATGGGGTCCAGCTCATTGCTTGGGGCTGATGTCCGGGCAGGGTCTGGTCTCTCTCTGTGGGAGCTGGGTCCTGCATACGGCCCCAAGCCTTGTGTCACCCATCCAAGGGCAAAGCCCGCCGTTCCTGTCTCATGCTTGGAACTGCGTGCTCTCGGGGTCAAATTCTCTCTTTCCATAAGACGTCCAGACTTTGAAGTTTAAGGGCAAGTCACTCCTGCAAGGAGTTAAATAATTAACCTGTTTTGCAAGAGCCTCAGTTTGGCCTGCAAGCAAACCTCTCTGTGCTCCTGGGAATGCTGTCACCAGCTCAGAAATGTTGGTTTTGGGTTCTGGCTCAGAGGGGGGTGATGTGAAAGGAGAAAACTAGGTAGTGCTGGGCCAGGCCACCACTGCTGGGAGTAGTTTTAGTTCATGCATCCCATTCTAGGGGGGACTGGAGGAGGTGGGGGTGATGTATCTACCCCCTTTATCCCTGGAGAAATGATGTCAGGCCTCCCATCCCACACAGCTCAGGAGAGCCCATGCAGCATCCTCTTCTCCTCTCTGCATCTCTCTTCAGAACCTGCTCTCCTGCCAGCAGTTCCCATCCCAGCAACCAGAGCACTGTGGCCAGGAGGGCTCCTGCAATTTTCCCTGCAGTGCTCAAGAGCTACCAACCTGGATCCAGTTAGTGGGAGACACACCTGGCCACAGGCTACCTGGCAGTGTTCTCTCAGTGCCTGACTTTGGTTTAGCTGTGTTTGAAGCCTGAGCAGGCAGCTCTGGGTGGAGGCCAGTGCAGCGCCGGCACACAGAAATGGGATCAACAGCTTCTTCCTGTTGTGCAACTGCTGCACAGCCCACGTAGGGAATTTTTGGGAGATTTGTCAGGGCTTTTGTGTTTTCAGTTAATATTTATTTGCTTGGTTTGGGTCTTGCTTTCACAAACAAGGAATTTAAATTGTACAGGCTGAGAGGGGGCATGAACCTTGCCTAGCCTGCCCTGAAGTGCAGTGTCCTGCCCCAGGAGCTCCCTGTGCCCACCTCAGCTGCCTTCACCTGCCCAGCCCTGGCTTCCCCTGAGTGAGACTCCCCGGTCCCACTGACTCTGGAGCTGGGATTCTGGCACAAACATTATTTACAGTTTTGCCTGGCAGCCCGCATGTGTTTCTGCTCTTATGTAATAGTTCAGCCAAGGGTATGAGCCCACTCATCCATCCCCTACACACACAGGCCCCTGGGCTTTGGGTACCAACACCCCTGCTCCAGACCTTGTGCTGGGGGCAAGGGACAGCTGAGCTCATCCCACTTGTGTAGAGCCCCACATGAGCCCTGCCCGTGGGGCTTCAGGCTCCTGGCTGGACAGGACTGAGATGTGAGCTCCTCTCTGCTCTGAGACCTGCCAAATGCCACATCTCTACTCCCCACTTCCAGTTTGGTCCTCTCCTCATTGGTCCTGGCATGCATCTGGGGACAGGAGTAAGGCACAGCACTGTGCTCTAACCAGCATCTTCCTAGCAAGACCTGTATTTACCGGGTTTCAGGCATTTTGTCTGTATGTACCCCGATCTGTGTTTCTGCTTGTGGTTCCCAGAGCAGGCACAGGGATGCAGGGTGTGGGCATCGAGCTTGCCGAGGCGAAGCTGTTTGTGGTGTGTAGGGGGAAAGGCAGGGAAAAGTTGCAAAACCTGGGGGCCAGAGCAAGAGGTGTGTGGCTGACATGCTGTCCATGGTTCAGAGGGCATCAGGGCATGGGCAGCATTTGGAAAAACAACTCCGGGAGAGGCTGCTAGCGCGGCAGGAGCCTGGCGTCCTGGCCCCTGGGGGATGAAGCCTACATGACCATGGTGCCATTGGCCTATGTGCTGTCCCTGGGCTGGGGTGCTCTGTCACCAGCAGGGCATAGGGTGATCCTCTCTCCATCTCCATGTACTGGGCACCAAGAGCTGGTGGCATCACCAGCTGTGGAGAGTGACCTGTGTGTGGCTGGCACTGAGGGGCTGTGAGATGGGGCAGGTGCTCTCCTTGGCCTCTTGCTTTTGGGTGGGTGCCATGGTGAAGGAGTGCTCTCCTTCCACTGCCTCCAGCCCTTCCCACCATGCCAGTGGCCCACCAGTGAAAGGCAGCCAGCTCCTGAGAGGTGTCCAGGGCTGGCTTGGGAATGCTGGATGAGGCAGTGAGTAGCTGCCTGCAAATGCCCCTCAGCTTTTTCAGGCTGTTATTTAGGTCATCCCCACGGTCCCCAGGAGCCAGGTGACCGTGCCCTCATGCTGGGCATGCCACAAATCAAACACTTGTCACTTGACTTCACCACAACCCCGGGACACTGCTCTCTCTCGGTTTGCCTTTAATTGAGTGAGCGAGGCGCCTGCCAAAGATCAGCTCGGGGTCAGTTCCAGATCTCTCGGGTGCAATCTCGTGCCAGGCAGGGGAGCAGGGAGCCTGATATCTTGCCCTGCTGACCGAGAGAGGCTGGCGTGCAAAAGGCCACCAAGGGCTGGCAGGCAGTGTGCCCAGGCACCACCCTCCTGCCCCCTCAGGGCTGCACAGGCGGGACCACGTATGGAGAACTGTGTGTGTCAGCACTGGGGTTGTGAGTCGCTCCTACACCCAGGAAGATTATTGCCTGTGCTGGTGGGTTCAGCTGGAGTTACTCACGTTGCTTCAGGAAACTGGGGGATCCCCAGGAAAGGGAGCAAACTACTGCAATGGCAGAGCAAACTACTGGGATGGGAACATCACACTGCTCTGGGGAGCACAAATCCTTAGGGAGATGAGTGTGAGAGTAGCCCTGGGAAGTGCCAGTCTCTCAGTGGTGGGGCTGGGAGGGACTGAAAGAAACCTTTGTACAGTCCTATCTGTGTTTTCCCCATTATAAAAAGCACAGCAAGTTTTCTTGATAAGAGCTGCCATAAATCAAAAGCTGAACCACAACCAGGATCTCTCCTGGGATGTACCCTTGAGTTCCAGGCTGCAGGGATGGGATGTGACAGTGGTGTTCCTCTGCAGCATGTTCGTGGTCAAAGCTTGCTCCCACCATACTCGCACCTCTCCTTGTGCTGAGGACAGCTGGAGTCCTGCCCCCTTCCCTTTGTGGAGGCACAAAGGTTGGTGGGTAGTGAGAGCAGGGCCTTCCTGTTTCCCTCCCAGATACCAGCAGCAATGAGGTTCTCAGAGTTCTTTTAGGGAAATAAGGAGTAGTTTGTGTAAGATTTAGTCATTGGGGGTGGGGATCAGTCTCCTGGGACCATTACTGCAGCTGGAATGACTCCTCCAGCTTTGTCATCAGCAGAAGCTGGTTCCCCATTTCCAGGCTCTGCCATCCTTCATGATCCCCATGCCCTTCAGAAGTCTACCCCAAAGTAATTCCAGGTCTCATGCCAGAGCTGAGGACACCCAAGACCTGGTGCTGGACACCCATTCCCCTGCAGCCCTGCCAGTGTGCCTTCAGCATAACCAAATTATGACCATTAAACCTCTCCAAACACTTGCAAAGCAATTCTGTTGTCATAGGCTGGGCTGACTGGCACCGTGTGGTGTGACAATTGCCAGAAATTGCCTTTTTGAAACTTTATTTGCAACTGTCCGCTGCTTTACCCTGTCTCAGCTGTAGGGCTGGCAGCTTATGAGACAAGTCACTGCCTGAGGCAGTTGTTGCTGAAATAATTTTAGATGTGGCCAAACCCAGTCACATCATCACCTCTGCATAATCAGAAAGGAAATAAAAAATCTAAAAGCAAATATAAGATATTATGGCATTACAGGCACTGGAACCATGTGGGATGAGTCTGGCCTGACGTGGGGCATCCTCTCGCTTCTCCCAGATCCTGTCCTGCTGGGACCCTGTGCCCCTAGGGTTCATGCAGGGAGCTGAAGCAAAGGGGATATGCAGCCATGGAGAAGCTGTCTGCCCCCCCCCAAGCTATGGTTTCACTGGAGCATGGTGACTCCATGAGCTTTCCCAGTGGGAAAAGCCTCCCTTGCTGCTGGTTTGGTTTTTGTGGTGGCTCTCTCTGCTAAATGCCACCTTACGGGGTGAGTTAGTATTTTTGATATTTTTAGATGCCACTCAGCCCAGTGTCAGGACTCTGTAATTAAAGGAACTGTTTTGGCAGGTGGATGTTGCCAAGCTGGAGCTCTTGGTTTGAAACCGCCTTCCCAGAAGAATGTGCAGGGCGAGTGTCCTGTACCAGTGCGGGCGTGGCCATGCCGGGAGGGACAGGATCCTTTTGGGCACCTGCCCACCCTGTCAGGAGGGATGGAGGGGCTTGAGGGGCACAGACACGGTGGGCTCTGTTTTTTTCGAGACCTGAGATTCTGGAGCTGTGCTGCTGCTCCCTCGATGAAGGTGGCAGGCAGGGTGGCACGATGGAGACCGGTGCATCAAGGCCTCTTCTACTGCGTCCTCTGTGCCCTCAGCGTATCTGGAGTGTGTCCCTTCTCCAACTCCACTATTGGGGTCACTTGGCCCAGAACCCGGCTGTGCCTTGACAGGTTGGGCAGCGCCTGTCTGAGCCAGCAAAGCCTATTTCCCTTCACAAGCTGAGAGATAAACCTAAAAATAACCTTGTTATCTTCCACTTGATCCAAATCAACATCAGTCCCAGCTAAAAATAGCCACGCGTAGATCGAGGTGGGTTGCAGGGTGTGGAGCACGGTGGGGTCACTGTCCTCTGTCAGGGGCTCACCCCACTGCAAGGGAGGGTCTCTGCACCAGGCTGCAAAGCTGCTGCTCTGGCCCCACCGTGCTGGCCATGCTGGGAAGGGCTGTGCCCCCAAGGCAGCTGCATGCCAATGGGTGCAGAGGCTCTGTCCCATTGCAAAACAGGTCCCAGAAATAGCTGGACAAACACTACCTGATGCACCCTCTCTGACACGTGCCTTGCCCAACGTGCTACCCGAACATCCCCTGGCACCGTTACAGCTGCAGGGCCTGGCCCCAAGGGGCTGCTGTGGGGGTCCTATCCGGCCTCATCCTGCCCATGGTTTCACCCACGCTGATGTGCTCTGCCATGCTGTGCCATCCAGGGCTTGCGGCAGCCCCTGTGGTGCTCCACGGTTGCCAAGGGTGGGCTCCCGGCACCCTATAATTTAATACCTACACCCCAGATTTTGCTGCTCCCCTGTGCCAACCTTCCCCATCCCCAGGGAGCTGTGCATTCTCCCAGATGCAAATGCAGAGCATCTTTGGGATGGAGGCAGCAAAAAAACTGTCTGAGGGGAACAGGGTAGGGCGGGGTGGGTTAGTGAAGAGAGTGAGCAACTAACTGGGGATTTGGAATAGGAACCTGTGCTGTTCCCTCCAGGTTAGGAAGAAATTGTTACACTGGTTAATCTCTTCACTTAGCCAATTGGAACAGACAAACTGGGATAAATCCCTGCTTCTGCAACTGCATGTACCTGCTGGGAATGGGTGATACCTGCTCACAGCATGGCCACCTGTCCTCATACCCATCACCAGGCAGCAATGTCAAGCTGGCACATTTCACACCAGCTCCAAGGTGTGGTTTCCCCTGGCCTGACTGGGTGATGCCTGGTAGCAGTGGCAGCCACACGTCTGCTCGCCTTTCTCTCTCCCCAGCTGCTCCAGATGGGGAAACGCCTGCGGTGGCATGGTGGGTGAGGGAAATGATGCAGTGATCTGCAGTGTGCCAGTGGTGGCCCTTGTCCTGGCACCAACAGGCACATGCAGCAGCAGGGCAGGAGGGATGGAGCAGGCTGGTACTGCACCAGGTGCTTTGCCACTGGCTGGTAGGTTTGGAGGCCAGAGCTGTAGGTGCTGCTGTTGGAGTGATACTACAGCTTGGAGCTGTTGGAGCACAAGCAGCCCTTTGCAGCAGGGCTGGGCCTTTGCTGGCTTTGCAGAAGTGGCAGGGCAGGGAGCCCACGGTGTCCCCGGTGCCTCGTGCTGGGCCCTGGCCAGTGCCCTTGCGCTCGCTTCTCTGGGCACTGAAATTAGCCACCAACATCAAAGAGGAGGGGGGTTAAAAAAAGAGAGGAGAAGTTTTGTTTACTTGAATCAAAAATAATTTGTGGCAATGCATCTTGTTCCAAGGCAAACAGTGCAGGAGCCTGTCCGTGCTAATCTGGGAAGCTGAAAGGGAGTTAAATAAGAACATGAACATCTGACAGGGAAACAACTGGTCTCATGTGCTAAAATAGAGCCGGGGACGCCAGTGAGCTGGAGGAGCTGGAGCAGGCCTGGGAGGGACGGGTGAAATCCAGGGCAGCAGGAGGGAGGAAACCCACTGCGCTCCAACATTGTGCAAGAATAACCTCACTCCGTGCTGAGCTCCGCGCCGGCGGCCAGGTCCAACCTGCATCCTGGGTGGGCAGGGCTGGGGTGCTTGCAGGGAGGGGATCTGCTTGTGTGCTATACAGGGGGTTTGTCTGTCTGCCCACTGTGCTCGGGACTGAAGCCAAGGACCCAAATGTGCCATGCGGGGAGACACACACAGACCCCCCGAAACTGCTGTGTGTGGCCAGAACTGCAGGAAGTGAAGTGTCACCTTCCACCACTCTGTCTCTCACGGTACCCTACACGGCTGTTGTTCCCATCATGGATGTTGGCACTGGTAACGTGTCACCACCCTCGGCAGCAGTAACCTGCGGGTCGGCACAACCTGGGGAGGCTGCAGGAGGATGTGGGGTGGCGGTACCCCTGGCCTGGCAGCAGACATGCTGTGGGGAGAGGGCCAGGTGCTGCAGCTGCAGGACATCCCCTTCAACCGTGTTTCTGCTGCAGGTCCTTTGTGTGCCCCAGACAGGCAGGAGAGCCCCGAGCTGGGCAATGCTGCCGTGGGGCAGAGCAGGCAGCCGAGCTGCAGCGGAGGTGGCTCCAGCTCCCCGTGCTGCCAGGTGAGGTGGCAGAAAGTGCCACCTCCGATTGATGCTAAGCGTCACCACAAGGCCACTGAAAGGCCTCCGGTGTGTCACCGTGCCGCTGGCACCCGGCCACGGAGGTGTGACCGCAGGCAGCCGGGTATGAAACCCCGCTGCTTTAATGAGCGCCGCGATGTGTTTGTTTGGGCAGCGGGGAGGAGCGGGATATCCGTACCTGCTCTGGGAACAGCACGGGCTGTCCCGGGCTGCAGACCTGTTCCGGCAAGTTTCTGTATGCTCTGAGGGGGACCTGGGAAATGCCCCCAGTGTCAGCTCTAGCGGGAGCTGAGGGACTGCCCGCTGCTGCAAAACACTGACGGAAGCCCCTGCAGTGCGTTGAAGAGGATGGGACCCAATCGAGTCTGCTGGGGCAGGACAGGGATGGGGGAGCAGCCAGCAGGTTTTCTGGGGCTGCTTCTGTGTGGCTGCTGGGACATTCTCCATGAGGGACGGTGCTCGATCTCGCTCAGCTCCAGCCCCACTGCAGCTTTCCTGTGGTCAAAAGCAACTAAAATGTTGCCTCTGAGGTCAGCACTTAATAACGCGACTGTCATCGGGATGAAACAACTGCATGGTGGGACACGGGGGTACCAGCACCAAGGGCCATAGGAGCCCCGTCATAAAGCACTAGAAACTGTTGTTTCTGAGTTAATGGTGGGGCTGAGCCTTGGCTGTGCAGGGACAGGGGTCCAGCTGGTGAAAGGGTTTTGAGCTACAGAGGACATATCTTGGGAAGGGGTGAACTTCAGTCCTGTGTTTACCTGGAGAAATGTGCTGCCTTGACAGTCAGGACCTGTCAGTCAGCCCTTACTTACTCAGGATCTTTTATATTGGCATGGTTCGGCTTCACGTCCTCACCTGTTTTCTGCAGATGGGGGGGAATGTCCCACCTTGAAGAAAGGGAGTAATTGCTTGTCTGTATTTTTAGGCAGTATAGTCTGGAATAATCTGAAACTGTACCAAAGGGGAATGTGGCACCGGGGAGGTCAGAACCTCAGGGGCAGCTGGTGGAGCTGCGCCCATGAGCGTCCAGCTGGAGCTGCAGGAGCAGATACCAAGGAATACAGGAGCATGTGCAACACCCAAAGCAAACAGAGCTACCCACAACCCCCAGATCTGCACCTCTGCTAATGACAGGGCTGGATGGCTCTGGGGGCAGCCAGCACAGGTCAGTACTCCAAAGAAAGCACATGTACCTCCGGGCATGCCAACTTCTTAAGATAACCAGATAGCAAGTCTGCATAGTGCAAGAAGAGTAAAACCAAGGCGGTGTCTCCGTTTCTCTTTGGCACAGTCCCGAAGCAGAGGGCTCCAGGAGAGCTGTGCAAACATACCAGCCAAGCTGCAGCAGCGCCTCACCAGATTCATCATAGACAGACTTTTTCAAGGCTGAACCACATACGCTGCTGTGATGGCTGCCCATGCCTGTGTCACCCCAGCCTACTCCTCTGCAGTGAATTCAGGCTGATGTCATTGTTAGTAATGTGACACATGGGCATTTTTCCCTAAGGGCATTTCTTTGAAAAATTGGACTGAGGAATGACCTTCCACCAAGTACAGTTAATTGCTAACAGGAGCAGAGAGTTGAGGGGTGCCAGCCCTGATGCATAGAGGGAGGGAAGGAGGGAGCCAGGGTAATTCAGCATTCCCTTCCCATCCAGGTAAATTTGGAACATTTTCCAGAAATAAGTGACTTGGCCCTACCTCGCAGCCCACAACAGAGGACGCTGGAGCAGGTGAGTTCCTTTGGGAAGCCATTGTTGGCTCCAGCATCGGATGGCTGTGGAGGGGGAGTGGTGCAGGGCTTTTTCCTGGAAAATCATTACATGTTTGACTCAAGTCGCCCTGAGAGAAGCAAGAACAGCCTGGTCTCCACTGAGCTGCACAGCGGGGAGGTGATGTCACATATGTTGGGATCATGAGCCTGTGTGGGACACCGTTGCCTCCCACTGCATCCAGCACAGTGGGATGTTTCATAAAGCACAATTAAATGGTGCCTGTTTAGCTCGGGGCATGCAGGACCCCACACCGGGAGGAGTCGTAAGTGTGCTGGGACAGAGGGTTTGGGTTTGCTCTGTGCGTCACCAGCCCAGGGGGGGTGACTTCTCTGTGGTTTCTCCCCAGAACATTGGCAGCTGACACCCAATTTTGTCTGTCCACCCTCCCTGCTGCGCCCTGGGTGCTGTGAGGGTGGTGGTAGATGTCCTGGGGGCCCAGGCAGTGGGCCTTGCTCTTCTAGGGATTTCTTCCCCGGTGGTTTCTGCAGAGGGCTGAAGGCTTGGCATTGCTGAAACCAGCGCAGCTGAACGCAGAACTTGCTCCTGCCCAGTTGTGTGCTCAAGAGAACAGTGGTGTAGGGACACAGGCAGTTGCCTCCTCTGCCCTGCAAGAGCCCTTGCCACTGGGCTGGGAAAGGTTTATTTCCTCAGGCATATTATAACCCATTAATTAGGTAATGGACACTGTGGGTTGAGGTTTGGATTTCACCCACTGTGGTGTCAAATGGAGGTCAGGCTCTTGGCTCGTCCATTGCCCTCATTTAAGGGCCGTGCTGCCTGTGGCTGCTGTGAGGGCAGAAGAGCATCTCTGTTGCCTTCCCTGTGCGTGGCATAGGCAGGAGTTGGGGCCTGGGACTGACATGCGTGGTTCGTGGTGCAGCAGCTGCTCCTTGGGGTCTTGTGGATGGGGAAAGAACACAGAGGGTCTCCAGGACACCCCCCAGCATTCCAGTTCAAGGCATGGGGGACTGTACAGAAGTTGGGGTGACCCCAGCATCACCTCATGCTTGGGGTGTTCCCATTTTTGCCGGGTGAGGGAGGTGGCACATGCTGTTGGCTGGCACAGCAGCAGGATGGCAGCTCTGGCTACAACCCCTCCCGGATCCCAGCATGTCTACAGCTATTTTTACAGCCCAGAAACATTGCATTCCCAATGCCGTGGGTTAGCAAAAGTACTGGCATTAACTAGAGCAGCTTCCTCATGACCTGGAAAGGTGCAAGGAGCCAAGGGCTGGTGCTCACTAGTTTTTGGGGACCCAGAGCGGGGGTGATGTGCAGCCAGACCTTACCCTGGGATGCAACCTGGTGGAAACCACGCACAGCCACTGCAGCCTGGATGGAAGAGATCCATCTGCCCCGTGAGAGTCATTGCATCGCTGCCAGCCTATCCACTCACCCTGCAGCTCTCTCATTTTAATGTGCTGTTCTCATTTGCTACACTGTTATTTTGTTCTGAAAGAACTTCAGGACATTGCTTTGTGTCCATCCTGCTGGGAAGAAGCAGAGCCACCCCTCTGCTCTCCTTGCTCCCTGGTGTAAGGAGGCCTTTCTTTTTTCCCCTTTTATTTTAGCACTTTGATGTCCTCATAATTTATTTTTGCAGCAGAGTTGTTTTCATGATAAAATGGAAATGTTTCTCATGGGTGGCTTCAGAGTGAAATGCTGGGTGAGTAGGCTAAAAATAGCATCGTGTGAGCCTCTGGCTGCATGAGTGACTGGGCTGGGCAGGGGCTGCTTGCTGAGCTGGGGAGGGGACCTGGAGGTCCCTAGGGCTGTGTCCAAGGAGACCCTTGCCAATGGCTAACCCTTGTTTCACTGGAACACATGGCTGGTTAATGGGCCAAGCTCAGGACTGCTTTTCTCTGGAGCTAACCTTGGTTATGCTGCATTAGGGGCAGGCATCTCCTCTCCTGAGACGTGGTCCTCCTGAGACATCCCCTCTCCTTGTGTGAACTCTTGATGGCTGGATGGGGACACAAAATCCCCAGAAGCATTGCAAATGGCATGGGTGCACAAGGCAGGGCTACTCAGGGGGAGATGAAGCCCCCAGCTTCTCCTCACCTCCAGCAAGGAGGAAGTCAGGAGCTGATGAGCAGGATGAAGCTAAAGAACCGTAACTCAAAGCTGCATCTGCCAAGCCTCTGCCTCTCCCTCCAGGGGTGCATTGAGGGCTGCCTCTGTGGGAGTTGGATGTGTCCTGAGCAGGATGTGGCTGTCAGCCTTTATCCACTGGAAGTAATGCTGCAGGGGAGAGCTCTCCCAGTAATGTCTCTCATTACATGAACTGACTGTCCCGCTAGGAGGAAAGTTCATTCCTGTTTACTCTGTTGACTCATCTTCCCTTTCATCTTCTCTCTCAGATGTAGCTTATTATATGGTGCTATAAATAGGGTTTGCTCCTGATTACATGTGCCCAGCTCTCACCGTTTCTTGCCCAGGCGTGACATCAGCAGAGAGCCTCCCGGCATGGTTGTGTAACATTTCGTTGTGGCTCTGGGAATGGGAGTGGGCGGGTGGGCTGGTCTGGGGCTGTCTCCTCCTTTTAGTTTGGATGGCAATAGCTCTGAGGGTGCCTCTGACCAAATCTCATCACAGCATCCCTTTCGGCTGCTCACCCACATCTCTTCTGTCATCCAAGTGCTGACCCCAAAACCCCACTGCTGTGTGCCAGGCCCCGCTTCTGGGCTCCCGCTGTCCTGGAACTGCAGAGCAGAACCGTTCAGGCTGTGACCTTCCTCCACAGTAGCTGTGAGCAGCTGGGCAGCATTGGCAGATCCCTGTCCCTGTGGATGGAGACAATGCAGTCACTTGGTGTCCCATGCTTCAGTTGCATGTTAGCAGAATCCAGCATACTTCCCGAGCGTGGCTTCAGAGCCCTGTAAGTGTGTCATGGATGGCAGGAAGACCATCATAGGAGCTTTTTTCGCTGTGTAGGTGCACCAAGTCACCCTGAAACCATCTCTGACAAGGTGCCAGGCTGGCTGGCCTGGCACAGCAACACTCCCGGGAAGCGTCAGCACATTGCTCAAAGGCGTTTGATATAAATAGATGGGCGGCTCCCACCGAAAGCTGTAATCATGTACGTGCCAGCACGAGATGGGAATGGGTAAACACAGGTGGCTGCTGTGTCCGCCAAATGCAGCTCAATGACACCACCAGCATCTCGCAAGTGTGGCCCAGTGACATAAATATCCTCAGCATGGCTGCGAGGTGGGGAGCAGGATGAGCAGAGCCTGCAGCTCTGACAGGATGGCAGAGTCAGCAGAGACAATGGGGCCTTTGGTCTCCTTGTCCTCCATACAGATCCACACCTGGGAAGTTAAGGACATTGAAAATGATGGCAGGGATTGAGCTGACCTTGACAGTGAGTACTGTGGTACCAGGGATGTCTACTTGGTAGCAGTCTCTGCGGAGTTTGGGGGCTGGTGATGCAATTCCCAGCCCGAGGCGCAGTGAAGTCAGCTATTTACTAAGAAATTACTCTCAGCTGCAGGCGGGGCGAGGTTAAATTGCAGATGAAAGTCAAATATTTACAGCATTCAAATTAGCGCTGTGATCTTCCAGGTTGGGAAACCTTGAGCACCCATTCCTATGTTGACCAGAAATGTTGGCAAGCTGGTGGCTTTGCCCTGCTCTGGTCCTGCCACGGAGAGCGTGGACCAGCTGGCCTTGTTTCCCAGTGCTGCCCTTGAGGGATACGAGTTTCCTGTGGGTTTTTGATGCCAGTCACAGTGGGTGAAGGTTCTGGGGTGTGCTGCCAGGTTTTTAAGGCCAGGAAGAACAATGATCTCCATTTAGTGGATCTATTCCATTATAGGGACTATTGTGACTCTCACATTCCTCGGTCATCATTTGGGTGGTAAATTACCCTTGCTCGTAAGTAAACAGATAATTTTGCTTTACTGAAGGGAAGATGATGAAGAGACAAAAGATGAGGTATGGGCTCTGCTTATCTCAACTGCAGTACCTCCTCGTGGACCTGCTGTGCAGGATGAGGGCAGATGGCTGTTATACCAAGCATGGGGCTGTATCTCCAGGCCATGAGCCACCACTGAAGCTCTGCCTTGAACCTCCTATGACACTTTGAGGAGCCTGTCTCTATGGATCTGGGGTGATTTTTGATGAACTTGCATGACTCAGTGAATAAGGAATTGATCACTTGCCAGCAGGGCTGGTGTCACCAGCCAGTGTGAGAGAAATTTGATGGGAATAACCAGTATTTATTAAGGTGCTGGCACTGGAAGGGAAGCACCCTGGTGAGAGCCCTGGGGAAGCAGCTGTGACCGGACGGCCTGGGTTTCCCAGCAGATTTAGGCAGCAGGATCTGGGCAGCCTCAAGCTGGTCGAAGCAGAAAAGCTTATTGCTCTTATGACTGCTGTGCCATTGTTCCCAGTTTTGCTTTGCATTGATGATCACAGACTTACTGGTTTTAACTGAGATGCTGGAAACTGCTCCAGTGATAAGGAGTCTGTCAGGGCAAGGATGTGTGAGCTCACATTGTGATGTCCCCACTTCTTCCTTTCCAAAGCCCTCTCAGTGATAAGAAAGGCAGGAAAATGAAGAACCACTGATTTACACTTTGAAGAACTTCTCTGTTCACCTAAAACAAGGGGGGAAACATCCTGAGCATGTTTCCCCATCCTCCCCAGGGCAGCCCACAGGAGTGAGGCTGCATTGAAGCTGCCCAAGTAGAGATGCAGGATCTGGGACTCTGCAGGGGGTTAAGGAAAACTCTCCTGGATGGGTACCTGCATGTGACACAGGTGCTCTGTCTGTGATGTTGATTGGCTGTGGATTGCTTCTGTGGCACCGAACATGGCAGAGTGGCACAAGCTGTGCTCCAAAAGCCTGGGGATAGGGCAAGCAGGACTGGACCTGCTCTGAGAGGGCTGCAGCCCTGGCTGAGCCACACAAACTGTGTCCCTGTGGGGTGACGGTGATAACAGGTGACAACAATCCCTGCCAGTTGTTAGCAGAGGTGTGCCACGGGCTTTACAAGCAAGCATGAAGTGAGCCTCTTGTCAACTTCCCAAGGAGGGGAAAGCCAGAACCAGACCCTTCGGCTCCCCAGCACATGTGCACGCCACCGGCCTTGTGCCTCACCGCTGGCCCAGAGCCAAGGCGCTTGCAATGAGGGAACCAAAACACAGCAGCCAGGAGGATTTTGCAGGCTCTTTCATTAACCTTGGCCCAGATGCAGTTTGGTATAATAATCCCTACACAGATTGCCCAGATCAGGGCAGCATTTGCCTCATCTCTGAGATGAGACACAGAGAAAATCATCAGGAATTTTTTTTTTTCAGAAAACTTAATCATCTCCATGACCCATCTGACAGATCGGCCTAGGAAGGGGGGCAGCTGCCCTACGCCATGCCAGACACAGCTCACGTTCCTCCCATCTCCGGCACGGCTGCTGCGCTCACTCAGCTTATGAAGCCTGCCCTACTTTAGATCAGCCCACAACATCTTTGATTTTGAGGTCAGTGACAGCTGCTGGCAAGCCTGCACGCCCTTATGCCATGTTTACTTTTTAAGCAGCTCAATGTAAATACAGAACTAACAGCTTCCTTGGGCTGCTTTAACCGTTTCAGTATTCCTGCAGAGGAATTTGGTATGAATTGGGATGGGGCTCACGGCCTTCATATGGCTGTGGCTGTTTGTGCCAGATGAGGCTTCAGTTCTCCTGCTTAATTCTGGGCTTGATTACTGAGTCCTCACTAATAACTGAAGAGGAGACTGGGGGGACTTCATCGCAATGTACAGCTTCCCCTCAGGGGGATGTAGAGGGGCAGGCACTGATTTCTTCTCTATGATGACCAGTGACAGAACCCAAGGGAATGGCATGGAACTGTGTTATGTGATGTTTAGGCTGGATATTAGGAAAAGGTTTTTCACCCAGAGGGTGGTTGGGCACTGGAACAGGCTCCCAAGGGAAGTGGTAATGGCACCAAAGCTGCCAGAGATCACAAAGTGTTAGGACAGTACTCTTGAGCACATGGTGTGACTTTCTGTAGTTGTCCTGTGCAGGGTCAGGAGTAGGACTCAATGATCCTTGTGGGTCCCTTCCTCAGGGATATTCTATTATTCTATGACTTTGTGATAATTGCTTTATGCTGAGCTCACACATAATCTGCAATCTCCTGTTACTCCTTTTCCCTCGGGAGATGGAGAGGATCTTTGCAATTCTCTGATGACCTTCTATATCCTCTCCCTTTTGGGGGATGCTGAGCTTTTCTGGTGAGGTATTTGCCTCATGCTGCCATCAATGCACCCCTTGACAGCCCTTCCCCGGGCAGAGGGACCATGATAGACCCTCCAGTCCTTCTCCATCGGCCAACCCCTCCTGCTGCCTCACTGGGAGAGCCTTAGCCCTGTGGTGACAGGCAGCTGGAGAGCAGCAGGAGGCCAGCAAGACGTCATCTCTGTGCTGGGAGAACATGCTGTTCCCTTCTGCAAATGACTCGGGAGGAAGGAATTTAACTCAGAATTTCCTCCTTATGAGCTCCAGCCCTTGTTCTGGCCAGATGCTTCTGGGAGAGGGATTTTGGCCAGCTGGGATGCAGGAAGAGGGCAGAGGGTGGCTTTAGGGACGGGATGCCCCTGGGTTAAGGGTGCTGCGAGCTTGGATCCCCTTATTCCCTAATTTCTGCTAATGGCTCTGGCACAGGTTTCTGTAGCTGGCTACCAGGGAAGTTCTGAGATGGAGAGGTGGGGGGGAGAGAGGTTAAAACCTGTTGTGGCTCAGGCAGTCCCTGCGGGGCCCCAGAGGTACTGGTACACACGGTGGCAATGTCAGCATGCCTGGGGAGGCATGCCAAGCATTTGCAGCCTCTCTGGCATGCTGAGGGCTTGATGGAGATCCCCTGCCTCTCCTTGCTGCCCCAGGCCTGTATAGTTTGCCCTGGGCAAGCTGCCCACAGCTGTCCACCCAGGGGCTGCAGGGACCCCCATGTCCACTTCGCAAAGAGGTGCCAGGCAAAGCTTCCTCTTTGCCACGTGGCTGCTTGTGCCACCTTACAAGCTGAGCCACCCTTCCACGTGGCCAGTCAGCACGTGAATTGCTCTTGCCCAAAAGCACGAGCCAGTTGCCAGGCTGGAAATCATGACTTCCCTGCAGTAGCAGCTCTCTCGTTTACTTGCTCCAGAGCCGTGATGTTCTTGTTTTGGCTCGGCAGTGGTCTGGGTTCTGGGAACAGCCGGCATAATTAGTGCTTTTGGTGCCACTTGCTCATCATAGGCATTGAAACCCTTTGCAAATTTATCTATAAGAAGTAGGTCAGCATAAACTCTTTCTTTGGAAAGAGGAGAAGCACAGAGGATTAATTAACTTGCTTGGTATTGCACAGCTAGGCAATGGCAGTGCTGTCAGAAAGCATCCCCCGGTCCCGAGGGAAGCGGGGGTTCTTGCAGCAGGGTGCTCCTCCTCCCTATTGGACACGATTGAGATGCCCTGTGTTTGCTCTCCCAAACCAGGCTCCATCCAGCAGCTGGTGAGTGCAGCCTGGCTGTCTGCTGGCTGAGTGATAAAGCTCCCATCCTTACAGCCTTACAGCTCATGGTTGCTGATGCCTGGATGTTTGCAGCCGCTGCCCGTTTCAAAGCAGCAGAAGCTGTCAGTGATGTAACCAGGTACTAAAAATAGCCTGAGGAAGAGTTCCTGAAGCAGCATGAGAAACTGCAGGGAAGGGATAGATGGGAGGACTGGATTCACAAGGAATTATATTCCCAATCAGTGCTGATTCAGTCTATCCACTTGGCATTGCCTGGAGTGCTGTTGTTGCAGGGGCGATGGGTCAGGAGCACTTGCTGCTGCCAGCTCCCTGGGTCCTAAAGGCCTGATGGAGCATGTTCATCCCAGTTGGGAGACAGCTCTGCTCATCCCCATCCTTCCCAACTCTCATGTGGGTCTTCTGGTTTGCATTGTTATCCATGGACAGCCGGTGGGGAAAGCTGGTGGAGAAAACTATCACTGGGTGGTAGGGAAGGAGTGAGAGCCTGCAGCAAGGGACAGGAGGGTGCAAGTCACAGCCGTGGACGCGCATGTTACAGCATTTTTTTGGGACTGGTCTGCTAGTGAGTGAAGCAATCTGCTTGGGAAGCCCCCATGAACTAACTGTGGAATCTGCAGTAGCTGAGCCCATTCCTCCATGATGCCCAACACGTGAGGCTGAGCTTCCCTGGATGGCCATGGCCCCAAGAGGACTTGTAGCCCTGGAGCTCCCAGCTGCTGCCAGCCTGCCCTGCAGTACTGTGGGCTCTGCCTTGAGCACCGTCAGGTCCTCAGGGGGAACAAATCCATTGAAGAGAGGGATTTTGCTCTCTCATGACTAAAGAGATTTAGATTTATTTTCAGATGAGCTAGACCTCCTTGTTTAGGACATCCTGGCAGAGTTTTCCCCTTCAAGGTGGAATGAAGATGTTTATCTGCAAAGCTAAAAGGTACATGGGATTATGTTCTGACTTCTACAGCATCATCTCCTCCTTGATGGCCACAGTAACATGCATGACTGCTCAGGGGGAAACCAACAGGAGGAGCAGGCAAGGGGAAGGAACAGGAGGAAACCCTGTTTCTGCCTGCTCCACAGGAGATAAAATGAGAGAGCAATGGGGGGACTGCCTCTGGGGGCACACTGAAGGGTGAAAGGGAAAAGGCTTTGGTTCCTGCAGTGGGGCATTAGTGCTGGAGCATCTGCAGCCCGAGCCTGCGGTTATTTGGTTGCTGCAGGCTTGGTGGGCAGAGGACAGAGCTGCTGGTGAGTCTGAGCTGTCTAAGCTGGAGCCACCCTTGATTTCTGTGAGGAAGGAGGTATCACAGACAGCACCTGGCCCATCTGCAGTGAGATGGATTGTGCTGAGTGAGGCCCTTTCCTTTCTGCACAAAAGGTGCCCTGTGATGTGTGAAATACAGACAGTCCCCTCTCAATTGCTATTTCTGCCAACATTTATTTCTCTCATTTGACTTAGTGGTGTAAAATCTTGAAAGCATTAAGTCCTGTTGAATGGGGATGAAAAGTTTTAACCAGTTCTTTACCTGAGGGACTTGATGAGGGATGTCTGCAGCTGCTGAGACAAAGCTTTTGACCTTCTCTTGCCTGCAGGCACCTCCCAAAAGGTCTGCTGAGACCAGCCCTGATCCCACAAAAGTGGGAGCAGGATTTGTGGTGTATCTCTGGGCAAAANAGGGCCGGCCACGCGCCGCGCCGCCATCTTGACGTCTGAGGAACAAAAGCGCTGAGGCCGCCGCCGGCGCCGGCCCCGCACCAGGTAACGGGCGCGCCCCGCTCCCCCCGCCGCTGCTTCTGCCCCCGGGGGGGCTCGCTGGTGAGGGGGCAGCCGCAGCGCCGCCCGCCCGCAGGTCGGTGCCCGGCCCGGCGAGGCGGGGATGGGCGGCTGCCCGGAAGGGATTCTCGGGAGCGGGCT
>VZRR01013564.1:64299-77767 GCA_013398015.1 Oreocharis arfaki | reverse complement strand
GGGGATGCGGGTCCGGTCGGGGGGCGGGGGACAGCGGTGGCAGCTTTCGCGGAGCATCCCTGTGCGTACAGCGCTTCCTGCGCTCCCCGCCGGGCTCGCGGGGCGGGGGCTGCCGGCCGCGTTGGCCCGGGCTCGGGGCGGGGGGGCCGCAGTTGTGTCTCCCGTGGCTGCTGACCCCGGGGCTGGTGGTCGCCTCACGCTGTTATTCAGCAGTTCCGTGAATCGTCAGGCGTTGTGTGTCCGTTTTGCCCGAGTGATGGGTGTGCTGCTGCTCTGACGGCTGCTTGGTACGCTCGGTGATGGTTCAAAATGAAAAATTGTTGCTGCGGGATGTGTTGCATAAGTGGATGTGATGCTCAAGAATACCCTTTTTCTCTGTAAACTGGAAGTGCTGGGTGATGCCTTGCTAGGAGCTGGTTTGAGCATCACGGTTTTATAATACCTTGTTAAAGTGGCTTGGTAGCTGCAGACGGTTTAAACAAAAACACTTACGGTTGAGGCTTTGGAAATAGGCATCTAGCTTAAGAAAATAAATGTTATCGTTGTTGATAGAATAACAATGGTAGTTGGTAGTTACACCCTGATATGCCCTTGGCCTTAATTCCACTGTGAAAAGTACGCATGTTTAACACTGATATCTTTCCTGATATATGCTGGAATTTAATCTCCCTCTACTTCTAGGCTGTCTTTTTTTTTTTGACACAGTGCCTTATGTATCTCATATACTCAGGTGTTTTAGAAATGCATCCAGTACCCCTGTGCTTTTTGTGAACATCTAAGGGGACAGTTCTGTGTCAAATACTGTAATTAGAATTTTGCTTTGATATTTGGTTCTGGAATATTAATGTTCAGTTTAACTTTTCAGTCAGGTGATGTATTGGTCATTACTCGACATGCAGCACTGAAATGGTAATAGAAGAGTTCACATCTGACACTTGAGAATAGCAAGGTCAGGGTTGTTTTGGCCAAGAATTGGCGTCTTTGCTCATAATTTTTCTCATATATGAGATAAAACCGACTTGTAAAATTTTTTTTAAGTTGAATTAATTTGTGTGTTTTCAGGACTTAATGGTAACATTAAGGAATGGAAACTGGGTTTATATTTATGCATCCATGCATAAATATGTGTGTTTTAAAAACGGACTGATTAATTTATTTACATTTGGCTGATTTAGCACCTTTCAGATTGCTGTTACAATTTTTTTCTTTAGCAAATAAGGAAGAACCCAGTGATTTAACTGCCAGAATTCAGGAAAATTTCTTTAAATAAAATAATCTTAAGTGTTCAGGAGGGTCTCCTGGTTAAGGGTCATGGGAAGGATTACAGCCGTTCACCTGTACTTGTTTGTAAGAAATACCAGACGTTAAACTTGGCGGTGTAGCTTTTCATAAATGTACATTCATTTAATTGAAAAACTGATTTTCTGCCTTTTCTGTCTTTGATGCTTATACCTTCTGAAGTAACAGTCTGTTATCTTGTCTATGGTACTTCAGTCATACAAGCAATGGAAGCTTTATGTTGCATTTTCGTTGGGAGGAAAGGTGGATTAGAGCTGTCTTAACCATGTGGTGTGGTAGTTTGGAAGCAGCTGGAAAATTGGACAGTGGTCAGTCATATGAATCCTGGGCTTTGTATTCTCAAAAATTCTTTCCCTGCCAGTTGCTTGGAAGGAAGATTTAACATTTGTCAGGCATGACGTTTTGAAAAACCAGGATGAGAAAAGATGTTCAAGAACCTTTTTGCTGCCTGTCAGTGGATGGGCTTCCATCCAGGTCACTGGTATTTGGTGGTGCTTTAGTTGTTCTCCAGTCAGCTAGGGAGTGAGAGGCTATTTTGGGGATGTTTTTTCTTTTGACGAGTAGAGGAAGGGTGCAAACCTCGAGGCACTGAGGGTGTCTCAGTCTGTCAGCAGTGGTGACACACAAATGTCTGCCCTTTTGGTTTCCCTGGAGGCAGAGAAATGTGTGCTGTCAGGTTGGCGGTGAAAGATCTGCTTCACTAGTGACGTACAATATCCTTATGGAATTTACTTACAGGGATAAATTAAATAGAAGGCATTCTTTAGAAGTCTCTAGTTCTTTACTGTCTGAGTATTTTTACTGAGTGAATTGAATTAGATAAGGTCTAGGGAAATTCTGGAGTAACTGGTATTAAATGTCAGTTCTTTTCAAAGACTCCTATTTGATGATGTGGGAGATACCTGAGGTGTTTCTTTGAGAGGTCGGGAGTGCTGTTCCTGTAGCCGAGTTAGTGCCTGCCTGAGCTTGAGAGCAGGTCCAGGACCAGAATAGGCAAAACAAGTGTCTCCTCTCTAACGTACATGATGCTGGCCTTCCTAGGGAGCTGTGCTTCAAGTGGGAAGGGCTGGTTTTTGAAGTGAAACAAGATTTGATGTCGTTTTTAATGCTAAGCCAATGTATAGGCCCTTCCTTTTTGATGTAATTCATTGGTTTCCTTGATATTTCTGCACCCTTGCTTAAACACAGAACTTGTTTAGTGGGTAGGAATGTATTCCGAAAGTTCATGTATCACATCCAAAGATTGAAAGGGCAGAAACTGAGGTGCAGCTAAAATTTTTATCTTGAGTGTGATATTTACTGCTCTAGTTGTACCCAAAGTGTGGGGGTAAGAGCCAAATATAGAGCAGTTTGAAGCTTTCTTAGGCTGACATTTTACATTCATAATAATTCTTGTTTATCTAGTGAGCATGGGCTAGGACCATTATCTGAAAGCTGTCGGGTTTTTACACTGATGTGTGGAAAAACCTTGCCGCCTCCCATTCAGTTCATCCACTTATCAGCTGTTGAATTTGCTGATGCTTAGCTCGTCCCTGTTGGCAAGAAGCTGCAGTTGGTCTCCAGGCAACGCAGGTCCGGCTGAGCATCTCTGCCTTGCTTGAAGAGATGAAAATTTTCCATTGCAGGGAGAGGATTTTTCCTCTTGCTAATTCTTTTATCTGGCTTCCTGTCTTGCCCAAGGTTATTGCATCTTTGAAACAATACCGGGATGGTTTACAAATATCAAGAGGTTACATTTTAAGAGTTTTAAGGTATAACTGCAGATACGTCTTTCTGTAACTTTTGTTAGAAATGTCTTGTTAGAATGCTAATTTGGGGCCTTTCATAATAACTTATTTTATTGCAAAATAGGGGGTTTTTTTCCCCTTTTGCAAAAAGCTGTATGACATTGTATCATGTGCTAGAAGTAGCTAGAAAATTCTCCTTCTGCAAAATCCGAAATACTGGAAGGCATAATGGAAACCAAATTGTTTGTTCAAGTGAAGGTCTGTCATTGGTTGTGTTTAATCAGGTGTTCAGAGCTTGAAATCTGAAGTCTTCTGCCAGTTCTTGGCTTGTGTGGCACAAAGCCTTTGAAGCCCTGACTGTGTCTCTGAAAGACGGGCTGCATTAGAATAGGGGAATGATAATCTTCATAATAGGTACAGAATGTACCACTCTGCTGTTATCAGCTATCAACATTCAGCCTTTGACCCTGTCTGGATTGCTCCTGCATGTGGAGGATTCTTTATTGGAGACAGCTGGAACCAGTTACTGCCCAGTCTTGCATTTTTACTGGAAAAAGAAAGGCTTGCTCATGAAATGGTTTTGACCACTGAGAGTCTTGCTTTGTGTGTGTGCCATGATGGATGGTACGGCAAGGGGTGGCACAGGCAGTGCCTGGTTTGGAGCTTTGCATGTGCTCATCAGCCAGTTAGGAGCCCAAACAGAGCAGGGAGCTACTGAATTCACACAGTAGCCATTCAGCTGTACTGCCTCTCTTGGTCCCTGTCTTCTGTCCTGCTGTGCTGGCATCCAAAAGGTTGGAAGGAACTGGAAAAAAAAAAGGCATTTGGATGACTTGCTGAAACTGTTTAATAGTGCCCCAGGTTGTTGAGACTTAAAATGAACAGACTCAAGGACAGAAGATACAATTATTGAGGGTATTTTTCGTCAGAAAATCACAGAAAAAGCAAGGATTTGGGGGGGTTTATGCCAAAGTCTGTATTAGAATGAGCACAGCAAAAACGGTTTTATTTTCTTGAAGCACAGAGGGCTTTAAGCATACCCAAACAGCTGTGCAGTGCTGTGATGCAGAAATTTTCTGCATTGCCTGAAACCTTATCAGGAATTTTAGGTGCTGCTTGATTTCATGCTTATTGAAGATGACCTCTTTTCTTTTGACATTTGCTCTTTGCCTTTTTCATATCTTTTTCCAGAAAAGTGGTAATTTGTTTGCCTTGTGCTTTGGATATACGGGCACAGTGTGATGGCAGTTGATTTTTTTTTTTTTAAATGACATAATTTAGTTTAATGAGGTTACAGAAATGAGAAGGGTAACTGCCTGACATGATAGGCATCATCTTGACCTTTCTAAGGTGTTAGCGCTTTCAGAAGGTCGATTCAGTTTAACAGGAGATAAGAGGTTAAATTGATGGGTAGGTGTGTTCATACTAATATAACTGTCATTGCAACTGGGAATCTGTTCAAGATATCGTAGGAAAATTGGTCCTGGCTTAAGAGAACCAGTCAATTTTCTGAAGAGACATCTGTGAGTACTGAGGGTATAGTTCTAGATACCCTTGACCGAAGATGCGTAATAAAAAATTAAAAGTTGTATCATTTCTGACAGGGAGGGAACAGAATGGTTGGGGGAGTCATGTGGAATTTATGGAGATAGATAAGTAGTCTCTTGAGGATGAAGGTAGATGAAGTAAATGCTGATGGAGCTGCAGTGAATTGCATGGTGAGAGGATGACTGACTTCAAGTTATTCCATTTAAACAAAGCCTTTGACATATTTAAACGTAAGTGCTGAATCGTGTGTATGTTTTAAAGGGCAATTAATGTTTTAACATCACTATCTGCAAAGTTTGCTTTCAAAAAATAAAATGCTTTTTTTCATGAGCTTGACTTCTTGAAATATTTTTTTCCCTCATAGTGTGCTGTTTTTTCAAAATGCAGAGTTGGAACATCAGCACACTGTGGATGATGGTGCTGTGTTGCGGAATTTTGAAGAGAAAGTAGGTTTTTGGCAATCATCCTGTCTGATTCTTCCCTTTTTGGTGAGTGATGGTTTCTCTTTGAAGACAGTTGTGCAGTGCACACTTGCTGGCTGCTATAAAAATTGCCTGTAAAACAACAGGTATTTTTAAGGGAATAAGACATACTCCAGCTGTGTCCCATTGCCTAGGCTATTAAAACTAGCTAGCTCTTGAGTATCATTAAATGTATTTCAGCCTGCTGCAGGGATAAGAGCAATACAGCCAAGCTCCCACTGGAGCTTCCTTTTCTAGATTACTGGAACTGATAAGATTTTTTTCAAGTGGTTTTGTATTGCTGTTTGAATATGTAAACTGTATGAGATTAAAATTGATTGATTCTTTGGCAGTGGCAATTATGCTGAGCCTGTAATTGGCCCCAGATGGTGTACTAGGGGATCACTGAACAATGAAACACATAAATAATTTTTTTAAGCATTTTTTAAGTACTGTGCAGGTATACTTGTAGAAAAGGTCCTTTTCCTAGGAAGAAACTGTTCTTGAAATGAATTGCATTTACCAGGGCAAACAGTCAAGATTTTTTTCCCTTAGTTTTCTTGTGCCACATGAGAGTCTGTCTTGTAAGACTCTCCTGTCCTTACTTGTGCTCGTCCAGTCTGCTGCAGTTAAGCAAGAAGCACACTGAAATTATTCTGTTGTATCTTTTGCATTTGAACTTCTGTAATTGCTCTGGCAACCCTGCAGGGATCTGTGTGTTCATGGTCTTGAGTCTCAGTTACTTTGAACTCTTCAGAGAAAGAGCATGTAGAGGTCACTGAATCATACAAACTCTTCCTTGTAAGATGCAAATCTAGGTTGTGTTATCCGAGTTGAGATGTGTTTGCAGTAGTTTGAGGTGTTTTGGAACATAAATACAGTTTTAAAACATATATTAAATGCACCTCATTAATGTGAACTGTTCTAGTGCAAAAACTCCGTTTACCTTAGTTATCAGAAGTATTCTTGGAACCTACACTTGTAGAATTAGAGTTAAAAATGGGGATGGGCATTCCAAAACATGATTATCTCCTTCTGGGCTACTTTTCAATCGTTTTTCTGCATAAAGGGACTAAACTTCTTTTGAGAGATATTGATGGTACAGGTGAATATACACATAAATGAGAAGCATGAAATAGGTAACTGCGTTTTGAGTAGCATTCTTCCTATAATAATTTATTTGTTAATGATCTTTGCTGTGCATTCCTTTGGAAGTTTTTGCTCAAGGAGTTAGCTTGGATTGTAGGACTTAGGCATCAAAGCTTTAATTTAACAATCTTGTCCTGTGGGCCCCTAGTGCTTATGGTATAAAAAGCATTAGGGGTTGGGATTTCTAAAGGAATTACACAGAGAGAAAATCTTTGTGTAGTTAAATGAAGGTGAACTTTGAAAGGGACTTGATGCTTGTCCTATGTGAACTTTATTTTTCTTATCATGTATGGCAAATGGGTTGCAACTGAAGGGCTGGTCACAAAGATTCCATGTTCTTTCATTGAGTGGCTCGAAATACAGCTCCCAGACTGCTAAATTCATGGTAATGAGAAAGGCATAACCTTGGATTTGTTGTAATCTTAATGCTGGAATTTCTTGAGGGTGTTGGTGTCTTGAATAATACTTTCATGTGTGTAATCCACACAATTTAGCTCTTGCTGTCATATTTTCAGAAGATTAAAGGCTGAGTGCTATTTTGGTTTCTCCATGACAAAGGGCAGTATTGTCTTTTTGTAGCAACTGGTGGTTTTGGCTGCTGATGCCAGAATACCGTTTTAAGATGGATCAGTTTCTAAATAGGAAGTTAAGTAGCTTAGTTTTGGTGGTTCAGGTTTCTTAGTTTCCATGGCATTTTTACTTGGAAAAGAGACTAGTTCTTAAATTTCACAATCCCTGAAAAAACTGCATGGGTCAGAAATGCTCTTTTCTGTCTGAATATGCTTAGTAACTTGTAACTTGGCTTTATTTTAATTCCAGGGAGAAAAAATAGCTTTACTTGAGAGGTAAAACTGGCGTTTTTCCAGAACTTCGTGTATGTAGGTGTTAAGATTACAGATTACAAATGGTGTAAGGAAAGCTGAAAGCTGTTGCTTTTTTAAATGTTGAAATACCAATTGCACTGAGCACATAGCCTCCTTTCTGAATTTTAAGGAATTGCAGCTGAGAGGCTGCTGTGCATGCCTATGTAAAAAAGCTGGAAGTTCTTGGAGACAGCCTTGGTGATTGCCTTGCTTTCCTAGACAAAAGGGTTGGGGAACTGGGTTTCTCCTAATAATATAGACGTGGTTTAAAGAAGATAGGGATAATAATTGTGCATGAGGAATAATAACCATAGAACATTATGCAACTTCAGATTGGTTTGTGTGTAGTTTGCTCCCTTAATATGTTATGCCTAATGTTTCATAATTCTTAGTTTTGTCTGTTAAAGCTGTATTCAAAAGTCTTTTTGGTATAGGAGGTGGCTCTGGACTGATGGTGTTCAATTTACAGGTATAAATACATGTCTTAACTGGGGTGGCAGTGTTTATGTCTGTGTTTGGGTTATATTTAAAGGAAGACAAAACTAGAATTCTGTGTTTAGAGACTAAAAGGAGAGAGGATAAACATGTTGCTAGTTTAAAAAAATGTTTTGCATTGAAAGAGTGCATCTTTATACATTTTTCAGCATCTCAGGGCATGGTCTTTCATTTCTGTATTACAAAGTTCTTAGTGAATAGAAAAGGCTTGATGGTCTGGTTACAAAAAAGGATCTCTCAGGCTGCTGTCTTACAGTCCTGAGAAACTCAGAACAGGACTTCAGTGTAGCAGCTGCGAGTCCTTTGCCATTGTTGTAGCTGCTGTTGGACTGTTCCTCTCCATTCAGGGTGGAGGAAATACCTAGAGGAGCAGTACCTTTAGGTGTGATAGCTGACATCCTCAGAAGCAGCTAGGGCATTTCAAGGTACTTTTCAGCACTTTGAAAGCAGAAAAATGCATTCTTCCTTGGTGGGAATCTTCTGTTTGCTAATGTTAAATGTTTGCTAATGTTTTAAAAGCTAATGTTAAAAATAGAATTAGCTTTCTACTTTGAGGGGCTGAGACTGCTATGGAGTCAGCTCAGTCATGTTCCCAAAGGGTTTTGCAAACGTGTTTTGTAGGAATTTTGTGCTCAACTTCATGTATAATTCTGGGTCTCTAGATTCTGTCTGTTTTGCCTGATTAAGTAAATTATGCTCCTTGTGGGTGCCTTCCGACTTAGAATTTTCTGTGGACATCCACTATGCCTCTCGAGTACATAGCCTTTAATCTGTGAAATAAATCCAAGGCATTCATTTCCTTATTTATCTGGAAAAATTACTTAATTTTTCTAAACCACAGCAATAGAGTGCTGCAATCAGCAGCCGTTTAGTAAAGGTAAGTTAAAAAAAAAATATATAAAATTACATTATATCAGTATTTTTAAGAAGCAGGTGGCTTCTTTTATTGGTCTAGCCCAAGCAGCCTACATGCAATAAGAAGAATTTGCTCTTTCTTGGCTTTTTGTATCTGTAGGTGGTTATGATAGATGTGCCACTACAGTGTCTGACTGCCAGCACCCTCATGATTTACCACTAAAGGCTGTAGTAAAAGCGTTCCTTTTTCCAAAGGGAATGCACACATAGACCCAATATGTAGGTCTGAAGGAGTTTGTGTCTTACTCTTGAGTTTGCAAGTGTTCTGCTGAGTGTTCTTACCAAACGTCATGCTTACTCATCCCTGAGTACAAGTCGTGTAACTTAATGATCATTATATTGATTGATTTGCTGCAGAGGAGCTTAAATAACCTTGACTTGCATAGAAAGTTACAGCTCAGCATCATTTTGTCATCACAACCACCTGTTTCAAGTTGTACTTAATAAAAAAGAAGGGGTTTTTCCTCCCCCAGTCTTTCTTTTAAAGAGACTCTTTTATTTCCTCCCCCTTGATGCTATGACACTGTCCCTCTACCCTTCATGGTGTTGAAGACTATTGTCTGCTGTATTAAATTTTGGATTATTTGCTGTTTATAGGACAATTTTTTTGTTTATAAATAAATTCTGAGAACTGACAATGTCAGTGCACTCTTCTACTGAAGATAAACTTTCCCCTCCAAACTAATTACGAGAATAAATGTTTGCTTTTCGTAATCATGCAGAATTTAGGGCTGCTCTTAAGACTTTTCCCAAAACTGTAGAATTCTAACAAACACGTTATTCCGTGGGCTCTGCATTTCTGTCTTAATGAGTTAAAAGGTTAGAAACTACAGCTTTTACTACTTAGTTATATTAATTCTATTGTAGATAGAAAAGGCTTCAAAAAGTATCCTAGTGTGGGATTTGCATTATATTTAGAGGTATAATGCATCCCCACAATCAGGAATTGATTGAAACAGTTGTGATAAATGAATGCAGAGGTCGTTTTCTGTTAAGAATAAAAAGCTTTTATTTTAAAAGTTTTGCTCCCTAATCTGATGCAGTTAATTTTTAAAATGTATTTCTGATACTCTTCTAAGGCAGCTGACTGGACACTAGAGGATACGAGTATCTCCATTCTAATCTCAACAACTCCTGAAAACAGAACACACCAGAGTAACTTCAGTTCCTGAGCCAAGCAGTAGCTAGAGTGAATGTTAGAAGCAAATCATTACTAATGTTAGTCTGGGCATATTTGCTAATAAAACAGAGTTTTGTGTAGAGGAATAGTGTTGGTTTTCATCAAAATTAATCACAAGCTGTGTAAGACCTTTGAGCCTGAGCATGTTTAACATATCTAATGCTTTTAATACTCTGCCAGTTGCATCTTCTGCTTCTTTTGATTCAAGGAACGTGCCTTGCTGTTTGTAAAGTAGTACCACATTATTAGTAACGAAACAAGTAGTTCCGTCATATGAGGACTTGTAAAATTCCTGTAATCGTTCCTGGTTGACAGTTGTATTGTAAGCTCTTAAAATGTGTTTATCCTGCTTCAGTCATGAAGGGTCATTCTCTTGGAGCATTGTGATGACTTACCAACTCACAGCTCAGGTGCCTTTTCAATTTTGTGCATGTACCAGGTGGTGGGGGGGCTCTCAAACATGTACCATGTGCTTTCCACCTTGTTGCTTCCTGTGTCCATTCTCAGGTATTGTTTTTTCTTCCTGAATGTTCTATAAGCTGAAGCAGCTTTATCTTTGGCTGAGATGTCACTGATACTCTTTTCTCTTCTGTTGGCTGACTGTGCCATTCCTCTGTTTCCTTGGAAGCTTGGGAAGGGGCTTTGCTTTGTCTGGTTCAGCAGTTACAGCAGCCTGCAGCAGCTCTGCTCTGCGGATCTCTACCCTGTCAGCTTCCTCTGCGCTGTCCAGTGAACTGAGAATAAAGGACAGGCAGAAAGCTTTGCTGCCTTGCTATTTCTGTCACTGTAAAGCTGATTTAGGGCTATATAGGGAGTTTAGGGAGTTGAAGATACTGACCATCCAAATAAAAAGCTTGCACTAGGGAGAACCCAGTTTTAACAGATTTAACGGAAGGGCAGCTCGGATCGGTAGTTCTACCATTACAAAGTTTTGGCAGGAGGTGTATTATTTTTGAGATTGTTATGAGGGAAGAAGCTGCTGCTTAATTGAGAGCTGTGCTCTCTGGAGGATATGTTCATTAATGCAATTACTTGTGGGACTAAATTGAGAATCTCTAATGACATGAAGTACCTTCCAAAGAATGTCGTCACCTGAGATTAATATTAAAAGCCTGAAAACATGAATTCATTGTGGTATTCTTTTGATGGTCATTGTCACACGTGATGGGGATGTCTATAAATATCACTTCTGGTTTGCAGGTTTGGGTTTTAAACATCTTTTGCTGCTTACTGTAGGAATGACATTGCTCAAGTTAATGTTCCTGTGTCTAGGCACATTTTTGTTTGCTCCTTCAAGTTACGTCAGGTTTTTCTCTTGAAGTGCTTGACATGTGAAGGGTTAGTAAATCTGCTTTTTTGTCTGATGTGTCCTTTGAACAAAAACTCTTAGCCAAAGGCACTTAAAAGCACGTAGGAGGAAAAGGGCAGGGTACAGTGAGAGTCTGCATTTGGTATCTGGGAAGATTGCCTAAAAACAGCTGTTCTGGGCTCTTTCTTCCCCAAAGAGCATTGAGAACAAACTGGGTGTAGAATGAGAGGAAAGGCAGTGAAGAACTGCATTGTGCTTGTGCTCTTCAACATCAATGCCACTTGAAAGTACTGGTCTTAGGTCAAAGCTTTTATTTGTAAGAAACTGCAACCAGTGTGGTGTATTGTAAGGCTGTTTATGGAATTAAGGTATTTATAAATGAAACAGTGCAAAGCATTTCTGATAGGCATTACAGTTGTGCTCCAGGCCCTGTTAATCTGAATGGCAAGATTCCAGATATTAAGGAGAGCCAAAATGACAAACAAATCCTGATTGTTAGTAATGGTAATGTTAAGGCATGCAGCAGAAAAAACTTAAGATCTTGATCAAAACCTTTTTGCAAGTGAGAAGAATTTCATTGGGTGAAAACAGACTGAATGTATTAGCTAAACAGTGCTTCTTGAACAGATAAAATCTATTAATTGATCAAAGTGAAAACTAAGGCCTCATTGAAACCTAAATTGTTGACAAGATTATGTGGTCTTGCTGCTGTCTTCTTGAGCACTGTTACTGTGTTCAAATCATATCTGTGTTTTAGGTCCATAAAAAGGCACTAAATTGCTTTGCACAACTAAGGAGCTCGGTTAAAGGCTTTATAGCAAGGAACTCCTTGCTGATGCTCTGTTCAGCAGTCCTTGCACACAGCTTCTACTGCAGAGCTGTATTAATAGAGCTTTTTCAGCAGGGCTGTGTACTATAAAAATTCAGTCGTAGAAGCGGAACCTGGGGGAGTTGCACTGTGGTTTTTGGAAGATAAAAACAGAAGAGCTTACTAATACAGGCACAGTAAACTCATCTTCATTTGTGTGAGCCTCCTCCTTTATTTCTGGTAGATTCACGTTTGTCTTGTGGTAGTGCTGACTGGGTACGCTGTGTTTGACTATGTACAGATGTTTCTAACATTTCTCTCAAAAAAACCTTCAAGCCTGTCTAAATATTTTGTAGCTTATAATAACTTAAAAAATATTTTTTGTAATATCAGAGCAATTAAAAAAACCTTGCTTTGTTTTTCCTCAAATGAGAAGTTACACTGTGTGATGTGCTGCCAGATCTTACTTGTTCAGGAAAGGGTGAAGCAGAATGAATAGTCCTGTCCGATTCTGTGCTTGGCAGTTCCATTGCTGAGTGCATGTGGTGATCTGTGTGCAAGTATTGTCCAGACCACTGGGGCATACACGAAAGCAAACAAGTTGAGCTGCTACTAATGAGCTCCCTGAAGATGTGTTGGGTAAACAAGGTGTGCAGTATCTGTGCTGGAGGTGATTTTTGCTAAAGTAATTTCTATGGCATAAAAATCTTGAAGACTTAACTCCTGATGAAACTCTTAACTCAGGAGAACTGGGACAAACTTAAGTGTTTGAGGTTAAAGGATGTTGCAAGGTACTTTCTCAGTCTGAATCACTGCAGTCGGCAATCAGTGTCACTCTATCAGGGCTAATTAGGAAGGCAGCCACAGAATGGTGATGCTGTCTTGGAAAGAGTGGCTTTTGTGCTGCTGCTGTTCTGCAAGTGGCTGTGTAAAGCTCTGGCACTGCAAGATCATGTACATATGTTACTGCACCTCCAGTCAAACCTGGCACACCTCTGGCTTTCCCTTGGAAATTCCAGGAGACTGGAGGCATTACTGGCTCTAGAAAATCCTAATGAAAACTCAAGAGTTGTGGAATTACTGGTGCATTATACAGATTGATGCTTATAATTTCTGTAATAGAAAATGGAAACAATTCTCAGAGTTTACTCAGGAGCTAATGTGGCTTGTTAAGTGTGCTTGGTGACAGCTCCAAGTGTGTTACACATGTGCTGGTAAGTCAGCTTGCAGGTGAGCCTTAGGGAAGAGCAGTGTGGCTCTGCATGGAGTGGGTGCTACTGTGGGGAGCCATGGAGAAATAAATCTGTGACTCTGGAGCTGCAACAGCGCTCCCTTCTGACTGCCGCAGCTGAAGAGATACATTGGGCTGCCCAGGATTTGGGGACAGGCCATGGTATGTGGCTTTTCTGTGCTGTCTGGGCACTTCAGGGTTGCTCAGATTGGTGCAGTTAGGTAGGTTTTTTTTTAAGTGGCTCGTGTTCGGGGGGGGTAAACTGAGAGGTTTTTATATGTGTGTCTCTGAGCTATCAAATTGTTGATGCTGGGGTAGGCGAGAAAATTCTCTGGTGATGCAGTAGCTGCATTATAAAAAGAATACTAGGAAATTAAAAGTAGTACGAAGAGAAATGAAAGTTTACTGATTCTACTCTAATCTTAATAATATAGGTTATCAGAAGACAGTATTGTTCCTGGGGAGTACTATTCCAGATTTGGG
>VZRR01013564.1:47507-64258 GCA_013398015.1 Oreocharis arfaki | reverse complement strand
GGGGGGGGGGAAAGAACAACCTGATAATGTTTTGTCAAATAAGGCGCTTGGAAGAAAGGAGGAAAAAAAGAAACCCAGCAAAAAGCCCCACCAACAAAAACACATTCAACTGTTATTGACCTGTTATCCTTAGGTGCAGGTAAACATTCCAGGACCTGGAGTTCATTCAGTTGATCGATCTGTTGTTTTTTTAAGCAGTTTAGTTGTTTAATTCAATTAATGCTCTTACGTCCAGGACATGCTGTAGGCGTCTGTAGTTCTGGTAGTGCCGCTGCTTTAAGCCTGCAGGTCTCCGCTTTTCCAGTTAATGTAAAGCTGTTAAATGTCTAAGGAGGACAAATAAAAATAGACCTGTGACCTAGAACACTTTGTAGTCTGTTTGAATTAAGTGCATTATTGTTCGTGTAACGATCTTCAGGCAAAATAAATATGAGGTTGTTTTTAGCTGCAAAAAGTTAATCATTAAAGCTTTGGTCTAAAATTAGAGTAACTCGACTTAAAAATTTACTGGAAGGCAGAGAACAAGACAGTCATGTTTTGGCTTTCAGCTTCGCTTCTTTAATTGCTTTCTGAAGTGCAGGTTGCATGAAACTGGCGGCTGGCCAGAACCGAGCAGCGTGCGGTCACAGGGTACAGAAGCAAATCCTTTGGATGCAGCTGAGCATTGCCTTCTGCTGCACGTACCAAAAAAAAAATGTTCCTGGAAAATGGCACATTAGCATTGTGGCTTGCCTGTGAAGAGCTTACGTCTGTGTATACTTTCGGTATCTGACATATTGTTGTGAATGAACCGGTGAAATAAACGTCCCACCCTGGACGTCGGTTGGTTGCTGACCCTGCCTGGAAGGCAGGAATTGTACGCTCGGTGTTAATTCCCGGTTTTTCGGGCTGGCGCAGGAGGCGGGGGGTGTCGTTGGGAGCGCTGGCGCTCCCGTCTCCGCGGTCGGGCGCTGCAGGGCGACAGGCGCGGCTGGCGGTGGGGCTCGCCGGGATGGCCACGGGTGGGTTTCCTTCGGGGAAGGGGCGAGCGGCGCCGGCCGCCGCGCTCCCTCTGCCCCGCCCCGCCCCGCGCCTGCGCGCTGTGCGCCCCGCCCCGCGGGGCCTCCCATTGGCTGCGGCGCGGCGGGGGCGTGGCCGCCAGAGCCTTCCTGGCTGCGCCCCGCGCTCGTCCGCAGTCGGCCGCGTCCGGANACGCTCGGTGTTAATTCCCGGTTTTTCGGGCTGGCGCAGGAGGCGGGGGGTGTCGTTGGGAGCGCTGGCGCTCCCGTCTCCGCGGTCGGGCGCTGCAGGGCGACAGGCGCGGCTGGCGGTGGGGCTCGCCGGGATGGCCACGGGTGGGTTTCCTTCGGGGAAGGGGCGAGCGGCGCCGGCCGCCNCGCTCGGCTCTCGTCGTGCTGCCCAGGCCACAGCGTGCGCCGACACTGACGGCCGGCGCTCTCTTGTGTTTGCCTTAACAGACTTTTGAATCAGAATAAGCACCCGCGGGTCTCGGAGGCTTCAGGCTCTGAGCTGCCTTCACTACTGTCGCCTTCTTCTGTCTAATGTGCTACAAGGATGAGCCCAGCATTTGGAGCTATGGAAGTGGAGCACTATTCCAAGGGAGTCCTGCTCGAGCCTTTTGTTCACCAAGTTGGAGGACACTCCTGTGTCCTCCGGTTTAATGACAAGACCATCTGTAAACCCCTTATTCAGAGAGAACACCAGTTCTATGAGACTCTCCCAACAGAAATGCGTAAATTCACTCCACAGTACGAGGGTAAGTTACCAAACCTTTGAATGGGGTTGGGCTTTTTATTTCTGTAAATGCAAGTGTGCTGTGCTCTCTGTTCTCTCTGAAATCTCTTCTCTTTGGAAGAGATTTTAGGGGTTTTTTTCATGTATTTTGATGTTGTCTGAGGCAGGCTGTGGAGATGCAGGCTGGAAATGCTTGCCAAGTTGGTGTTTGGGCTGACTAACAGCATTAGAGTAGAGCAGCTCTGCTGGTGATAGCCCATATATCTCCCTTAGGCACAGGTAAGTAGCTTACAGCTTGAGAATGTTTTCAGTAATTATCTGCTGCTTTTCTTGGTGGATTTTTAATTTTTTTTTGTTGTTGCTTCTTGTTTAATGTTTGTTTACAAGGGATTTGGTAAGGTTGGATAATAGTGTTTTGTGTAAGCTCAGTTGTGGTTTCTTTTGTGCTTTGATTTCTCTGACTTTAATTCTGATCACAATAAGTACATGGCAGTAAGGTGTCTTGTTGAATACTTGCGGTGTTATTTCTGCCATTAAGGAAATGAAAATTCATGGCATTTAGGTAGGCAAGGATCAAGTAGCTGTGATGAGGCTGAGTCAGAAGTTATGTAGGAGTGGAAATTCCAGTTCTCCTAAGAATTGCACTAGTTAGCAGGAATACTTCTTTTTCTCTCTCCTATTCCATTAATTGCTGCCTGATGATTAATAAATATCTGAAGTACTTTTTTTGAATGCAGTTGCTTTTTAAAGCACATTTATTTTAACAACCATGATGGTGATGAAGTTTTGTGTTCTGTTTGTAAAAGTGATGGAAGACTTCAGAGATGTTTCAGAGTTAATATTCCCTGCTCCTTTACAGAGACTTTTTGCCATGTCTGATTACAAGTTCTCTTGGACTGGAAGAAAATTTGATCTTTGAATGATACTTTTCAAAATGTAACAGAACAGTTGTACTAGTGTATGTGGCTTTCTGGGAAGTATGGGGAGGGATTTAGGGGGAAGGGGCCTCACTTGGTCCACTTCTGCTTTTTTTTTCCAGAGTAAAGGCAAAGAAGCCGTTTTCTAGCTGGCTCCCCCACCCTTTTTCCCATTGTCCTTTCCTTTGTGACAGTGGGACTGTCAGAGTTTCTGCACACCCTGCCCCAGCCACTGCAGGTCTGGGAGCTGCCTGCCCACCTTGGACGTTCCAGTCTCTCAGCAAGAGCTTTCCCCTAGCTAGTGATGAGCTGCAAGAACTGTGCAGACTGGTTGATCTGAAATAAAGAGGACTGGAAAACAAAAAACAATTCATACAATTGTTACGGCTTCTCCATTAACCCCTGAGACTTGTTCGTGTAGCACTGGGCACATCTGCCAGTGCTCCTCTAAGACTCTTAAAATGCAATGCAGTGCTCTAGAGGATGAGGAAAAAAAATGCTTTTGAGGTTTACCGTGTCTCTGTACCACAAACAGATTTGCTTTGTATTGCATTTTTGTTACTTATTCCACAAGATTGCTGCATAACCAGTATCAATAAAATATATTCCAAAAATAGAAGAAAATGTATAATGAAACATGGTGATTCTAAGTGGAACCTTTTGGACTAGTTTCTGTTGTAATGTGACATTTCCCTTGTTTTGCTCTCCTTGCACATCTTTCCTTTCCCTTGGGGATCTAATGACCAAATATTGTTTGGATAAGTGCTTTTTGCTTTGCTGTCATGCAAAATCGAAAAAGTTTTTGGTGTGAGTTTTTTTTTTGTGCAGGTCACTTTTCACTGCTAGATGTTAACAAATGTTTTACATCTCACTTAGAATCAGACCAGTCAGGGTTTTTTTTAATTAATAAAAAATTTTATTAATTGAAATGGTGTCCTGTTATTATTTGATTGTTACTTGACTGCCTCAGTGAGAGAAATTGACCTTTTGTATCATTGTTTTGTCAACATGATAAATTGTCTTTTGTGAGGTGTCATTTTTGTCTAGCTCTTTTGATATTTGTTAGGTTGGCAGATGAGGTTTGGCCTGTGGCAAGATAGAAACTAAGGACTGGGGTAAGAGAAAAAACAAAGTTGCTGTATTCTTAGTGTAAAATACTGCGTTCTAAAAGGCTTGCTTGTCACTTGAGCAATTCATAACAGTCTGGGTGCTTTTTCTCCTCAGGTGTGGTGTCGGTGAGCTTTGAAGAGGATGAAGATGGAAACTTATGTCTAATAGCCTATCCATTAAATGGGGACCACGATAACTTAGAAAACTTAGATAACTCTGACTGTGAACCCAAAAGTAAGCTATTGCGGTGGACTAACAAAAAGACAATGTTGTTAGAAAATGAGAAGATATCTAAGGAATGGGTCCGGCAGCACAGGAAAGAGGAAAAAATGAAAAGGTAAATATGATTTTTTTTGCTGTCAAATTCTGGTCTTGAGAATTCTCCAGAACTCTTTCACTTTCATTTTCTTCTCTTGTTCCTTTTGTTTTTCCTGACCTCTTCAGTGCAGACAGGTTCACTAGGTGAAACTAGTGTGTCATTAGCCCTCAGTAGCGTGTTGAGTCTTTATTTTGCACTGCTGTGGTCAGGGGAAACAGGTTTCCCAATGTTACTTTTGAGGCTTCAGAAAGAGGAAAACACGAAACAAACAAAAAAAAACCCGGCCACAAAAATCTACCCCTACAAGCAGACAAAAAACATTCACCCACCTGCAGAAGAACAATAGTTTAAAAAAAACCCTACAACCCCAAACACATTTAAGTGCTGCTATAAATGGCATACTTTGTTAGGAATCCTGCTTTATCCCTGTTAGTGACATTTCCCCCCCTTGTCCATTTTTATTAATTGTGCCCACCATAAACTGGGGGCTGTGATGTGTTGTGCTAAAAACAGTGACCTTAGCAAAGGATAAACCTTAAAGTGCATCACTACCTCTTGCATTACTTCATAGAAGTCATTCACAGAGGTAAAGGATATCTAAGTAGAATTACTACATGTTTTGTGACATTTGGCTAGATGCTAATTTATATTAGTGTGGAAGTAGCTTTATAATGGTTGAAATACTACTCATGGGCATCTTGTCCACTTGTACAGAGAGGAAAAGAAAGCTTTTGCTTGCTGTTAATGACGGTGGGCAAAATAGCTTGTAAAGTTAAATCCATTGCCAACCCTTCTTCAAGAGCTTATTTTTCCACTTGACCTGTAATTTGCTACTTTGTTCTGTTTTTCTAGTCACAAACTGGAGGAAGAATTTGAGTGGCTGAAGAAATCTGAAGTCTTGTATTATACTGTAGAGAAAAAAGGAAATGTCAGTTCTCAGTTTAAACACCATAATCCTTGGAGCATGAAATGTCACCAGCAACAGCTACAACGGATGAAGGAAAACGCAAAGCACCGAAATCAATATAGTATCCTTTCTTGAAAGTACCTCATAACAATGGAATGAGTAGGGCTCTGCCTTTTATTTCTTGAACATTCCAGATAAGAGTACAGAGCAGGCTTAACTGCAGTCCCGAGAGACTCTCTGAAGCTGTGATTTATTTGGCATCTTTGAAGGGTTTGCCAGCACTTTCTAGAAATGGGCTTTTCCAGCACGTAACAAACTACCCAAGCTAGGAAATTCAGAGAACTGAATTAAAATCTTCACGCTGTGGGTTAGTTAGTGGACAGGTTTTACAGCATACTGTGTTTGGTGTCTTTCACAAGAATGGTGTCTAGTGAGAGCTTTCAAAGGAGAATAGTTCTCTCACTTTTTACTACTGTTTTGATATTGGTGATCTTAAAAACCAGTGTCCTTTTCATCAGTTTCTTAAGTACAGAGGACGTTCCAGTGCCTGGAGTTTTCTGCTTCTAGTAGCCTCTTTTTAATGAGCTTTAAGAAAAGTTGAATATATACAGTCATGAAGGATTGGAGCATGAGAAACAAAATCTCGCTGAATCCATGAAAGCTGAAGCACATTGGTTTTGTGCTGTGGAACCATAGGCAAACATCTCCACCCTGAGCATTCTATCAAGAAATGGTCTTGCTGTAGGCTTGCATGCAACTGATACAGCCTGCAAAAATAGTAGTATCTGAATACTGAGGTAAACAGATTTCTCATGTGTGAGGAGTTTTGGTGATGGATTACTGAAACATCTATGACTAATAAATGATCAAATTGATAGAAAGGATTTTTTTGGGTGGTGCCCTCACCATTTCACTGTAGATGTTTATTCAGTTGCTTAAGAAGTGTGTGATATCTTTGGAACAGTATTAATACAGATGTTTTAAAGTTGTAAAGATGGTATGAAAATGCTTCACTGATTTTGAATGGTAACACAAACACACAAAATCTTCATTTCCCACAGAAAAAAAAAGGCTTTTACTAGACAGGAAATACTTCATAAGTCAAAGTCAGCTGCAACTTTATATTTCTGTATAACCCTGATTGCTTTTGGTTTTCACTTAATGTGGAGATTCACTAGTCTCTAGAGACCAGTAAGACTGGAACTGGCTTGAAGCAGAGTGGGCATCTAAGTTTATGTAACTGTAATTTTTGATAGATTACTTTATACTAGGCATGTTTTGGGAATGCTTGAAGTTAAGAGTGAGGCACTGTAAAATCTGTGGTAATGTTTTTAAAACCTGTATTCCTCATTGTGGAGCTTGTTCCTTAACTGCTCAGAATTCATTTTGCTGGAGAACCTGACGTCTCGCTACGAGGTTCCGTGTGTGCTGGACCTGAAGATGGGCACCCGGCAGCACGGCGACGACGCGTCCGAGGAGAAGAAGGCGAATCAGATCCGCAAGTGTCAGCAGAGCACCTCGGCTGTGATTGGAGTGCGAGTCTGTGGCATGCAGGTGAGAGGAGAGCTCAGCGTGTGTGGCCAATAAACTTGCTCCTCTTTCTGTTAGTGGAGTTTTGGGTTTACGTAGTCATCCCACAAGTTGTTACCCTTGAGCTGCTGCGCTTCGTTTCCTTCACAGAGGGGAGTGAGGCTTTTGAGCATCACTGATCAGTTGGAGGTGTCAGCATCTGCAGGAGCAACCTGTAGCCCACGCTCTGCATGAGTGAGTGCAGGATCTGAACACACAAACAGCCTCCTGCACCATATCAGCAGTTCAAAACTGTTAAAACTACTGATTCAATTAACATTTCAGTATAGCATAGGGAACAGTTACAAGGAGGACCAGTTATATGCATTCTGAAAGGAATCACATGGAAATTTGTCAAAATACTAAGAAGCAATCAGTTCAGTAGCTTTGAAAAGCCACAGATATTTCACTGTGTGAAGTAGACTTGTTGCAAAGTGCAGACAAGAAGTGCTTGGTAAATATGATAAGACTTGTTGCCAGATGAGGAGACATTGTGTGGACTTTCACCTGAATTTTTTGTTTACTTGTTTCTGTATTCCTAGAGTGACAGATGGGAAACAACATATTTGTGTTTGAGTTTTTTTCTGAAGCCTCTCTGCTCCCATCCAATAGATTCCGGGAATGCTGGCAGTTGTTTGCTAGGACTTGTTCCACAGCACTGTTGGCATGTGTGGTGGTCAGCTCGCTGTTCAGCTTAAGAGAAAATCATGAGGCAGAAATGAAAGTGTGGGAGCTGCATTTCTAACCACAGTGTGCTGGGATTTGAGCGGGGCATGGCCATCGTTCACTTTCCAGTGTTGACTTGTGCTGGAAAACAAAGAGGAACTTAGGAAGCACCTGCAGTATTTTCTTGACCCAGATGTTTAGACATTATTTACTATAGGTTGTACAGACCACTCTCCTATAGGAAGGCACTTCCTGCAGGAGCACCTCTGACTTCTTTAAGTACAGATGATTATGGGGTACACCTTAGTTTTGTATAGGAATGTTTGCTGTTACTCATATCTCAGCATGCTGGGAATCAACTGGTACATCCTAGAGCAGAGGCAGGTAACGAGCTGAATGAGTGGCTGTGGTACAAGTTGTGGCTTGACTTCTGAGATCTTGGCTGCAGCTTCCCTAATCTCATTTGAAGTTCTCATTCTTACATTCCAGGTGGAAAAGCTCAAATCTAAACTGAAGGAATTTTCCACTTCCTCTAAGCTGCACAGGCGCTGCTAGATCTGTTGATAGTGATTTCTGTAATTGTGCAAGAGCAGTTTTACAGAGTAGTATGTCATCTTGTAAAAGCTTTAAGGAGCACGCTTTTTTAGTTTTTACGTTTTTTTAATGTCTCCTCAAGCCTTTGTTGTGAGTGTACCAGCAATTTTAACCCTTCCTTTTTTCTTGTCTTGTGTTCGTATATGCAGGTCTACCAGGCAGGCACTGGCCAGCTGATGTTCATGAATAAGTACCATGGAAGAAAACTCTCAGTCCAAGGGTTCAAAGAAGCACTTTACCAGTTCTTTCATAACGGCAAATACCTGCGCAGGGAACTCTTTGAGTCCGTTATTAAAAAACTTACTGAACTCAAGTCTGTGCTGGAGAAACAGGAGTCTTACCGCTTCTATTCCAGCTCCTTGCTGATCATTTATGATGGGAAGGAAAGGCAGGAAGTTGCCGTTGACTCGGACCCAGAGGACCTAGAGGACCTTTCTGAGGAATCTTCAGATGAGTCAGCAGGAGCCTATGCCTACAAACCAACTGCCAGTACTGTCGATGTCCGCATGATAGACTTTGCCCACACAACCTGCAAGTACTATGGAGAAGATAGTGTGGTGCATGAGGGCCAAGACACGGGTTATGTTTTTGGACTCCAGAATTTAATAGATATTATTAAAGAAATAAGAGACGAAAGTAGCGAATAAACAGTGTGAATGCACATCAGTAGAAAGCACTATTGTGACTCTTTGTATTCCAAAATTATTGGCCACTTTCTGGTGGTAGGAATCTTTACAGGCTCTGCAGGGATGGTCCTGTCAGAGTCAGACTTGTTCAGAGGGCATTTACTTACATTGGTGCTGGACCTAGCACTGGCAAAACTTGGTATCCTTATTTATTTTAACTTTCTTAAACATTCCATATTTGATTACTCAGATACCTCTGTTATCCCTGTGTGTATATGTTCCAATAAAATTCTTTTTGTTCATTGTAAGTGGTGCTTCTGTTGTTGCTGGTGCCTGCAGAGGAGATGAAGCTCAGATCTCTGGTCTGTGGTGTAATGCAGAAGCAGCATACAAACAGCAAGGCTTACCTGCCTCGTGAGACCACCTGTGGGATAGCACGTCTGTCCTGGGCTTCCCCAGCAGAGCCACTGAGCTGGCAGGCCCCAACACCTGCCCTTTGAGGAGCGGCTGAGACAACAGGGCCTGAGTAGGCAGGGTAAAGACGACTTCTGAGAGGCCTTTGGAGGTCCCTTCCAGCCAGAATGAGGACTGATTAGTGAGAAGTTGCTTTTGAAATCAACAACCCATTTCTTGTTCCAGGGTCTTGTAACTAGATCTTAGACAGTGTAACCTATTTCTAGAGAGCTGTAGATGTTACTTAACCTAAGCTGAGGCAAAACGTGTAAAACTTGTACAGGATAAGCTGCAATGGCAGCAACCAGGGCAGAGCTGCCAAGCCTTCTGAAAAGCACCTTAAGCAGCTTAAAATCTTTCTTGGGACAAACTGACAGGAAGGAAGCATCAGAAAGTGAGAGGGAAGTGAGTAACTGAAATAACAGAGTAACTCTAAACCAGCGGTTCTTTGAGAGGACCATTTATCTAAATGACTTCTCTCCTTGCGAGGCTTGTACGTCATCATGATAGTGCAAGAGAAAAATAGGTGTGGAAATGCTGAGGTAAGTGTGGGGATGTTCTTGTTACAGATAATCAGAATGAAGGAGTCTGCGGAAGAGTCAGGTGAATCATCTCCCTACCCCATACTTTGCCTGCAGGCTTGCTTAGGAAAGGAGAGGTGGGGTGTGACAGGAAGGCTGCAGATCTGCTCGGGGAAGGTCACCCTCTTCAGTTGGCTGTAGCCCTGCAGCTTCAGTTTCATATTCCCTGGTAGCTGCTATCAAGTTCTCCTGATCAAAGTCTCTGATGGCTCTCCTGTGCTCCTTTGTACTTTTTAAAGAAGTTTCTTACCTTTGCTTATACATGAGTTCATGGGTGGGGGGTTTTTGTTTGGGTTTGTGTTCCACAGTGCTCAGGCACTAACTGATGTTGGTGTAAACCAGGTATTTTTACATCTTGCAGTCACCTCGCTATTTTATGCCAGCATATGGGCTGTTTTCTCTGGAGATGGGCTTGTCCAGCCTGAACAGGCCATGTGTTGCTGCTGGGTGAGACTCTAGTGCTGAGTGCAGCTGACGGGGGCCTCTGAGCAGCCCCCAAGCTGCTCCTGGCACTGGCTGCAAAAAGCCTTGGGCAAGGGGGGAGGATGGGGCTACTTATTCTTGGCATCTCAACTGCAAAATGCCTTCAGCACTGGTGAGCAGCACTCCTGCCTGCTGTTCCCAACATGTGCCCAGCACACGGAGAGGGGCCGTGGATGCAAGGTGATGTTTCCTTTTCAGTTCTCCAGTTTAGGATGTGATGTCCTCTGCTAATTAGCTAATGATGAGTCTCTTGGCAGGCACTGTAGTGGCCTATCATTGCTGCTACTTATGAATAAGCCTCCCTGTGCAGATTCATCTGATACATGGTTTGACTTTGTAGTCTGAAATTAGCAGGGATAAAGTCCCCTAATGTACTTGTGTTACGTAGGAACTCTGGAGGGAATTCATAAAATCCGATGAGAACAATCGCATTTGCTCTGATGCAAGCTGCCTCCAGAACAAGCCCTCTTTGTTTTGCTGCCTGCAGACACGGCCCTGGGTACAGGCAGGGAGCTGCAGAAACACTGCTAAGCGGGGTAAGCTCAGTCTAGACGTGGTTTCAGCAGTATGGTGTCAGCAGCCAGACTTGGAGCACTTGGGGGTCCATATAGTATAACAGCGAACCCCCAGGTGCAAGTGGTGCTGCTGTAGGAAGGTGGAGGGATCTGCCCCTGTGGGCTCAGGCCAGCACTGCTAAAACCCTTTTGCCAATATTGTCTGAGGATTAAGAGACGCTGTGCCAGTGCTGCAAAGTAACAAGCTGGTTGGGCATTTCCTGGGCTGCAGCAGCTGAGAGTGGGGGAGCAGGGAAGACCTTTTTCGTTTGTTACTTTGAGGGTATGTAAGGGCAAAACGTCAGGAGGAAAAATCCCTTGCTTGCACCACATCCTCAAAGGTTAAAAAAGGGGCAACCCACGTGCAAGTACCTCTCAATGGCATGTTATCTTGCAAAGTTCAAGAGCAGGTTTTTTTCCCTTCCATGCTGTTCTGCACAGATCCCTCAGAACAATTCCTTGTTTGTGGAAAGGCAGCTGTGTAACTGCCAACAGGCTGGGGTGGGAATGGGGTTCCCACAGTTCCTGTAAATGGCTATGCTACCCCTTGTGCCTGGGCTTCTTGGGAGACATGAGCGGGATGAGCAGGGTTTAGGGTTGGGGAGGATGTTTGTAATCACCTGCCTGTTGGCCCATGAAAAAGGACAGAGTGATAGAATAATGGGAGAGCAGCAGTCGAGCTGGGGAATAGACTCGAGGGCTTTTTTTTGTTCCTGTGCATGCTCTGAGCATGGCTCCCGACAGCTCTGGTCCTCCCTGGACAGTGAGCTTCCCTCTGTGCTGATTGTGCCAGCAGGAGCACAGGGAAGGGGCGGCTGGGCTGGCTCCGTGGTGTGTCCTGGGGAGCCCTGCACCATGTGAGAGGCAGCTCCGCCCTGCTGTTGGGATGGGGGACGGGAGGTGGGACAGCCTGGCAGGGACCCCCATTCTGTAGTTTCGGCAGCCTCTGCTCCATGGAGGACGATGCTGAGCGCACGTCCCTGTTCCTCAAGGCTCCCCTGTGTCTGGTCTCCTCCCTGTCTGCTTCCTGACGCTTGGAGAAGACCCACCTTTTCCTGCCAGCCCTGCCCTAGCAGGACCATTGCCCAGGGTGGCTGCAGTGTGCTGGGCCTGACCCTGCACCAGTGGCTTTGCAGGGGCTGGTTGAGAGCACATGGTCCAGCCTGGCTGGGTCCAGGCCCCCAGGCACCTGCTCCTGCTTTCCCATGGCTGCCCCTGCAGGATGCTGCACCAGCCCCAGGCTTGTGGGGAGCTTGCCATACATAAATAGGTCACTTCTAGCCCAAAACTGGGGTAGCTGATGGGAATTGCCACGCATCAGCTGGCTAGAGATGACTCGAGGGCCTGCAGCTGGCATCTGGCATCCCTGGTTTCTCCAGGGAATTGAGCTCTGCTTTGCTGGCAGGGCACTGGAGACTGAGGTGGGGGCTGAGTGGTGCTCTGTGGACCTGCCAGGATGTTTTGATAGTTGGCCTCCCTGGCAGTAGGGCTGGGCAGGGCAGAAGCAAGAAGAGGCAGGAGACAGCCCCTGGCCTTGCTGGAGGAGAGGGCACCTTTGTCCCTGCACTGTCCCATCCTGTGCTGCTGCCTCTTGAGTAGCTGCTGGACTTCTTCCTCTGAGCTGGGTCTGTGCCGGTGAGGAGGGACACACAAATGCCTTTTATGAAGCGAGAACAAAGTATTTCCTTGTGGCCAAGCAATGAGATCTCACAGGGCAGCAGCCCGAAGTTGCTGTGCTCCCTGTCCAGGGGAGAGTGGTTCACTCTGTGGCCCTGGGCCTGCAAAGGGCTCAGACCCGAGCCACTGGGACACGGTGGCTCTCAGTGCACAGGGGCAGAGGGACCCTGTGCCCTGATGCCTCTATGGCACCCACTACTGGAGACAGCGGGTGCTGTGTGTGGCCCAGCAGCTGCGCTTTCCTTGTTTCAAATGGTGGTGGGCTTAAGTTTGTGTAACTGGACGCTAACAAAACTGGTGATGCTGTAGTGGGGCTGTGGGCCACTGTCTGTCCATCTTGTGCATGGATCCATCCTCAGCACAGGGTGAGGGTCCTGCACTGGCCTGTGGCCAGCTCCAGTGGTGCCCAAGCCTTGGAGCCATGTAGGGCAGGGCAGAGGGGGCAGGGCACGAATAGCTTGTGTCCCTGGCTGGGAGCAAAGCCACCTTCCTTCAATTGTATGGAAATGAGGGTTGGCGAAGGGGCGTCCCCCAGCCCTCTGTTGCCTGGCCTTTGTCCACAGCCTGTAACTCAGACACCCGAATGAGAGCAGAGCAAACCCTGGAGACAATCCCCACCAGGCTGAGCACCCTGTTCCATCAGTAGGGATCCCTGTCCCAGCACCCCTCACCTGCTCGCCAGGGCCCACTGCACCCACCCACCAGCCCAGCGTTCCCCCTCATGGAAAGGATGCAAGCAGGGCCATGGTCCCTGTCCCTCCTGCCCCACAAACCATATGGGCAGCAAAGGGTGACACTGGCAGCAGCCTCATACGGTGGAGGCTGGTGCCTGCCGTGCTGGGCTGCCAGCTCCAGATAAGGTGATGGGCTCTGTCTTCTCTTTCTTGGGTTTGCACCACAGCAGTGTCCCCAGCAGCTGAGCTGTGACAGGCTGCGTTGGCCCTGTGGAGTCTTTTCAATTTCTCTTTGAAAGCGAAGCAGAGGAGCTTCTGCAGCCCTCAGAGCCAGGCTCCACTGCTGCTCCCCAGGCAACCCCTTGCTTTGCAGCTCTTCCCATATGCAACGAGGACAGAACGTGAGCAGGGTGATGTTGGGCAAGGCAGCATTGGCTTGCCTGGAGACATGAAGCCAGGAGTCTCCACCCGGCAGCCTTGCGGCTGGAAGGACAGCGTGGAGAGCCCAGGGAGTGGTGCTCTCGCTGCCAAGCACCTTACCCCTGCCTGCCACTTCCCTCACCCTCCGAATGCCTTCTGCCTGGCCACCGGCTTGGTGGGAGAGAAAGTGGCATTGTCCTGACCCTCTCGTTCCCGCAGCACGGCATTGGAGCCTGCAGAGCTGCTCCGGCGGGGAGAGCTGGGAAGGGGCTGTGCCGGCCCACAGAGTGCGTGGGCTGGCAAGGGCTTCATCAGGTCTGGACGCGAGCAGAGTTTAACAAAGAACAGGGAGCTGCTGTGTGAAGCCAAAGAGCTTGTTTTCCTGAAGAGAAGCTACATGGCAGGCTGGGCTGCGTGCTGCTCGCTTTGTAACCTGCAGCTCCTCAATCCTTCCCGCAGCAGCCCCCGGGCCCCCCTCCACCATCCCTCAACTCTCCCGACCTTCTGTCTTCTTCGTTTCTAGGAAGTGCAGCTGTTGGCAGGCACTGGCTGCTCCTTCCTCCGGCCGCAGGAGGGGTCTGGGCCCCAGCCAGCCCCGGCTTTGTGCAGGACGGGTTGCGCAAGGAGCCCTGCGGGCAGCTCGGCCCCGCAGGCAGGCGGAGCACAGCGGTCCCAGAGCCACCCACTGCCCCGGCAGCTTCGGCTTCTCCATGTGTTGTGCTCCACGGGGAAACGGCCGCCAAAAGAGCAGCCCCTCGCTGATGTTTTTGGACTCAGCACGGATCATTGTGTTCCTTGCAAGAGTCAGGAGCAGGGTTTGCTCCTGCCCGGCGGAGCACCCTTCCCAGCTGCTGGCAGGCAGCACTGGTTTGAGGGCTTCTCCTGTAAGAGAGCAGATGTAGTTGGAGAGGTGAGATCTTCTGGAAGCGATGCTGATGGTGTGCCGTTGGAGAGTCCTATCTACAGCCTTTTAATGAGTTTTTCCAGGAGGTAGGGCCATCAGGACACCGGGAAATAAGGACACGTCCAAGAGATATCCCAATGCCTGACCATCCTGCTCATGGACACCCCCAGCCCCTGCAGGACACACTGAAGGCACTGTCCCCCGAGCTGTGGGCCGGGGACCCTCATAACACCTCACATCCCTATGACTTTTCACCCAGAGAGGGCTGGTGGGAGTGCAATAATATTTGTATACCTAAAAGTAGAGCGATTGATTCCACTGCTGTTTTGCAACGTGTTGACGAGCAGACGGTGCAGAATTATATAAGTTTATGTGGAGCTGGCAAGTTTGTGTTCCAATCATATGAGTGCTGTTGTGCAACGCTTCCCCTCTGCAGCCCTGGAGGAAAACAGGAGTGTGGGGGCTGCCATGCACGGGCTGAGCCCTTCACTGCTCACAGTGATCCCAGTCCCCAAGGCTCTGAGGGCACGGGATGCAAGTGTTATTTCCCAAGGTCTCAAGTTCAGCTTTAAAAGTCACCTGCAAGTGACGCAGCAGGATCCTTGCTCATTGCCCCTCCCTGCCCAGTATAAATCACCCGGCACTTGCAATTCAAAGCTGATTCCTCAGCAGCAGGAATTTGTCCTGGGCTCTGCATTCTACCCAGATGCAGAAGGGTTTGCAGGAGCCTTTACAGAGGAAATCTTTCCCAGCCGCTGTCTGGCAGAGCTGGGATGCTGTGCTGAGCAGAGGGAGAGGCTGGGGTGCTGCTGTGCTGTGCGCGGGAGGTGGGTGGTGGGTGCCTGCACCCCCCTCAGCTGCCTTTGCCTGCCAGCACAGCCTGTGCTGCTGACTTCGCGGAAACAAAGCGCCGTTATTCCAGCACAAACAGCTGGGCCCGCGCCAGGGAGTGGCCAGAGCTCACCTGGAGCGGGGACACAGCGCCAGGGTAAACACTGCAGCCAAACCGGGCAGGGGATGGGCGAGCAGGGAATCTTGTCCCTGTAGGATACGGGTGCTACCAAAAATAATGACTCCACAAGCAAGAAGGTTTTCCCTTCTGCAGTGGCGATCCCTGGCTGCCCAGGGATTGCCCACTGTCATGCTGTGCCCTGCTGGGCATCTGGAAGGGACCGTGACCAGGCAGGAAGTCCAGACCTGAAAGGCTCCTGAAGGATTCAGCCCCGGTTACATCTCACAGTTCCCAATCAAAGCACCCCATCGTCTTTCCAGCCTGAGTGTGCCCAACTTCAGCTCACCGCAGTGATTCCCGGTACCCGCCGCAGTGGGGGAACCTAGGCAACCGCTCACTCCCACTCCATCCTCCATCCCTGCGTAACCAGGATCAGCCAGAATTACCTCACTGCCAGTGCTGGGAAAAGCGGGGGCCTGGGTGGGCTGTACTGGGAGCAAGCTGGGGGTTGTGGCCACTGCAAGCCTGGTTTTTATTTTATTACCACCGTCAGGATTGGGTTGTGGAGGGTTTCTGGATTAATTAAACTCCCCTGTAACTGTGAGCAGGGATCTGTGGATTGTTCCATCCCTGCATTCCGGCAGGATGGCAGGGGTGGGCAGGATGGGTGAGGGGTGTCTTTGTGGTGGGCTTGGCTGCAGGAGTATGTACCAGTCCCCCTGGGTTGCTGTAACCAGGTTCCCACCCACCCTGCTCTGGGGTTCTCTGTGCCAGGTGGAAAATTTGTCTTGTTCCTAGGGCAGCGTGGAGAAAGCCTTGGCTGGAGAAGAGGGAGGGGGGACGATGCTTTGCAGGGCTGCCACCCACTTCGCTGGGACAGTGAGAAGGGCTCAGACCCCTGGCAGGAGCAGCAGGGACCAAGGGAAGCTGCTGATGTCCGGGGCGGGGCTTGCAGGGGTCTTGGGCTACTTGGGGTAGTCTCAAAGGGCTGTTCTCCTGGAATGGGGCAAAGAGATGAATGGGGCTGGGGGCTGCTGTGTCTTCTTGGAGAGCTCCAGGCCTGATGGGCCGTGTCCCACGTGCCAGGCCACTGTGTCCGCTGCGGGCCAGAGCCAGCCCTGGTCGTGCCTTGATCCCATGCTGGAAGAGTGGCGGAGAACGGGACCGGCCCAGGGGAGCTCGCTGGGGGAAGCCGCTCGTGGCACCCAGGGTGGGGCTGGCGGGCACACGGGGCCTTTGGCGACTTAATGGTGCCGGCTGCTCCAATACGGGAGTCCGAGAGGAGGGGCTGCTCGGGGGCACCCGCCGGGACGGGCGGATTTAGGGGGGAAGCGATGTGCCTGCGGCCAGCTGGGCCACGGCGGGGGTCAGAGCGGCCAGGCGCGGGTGGGCGCTGGGCGGGAGGCGGGAGCAGTGACCCCGGGAGCCGGCAGAGAGCCGGACAACGGTGTGATGGAGGAGTGACACAAACGGGCCGGTGCCGGGGAAGCATCCGTGCTTAATGGAGCCTGACAACGCCCCGTTGGGGGTCGGTGCCGGGGGTCGGTCCCGTGGGTCGGTGCCAGCGTCGGTCCCGTGGGTCAGTTCCGGGGGTCGGTGCCGGAGTCGGTC